>ML795186.1:766709-788388 GCA_009831015.1 Picea engelmannii
AATCTAGAAAATGTTTCCTATGGGGTGTGGCATGAAATGAAGCCCCTGAATCTACTACCCAAGACTCAGAAATATTATCTACAGAAAGAATCAAAGAATCTTGTAACACATCACTTGTTACATTTGCTTCCTGATTTCTCTCCTGCTGTCCATCTCTTTGTTTCTTTGGAGCTATGCAGCCTTTCTTCAGATGTCCTTTCTTCCCACAATTCCAAAACTCTATCTTTCCAAGTCTGGATTTGGATTTGCACTTCCTAGAATTCCCACGGTCCCCGAAACCCTTTCCTCTATCCTTTTGTCTTCCCCTGTTCTCCATGTTCAATGCATTTCCTGATGTCTCACCTGTGCTTTTCCGTCACATTTCCTCACTAAGGATAACACCAACAAAATCATCAAATTTTAAAGTATTTGAACCAGAGACAGAGTTACTTACAGCCATGACCAAGCCATTCTATCTTTCTGGCAATGAGCACAAGATTAGAAGAGCCCCAACCTCATCATCAAAGTCCACTTTTACAGAACTTAGTTGATTAGTAACTGTATTAAAATCATTTAAATGATCTGCAACAAAACCACCTTCCGACATCTTCATATTAAATAATATCTTCATTAGAAATACCTTATTGGATGCCGAGGGTTTTTCATACAATTTGGCCAATGCGTCCATCAAACCCTTCGTTGTCTTTTCTTTGGAAATATTGAAAGCCACCGACGCTGCTAGGCTCAGCCGTATCATTCCTAGAGCCTTTCTGTCAAGAATCTCCCATTCTTCGTCCTTTGTAGCCATCGACTTCTTTGCTATTCCAACCAATGGTAGGAATATATCCTTATGATATAAATAGTCTTCCATTTGCATCTTCCATAACTAGTAGTTTTAGCCGTTAAATTTCTCGACTCTAAACTTTCCATCTTTCGACATTGCTCCCACTCGAACTAGGAACCCTCTTTTCCTGCGAGTTACCTTTTTCTTTGATACCAGTTGTTAGAAAAACATGACCATGGAGCAATAAAATAAAATAAATGCGGAAACAAAACACATAAGATACACAATACAATAGAGACATAGATTTACATGGTTCAACTAGTGTGGGCTACATCCACCAGAGAAATTGACAGGTCCTTCCTTTATTATTATCCAACATATGAAGGGATACAACCTACAACAAACCCGCTGTAACTTCCTCTTCTTTCTCTCACAGTCTCCTATCTCAGAATACAATATTTGCCCTCAACCATAGCTATAATACATTTCCCTCATAAAAGAGGGTTACCTTCTAGGGAAAAAAACCCCGACATAATCTCTATTGTTAGATCTGTGACCTTATAATGAATGGTCTAGATTTACAATGAAATTACAATATACATTTACAAGACAATTTTTCCTTCGAGGGCCCGCTTGCCCCCAGACCCCCTAGCCCGGGGGATAGCCTCCCCGGACCCCGTAGAGGGGGTACCCCCCCTCTACACTCCCCCGCATGGAAGAGTGTACATACTTCTGGGGTGTAAATACTTCATGGGGTATAAACACGGTTGAAAGTAAAATACCTCTGAATCAAGAAGATAAATAGGCTCCACAACCAACAATTCATTCATTGTTGTGTCCCAATTTGTATGGCCAAAATATTATGCAAGCATTCCTATATCACAAGTTTCTTAAACTTGATTCAAAAGAGAGGAGGCCTTCTAGAATTGTGAATGTGTATAATGTTGATCTATAGGATTAGTGAAAAGATCACCAACTGCTTCTCATGTTTTACAAACCCATCAAGGAAGTGGTGATGTTGATTTAGACTCATGTTCGACAGACCCAACTAGAGTAAGGTGAGTAGGGGGAGGTATATTTTCATCCTCATTGTCATCATCTGAAGAAGAAACTAGAATATGATCATGAACATAAAATTTGGGAATATAATGTAGATTTAAAACTTGTAGAATAAATGACTACAAATGGATTTTTAATAAAAAAAGAAAAGATACAATGACACATACACATTACACAAATATTTTACCTTGGAAACCCAAATCAGGAAAACCAACAACTTGTTTAGAGTTGCACCTGTAATCTTGTTATTCATCATCCTCTTCATTGTTTACAATATATATATATATATATATATATATATATATATATATATATATGATCCTGCAGCATCCAATACCCCTAATCCATTGACCATAATTAGTCAACAACCCCAATTCTTTAACTGGAATTAGAAAACCATCGACAAAAACCATGTTCCGAAAAAATGCTAAAAATGGATGCAAAAAACTACCCATCTTTTTTTCTCCTGGGGTGTTGCTTTGAAACCCCTTCAATGATGAAAATAGGCCTAAGGTGCTACTCTAGGTCAAAATCTCAGAGAAATGTGTTGTATTCAATAAGAGATAACCCACCAACAAGAATTCAATGGGGACCTTGCATACGATAACGAGTATAGGACATAGATTCTTGTTGATTCTGAGAAGTACTTAACAATGGGAAGGCCAACATGAAACTTCAAGAATTTTGAGGAGTGGCTGACGTAGGCTAAAAGCTTCCCTTGAACAAAATCATAACAGAAAAGTGACTTGGGAAAAAAAGAATCAAGAATGAACAATGATATAAGTTTGTGGTATAGGAGGCATCAATATACTCTCCATAGTGATAGGAAGGATAACCAGTCAAAGAAGTAAATACTCAAAGAAAAAGGTTCAATTTCCTAAATCCATACTAAAACCCAAATTGGTGAGAGAAGGAATCAAAACTTAGTGCTTTGTTCAAGGGAGACATGACTATTGCCAAACATAGTGAGAATTTGATTCTTTCCCATCCTCTTTTTTTTATATTTGATTTTTTGTATTTTTCATGTTATGAAAGCATGAAAAATAATAAAAGAGTGCTATAATATAGTGGAGGAAATGAGTTTCCTGGATAGGAAAAGACGTTCTAAGTGCAAGGAGCATACCTATGCTCAATGCAAGGAATGGGTGTAGGATATTGAAACTTGGGGGAATTTTTCCTCGAGGGATACATGTGTCAATTCACAAAGGAAATAAATGGAAGGATAGAAATTGAAGAGAATGCATAAGTAACATAAGATAGAATGACAAGTTGAAGCCAACATTAGGCTAAAAAACGCAAGCAGGAAAATGCAATGCAATATCAAAACTCAACACATACAAGTGGGAGCCCCATGGGTATTGGCCAAAATAAGAATACGAAGAAGTCATGAGGCTTCATCAAAAAGTGATGGTTGGACTAAGAGGGATGATATAGGTGGATATCGGTGGCCACCCACCTTTTCCAACTCGCTCAAAACAATTTTCTGGCAATTTTAGCAATTTACTATTTTTAGCAGCTTTAACTTCCAGGGCCATTTTGAGGGACTAAATGAAGTTTTTTCAGGATAGAGCTTCTCAATGATAGCCAAAGGCATGATTGAGCCCCCAAAATGAATCTCCTCGATGATACCTTTCCAACGGGATTTTGTGCACCTAAAATAGAGATCGTATGCAGAAGTTATGACCCCAGGAAGTTGATGTACTGACTTATCGAAACGAGGCCCACATGACTTTTGGCGCTTCATCTCCTAGGGTTAGGTTTTTGGATGTCTAGGGTTTTTGAGATTCCTGTTTATTGTAAAAAGGCCTTTAGAGTCTCATTGTAACCATCTTCTTGAGAATGCGAGTAGCCATCGCATCTCTTCTCAGAGATAAGCTGCCACCATTCTAGTGAGTCTTTCACTCTGTATTTTTACAGTTTCTGTACATTTATTTCATTAATAGAAATCATGTATTAATCTATCTTTGTGTTTATGGATGCACCTCTCATACATTTATGTTATATTATTGTATATCCATGATATCTCTATGCATTTCTTTATTATATCTCCGCTCTCATTTCATGCCGAAAATAATCCGGATCATTGGTATTAGAGCATGCTACTCTTGATTGTTTTTCAGTGCATGTCCCCGACGAGGTCCAAGTATAGCAAGTTGGGTCTCGAGCTTGTCTCTCTTGAAGACAATCTCTCTCGCATGCCCAAGAAACCCTCCATGATAGAAGAAAAGAAAAACGACAGAGTAGATGATCCTATCAATATGTTGCTTGAGCAAGCTCTCATGCGACAGAGGGACGAAATGATGGAGAATTTTTTCCCCATCCTTCAATGCCTGTTGATAGCAACAGGCGAATCTTCATCAAAAAATCACTTTGGAAGCACCTCTCCTTTCCAAGTACAGGTTAATTTTGATATTCCCGTATTTGAAGGTCAGATAGATGTGGATTCCCTAGACAAATGGTTAAATCTGTTAGAAGGTTATTTCTTTGTTCATAATTTTTCCAACAGGGAAAATATCACCTTCGAACTCAAAGCTCTTCCCCATGTCAAACATTGGTGGGAAACTTACTAGGATAAAAGTTCCACTGAGGAGTATGGAATATATGGGGCCGAGCCCACTTGGGATTTTTTTGTGGATGCGGTAAAGGAACAATATTACCCTGTTGGAAACTATGAGAACCAATACATGAGATGGACCACACTATGGCAAGAGAGGGGCCAAGAAGATACATATTTCACCAATACATTCCATGTTGGCATGTTTATAGGAAGAGTGTGCTTGTCATTGATGGCAAGAACAACAAAGACAATGACAGGTTTACAAGAAAGAACAATAGCAACGTTGGCATGTTTTACAGGAAGCGTGTGCTTGTCATTTTATGGAAAGAACAACAATGACGATGGAAAACAGGAAAAGCATAAGATCAGGAGCAGAAGCGAATAGTATGCAGAGATCAAAGATTAGAAGAGATAGTGCTTTCCAGAAGTGCAGACGAGGTCCAAGAGATGGACTCGTAGGAGGAGAAAAGGTCGAGACCTTTGAACACTTAGAAAAAATTCTAAGTCAGAGAGATCAGAAGCTCAGGAGAGAGAGTGATAGTGGTTGTTGGATCAATGATCCAGATGACTAACAACCGTATGATCAAATCAAGTGAAGGATAGGATAAACATGGCACAAGGTTTGAGAATTCGATTATCTGAATCTCCATCAGCCGTTCGATCACTTTTGAGTGGAAGGACAGGATAAGTTGAAAGATCTGAGATCCCAATCATCTAAAATTTCGTCATCCATTGGATCAAATTAAATGGAAGGATAGGACAAGAAAATATGGAGATCCATTGGATTTAATCCAAGGAAAATTTGCATGGCAAACAGATCGAGCCATTGATCGAAGATCTTGATCAAACAAACATCTTTCATTTTGGGTCAAAAGTTGCGAGGAGGTTACTGTTCAAGGAATCTCACTTCGGAAGAATTGGAAACTTGAAAGTTGAATTACCTGAAGCCAAAAATCTGAAATGAATAAGGACCATCTGATCTAGAGAAAATGTGATGACCATTAGATCAGGGAGAACCATGTCAGCAGACCACCTTAGCAAGGACATGTAGCAGACCTTGTCAGCAAGGACATGTGGAAGACCACATTAGCAAGGACATGTGGCAGTCGACATAAACGAGTGACACATGGCAACCACTCGGCCCGTTCCAAGTCAGTAGGTGACGTGTGTAATGTTACGTCACTCCGAGAGTTTTACTTCGGGAATTTTACCACCAGTAGATGCCCTAAGTCCTGAAGTTTTGAATGTCGAAGTCCTGAAGAGGATACGAGTCATATGATATGAAGATCACTTCGGGTGCATTTTTAACCATTGATCTAGTACAGTGGAAGGACAATGTAAGTGGAAGTGTTAACCGACAGCAAGCGGTCTACACCACCTATGACTTATTTAGTAGGTGACCACTCCGAAGGAGAATGAAGCAACAATCAGCCTAATGTACTGAAGTGTCGAAGTCACTTATGATCATTGATCGTGCAGGAGGGTACGTGTCAATGAATCATGAACTCCAGGTGTAACTACTTCGGGAAAACATGAAGGATAAAGGTTTGGAATTTCCGAAGGCCGAGGTCCTGGAGTGGAGGATAGTCATTGGATAAAGGAGGACAGGTGTCAATAGATCTTCCACTCTGGAAGATATCCAGTCAAAAGAAACCAGAAGTTGAGATTTGAAATCTCCAAATTCTTGAGACCCGAAGGAGATCTCGACCGTTGATCTGAGAGGGACACCCGTCAATTGATTGTCAACTCTGCAAAAAGGTGATAGATATAAAGTTAAAGTTGATATTTGAAATCTTCGAATTCCGGATACCTGAAGGAGATATCGACTGTTAATCTAAGAGAGAAATGCATCAGTGGATTGTCAACTCCAAAAGATTGACATACGGAGGAAAGCAGGGTTTGAGAGTTGAAACTCCCAAAGCCTAGATCACGAAATAAATCATAGTCGTTGATCCGCAGAACTTTAAAGGACAGATCTAAATCGTTAGTTCAGGAGCACCATCAAGATCGTGAGATCGACGGTCCTATCACATTGGGGGGATTGAAGGTGTGCGAACATTAATGATTTGAGGGAAAGCCACAATCGAAACCATGGTTTTGGAGAAAGGACACATGGAGGCTCAAGGAAAATTGCGGGGAAAAACATAGTTTAATTTAAACCACCTTTGGATGCACCTGTAATTGTGTGGTCACATGAGTTCATCGCCCAAGGTCATATCGAGAATACAGCTAGTGATCACTAGGTGTTATTTCAGAGTTTGGGAGTTTGGAAGTCAGAAGAGTCAGGTTTGGCTCACATCCAGATACCCAAAACACAAAGTCCGAAAGTGCTTGGCCCTAGGTCATAGCCAGCGGTCACATGGAGAGATAGATAGAATAAGGAGCTAGCGTCACTAAGCTTTAGTTCAAAGATTGAGACTTTGGAGAATCGAGATGTCTCATACCAATATTCCCGAAGTCATGAGTCATGAAGTTCCTTTTGGATAAGCGTATGGTCACTGCCGATGGTCACGTGAAAGGAAGGGGCTTAGCAAGAAAATATAGTGCTCACTGTGAATTTTTCTTAGGAAGGGAAAAGGTGCCAAAGGGATGAGCGTACGAAAGTTCTCTTTGTAGCTGCCGGAATGGAGTGATTGTATCTTCTAGAGAATTTTAAGAGATTCAAGATGATCGCCAGAGGATCTGAAGAGTCTCGAGGTAACTGCCAATGGAATGAAGACTCATCATAGAGACAATTGACAGATGGAAAAGTGTCGAAGACTGTAACTGCCAAAGAAGCCAAATAATCTCATGATAATGGCCATTGATGAAGAACTGACTCTGCATAATCACCAGAGAGGATGAAGAGTTGTGTGTATGATCTGGCAGAGGACTTGGCATGATAAATATACGCAGAACATAGAAGAGATGGCATCTTCTTTTGATAGTTATTCATGCAAGTAGAAGCATGTTGTGCATAGCAGCTGAAGTTCACAGAAGAGGCATAGCACATAGAATGGAAATGGTGCACATAGCATAATATGAAAAAGAAAAATATAGAAGAGAGATACATATATGAGAAAGGAAAATAAATCCTAGGTGCACATGAAGAGAAAGAGCAGAAGAACATAAAGAACAAGAATATGCGAGAAGGAAGACACTGATGCAGGCAAAGCACAACAGTGTAGAAGAACAATGATAAGACTGGGAGTTGTAGCTTCCATCTGGTTGTAGCCAGAAAAACCAAGGTGCTAAGGTGGTGCAATGGAGAACCATTTTTATATGTTATATAGGTTGGTGCATGTGTGACTAGAAGTTTATGCATCCATCTAGTTGATGCTGGAACACTCAGGGAGTTGGTTCTTCCTTCTAGTGGGTGCTAGAGAATCCAGAGAGTTGGTGCTCTCAACAAGTTGCATCTTGTATAGGTTGGTGCCTGTGTGTTTGGAAGTAAGTGCTTCCATCCAGTTGTTGCTAGAACACAAAGGGAGTTGGTGCTTCCTTCTAGTGGGTGATAGAGAAACCAGAGAGTTGGTGCTCTCAACAAGTTACTGCTTGTAAAACAGAGGTGGTAGCCTCAAAAGGAGTGGGTGCTCATAAGAATGATAATGTACAGAAAATAAAGGCTACTTATCATATCAAGAAGAAGAGGTTTTCTCCCTTCATGGGTTTCCTCGGGAATATCTGTCTCTATATATTTCATGTGTGTTATTGATGTTGAATATTATATTGCTTACTTCCTTGCATTATTGTGATTATCATTGAGTGTTCTGTAATGAGTTTTAAATGGGCATAATTGTTTAAGCATGGTAACAACTGATTCACCCCCCCCTCTTAGTTGTCCAACATTCCATACCTTGCGCACCAAGATGGGTATCAAAGACTCCGAATGAAATTTGGTTCTGAAATACCGTGGGGCTATACACAGATACATCCAAACTGAAATGGATTTTCTAGATATCTCATCACTCGGTGTTGCTTATCGATATGTTGTTAAACTTGAGCAGAAATTTGGGTCTGCAAATCTACAACAACTAAAGTATGATAAAGACGTCCCTAATAAATAGTCTCCTGAAAACTAGTCCAAGCCACAAGAAAAGAAGGGTCACGGGAAGACAAAGAAGGGCACCGAAAAATGGTGTGATTTCCACAAAATACCCTGGCACAACACCGAGGAATGTCACTCAAAATAGTCATTGGTGGCTGAGATCAAAGATAAGGAGCCAAACCCTGATTCAGAATCTGATTTTGAAAATAAGGGTAAAAGACAGATCATAAACGCAGACCCCACTGCTATTGTCATGACTGCAATAATTCAACTAGAAGAACCAACAAATCTTGAAGAAGGGGAGCACCTTTTTCATTCATAGATGTGGGTGAAGGGGACCCCGCTGCATTTTATTGTTGATAGCAGAATCCAGAAGAACCTCATCTCAGCAGAGGTCATCCAACAATTGGTATTGTCGACAACACCACACCCACAACCATACAACATTGGGTGGCTTCGCCAAGGACGAGATCTTCGTGTCACTCAACAGTGTCGATTGTCATACAAAATTCAACCCTTTAAGGATGAGGTCTTATGTGATGTTTCCCCACTATATGTCTGTGATGATCTCTTCGGCCATCCATATATGTGGAAGCACCATGTTGTTTATGAGTCTCAAACCCGTAGTGTCATTATTACTTTGGGGGGTCATCTCTACAAAATACCATAGGTATTTCCAACTACTGTCCCACCTAAATAGTGCCGCAAGGTAGTATCTCATACCACAAAATTCAGCTTCTTCACAATCTGTTCAAAAGGTGAACAGGAGGATATTGCAACCACTACAGCCTTGGCCCAAAAACCTTCTATCCAACATAAGTAGGTCGACAATACTGCAACAAAGAACAAATATTCTGTCTGCACACAAAAATATCATGTAGCCCGATTGGTTGAACATATTCAACCCCTCCAACAATAGGTTCATGATAGCCTTCCACAAACCAAGCAATGCGATGTGTCCAGCAAGGAAAGCAACTCACCAAGATTCAGATTCAGCAAACGCTTCCCCCTCTCCCCTGGGAACTCAACACAATGGAGACCATTTCTTCTTAAGGAGGGAGGATTGATCCAGGTGGATATTGGTGGCCACCCACCTTTTCCAACTCGCTCAAAACAATTTTCTGGCAATTTTGGAAATTTACTATTTTTGGTAGTTTTAACTTCTGGGGCCATTTTGAGGGACTAAATGAAGGTTTTTCGGGATTAAGCTTCTCAATGATAGTCTAAGGCATGATTGAGCCCCCAAAATGAATCTCCTCGATGGTACCTTTCCAACGAGATTTTGTGCACCTAAAACGTAGATCATATGCAAAAGTTACGACCTCGAGAAGTTGATGTACTGACTTACCCAAACGAGGCCCACAAGACTTTTGGTGCTTCATTTCCCAGGGTTAGGTTTTTGGATGTCTAGGTTTTTTGACATTCTTGTTTATTGTAAAAAGGCCTTCAGATCCTCATTGTAGCCATCTTCTTTCAAATGCGAGTAGTCGTCACATTTCTTCTCAGAGATAAGATGCCACCATTATAGCGAGTCTTTCACTCCGTATTTTTACAGTCTCTGTACATTTCTTTCATTAATAAAAACTGTGTATTATTGTATCTCTGTGTTTATGGTTGCATATCTGATACATTTCTGTTATATTATTGGATATCCATGATATCTTCGTGCATTTCTTTATTATATCTTCGCTCTCATTTCGTGCCGAAAATAATCCGGATCAAGGGCTCCTGAGCCTATGAAAATAATTCAGCATGGGTGCCAAAGTGAAATCAAGGTACTAACTAAGGAACCCATGAAAGGTAGGCTCTACCACGTGAATTAAAACACTTCGAAATGGTAAAGAAAGATTTATGTTGCAAATCAGTGGGGTTGATCCTAAGGAAAAATGAGCCAAGAAACAGATAGTGAAAAATGTGGGGAGGGGAAAATATAGCCTATATGTTAGTTTCAAGATCATTACTTATCAAAATGGATCGACATGATAAAAAGGTACCAAAGAGAACATTTCCAAAGTCTTGTATATATGACCAACAACACTCATTCAGAAGTTAATAAATTAAATATATAAACCTATGATAACAACTTGTTCTTTGGAATACAAAACTTGAAATCTTAATAGTACAATATGGTACAAAGCACTGGATAGCTTGTGGCTTATGCATAGTACTTCCTTAGGTAGAACCTATTACTAGGTTGAGGCCAAGGGTTTCTTTGGTAGTCAACCTGTAAATTTTCCAGTTCAAGAAGAAAGAAGAATATGTGATGCATGCCTTCCCACAATCTACCATCCATAGTCATGGCTTCAAGGATAGCCTCACCTGAAGGAATTTCAACATCCATGAAAAAACATGAACTGTGACTCAAGGACTCACAAATACCAGGGCTCCAGGTCTCACAAATAGTAATATGATACTCAAAAGGAAACTCAAGATTACTTGTGCCAATAGGAGAAATCAAGGGTTCTTGTGCCCTCATTGGATAAAACATCTGAACAATTGTTAAGACCTTGTATAGAGAAGGAAAACATGACTGTAAAGGCTACTTCCTAGAATAAATTGAATACTGAGGATATAGTTCCACTTAATTCACCCATATCAGGAAAGATTCTATTCGAATACGTTGACAAAATAAAAATTCCCTTTCTCAATGGTAGGGGTTACCCCTAATAATAAGTCCCAATTAGACCTCTAACCATTTGGAATAGGGAACCCATTCAGATTCTTCCCTGACAACCATTTTTGGTTTGGGGCTTTACCGGTTGCGGCTTGGTCCACCGTGTTAGATTTTCTTTATTTACAAAGCATTAGAGTTACCATTGTTCTTTTACTTCATTACCATAAACATATATATCATGGACTGAGTTGTAGCAACATAAACAAGAGACAAAAATAACACAAGAGATTTATCCTGGGAAAACCCCAAATAGGGGAAAAACCCAACAACCTTTCTTAGATATATTCCTTTCACAAAGTCCAACCATTCACTATATCTCAAGAGCCACAGACAAGATATAAGCCCTATCACTAGGCTAGCACACCTCTAGTGCCATAGTTGAAGCAGTAATACACTACAAGAATAGTACACCTCCTTAGAGAGATAGTGCACAAGATAAAGTAGCCACCAAGGATAACCAAAGACCCCGGATCTGTGTCTCCTCTTTCTCCTCATACTTTTGCACCTTTTCCTTTGTGAGAGAGTGTGTTGTGAGTGTGTCCAAATGAGATAGACATCCTCCCTATTTATATTCTTCAAGTCAACTACCCGGGCCGACTTCTCCTCTGGGAATCTTATTTTTACTTTATTCTTTTCTGTGTGGGACAACTTCTCTTTTGGGTATTCTTATTTCTATTTAATGGTCTTCCTGGACTTCTTGAATCTTCTCTTCATCTAAAAAAGGTCTTCTATAGGAAATTTCCTCCTGTATCTACCAAAACATCAACACTCCCTCTTAGCTAGGGAGGTATCTTTCATGATGTCTTCATCTAGTAGTCCACCGACTACTCAACAATCAACTGGTAGCACAAAACTACCACAATTCCATCGATAGCTTAAATCAACTGTCACAGTCTCTACAATCAAGTAGCACTAAGCTACTCTCAATGTGAACTGAAAATCAACTAATAACTCACTAATCCTACAATACCATCGAGTAGAACACTATTGTGTCAATCCATAGTAGTACACCACTACTATCCAGTGGTACATAACCACTCCAAGTAGAACACAACTATTATCCAGGGACACAATGTCTCCATCCTACAATAAACTAGTAGCTACATAAGCTACAACCATGCAGTCTAACAGTCTCTATGATTATGCAACAATTAACTAGTAGCACACACCTACTACCATGACATCAACCATAATCATAGTCTACAATCCCCATGACCATGCAACAATCAACCAGTAGCACACAACTACGACAATTCCATCATCCATAATCATGGCCTCTATAACTATGCAACAATCATCTAGTAGGACACAACTACTACAATGCCATCAACCATAGACATAGTCTCTACAACTATGCAGTAATCAACTGGTAGCACACAACTACTATAATGCCATCATCCATAGTCATAGTCGATGTCTCTATAACTATGCAACAACCAGATAGTAGCACACAATTACTACAATTCCATCAGCCATAGTTATAGTCTCATCCAGTAGCACAAAGCTACTCCCATAGTCCTCATGACTATGTGTGTGATGTTTCTTCTCTCATCAAGTCCGACAATGAATTACCCCCTCAGTCACCTCATATGATTGATCTAGGGAATACTTGGAAAGAGGGGTTAGACAACATGAGAAGAAACAACACACCTCCCTCTCAATGAGGGTGGACATTCTGCATCACGCTAAGCTTTTTTATGAAGTACTCGTACTTCACTATAGATAGAGGCTTGTTGAGAATGTCCATTATCTTCTCATCTGTGGATATGTACTCGAGCTATATAGCTCCTCTCTACACCATGTCTAAGATGTAATGATATTTGATCTCTATGTGCTTTGATTTGTCATGAAATACATGGTTCTTTGAAATCCTCACATAACTTTAATTGTCACAATGTATCAAAGTTGGCTCCAATTCTAGATGAAATATTCTTGCAAGCAACTTCTGAAGAAACACTACTTCAGGCCTTTCCACAGTAGATGTGATATACACTTCCTATATTGTATTGAGTGCCACTGATGCCTTCTTCATGCTCAACCATGATATCATACCTGATCCTAGATTGAAGAAACATCTAGAAGTACTCTTCCAATCCATTGCACTCCCTACCCAGTCAGAGTCTATATATCCCTGCAACTTCACCTCACCACCTGAGACATATCTCAATCCATATCCAATTGTACCACATAGGTACCTCAACATATGTTTTTCTTCCATCCAATGTACATGTTTGGGTTCAACCATGTAATGACTCAAGGAATTCACTATAAAACATATGTTCGGCATGGTGTTTACTAGGTACATCAAGGATCCAATTAGTTGTATGTACATCTGGGATCCACCAAATATGAAGTGAATCACTCAGTAGCTTCGGATTTATCATCATGGGTGTGGGCATGGAATTGCATTCCATATCCTGAATCTCTGCGGGATCTCAATAGTATATTTTCCTTGGCTAAGGAAAATCTCATCTGATCTATACCACACCTCCAATCCCAAGAAGTAATGCATCAGACCTAGATCCTTCATCTCAAACTCTGAGGTGAGATCCCTCTTGCACCCAACTATGAGCTTCTCATATCCTGTCAAAAACATGTCATCCATGTATAAAACCAAGATCAATGGAAATTCATTCTCAACCTTATAGTAAAATTTGGGATCCACATCACTCTTGGTAAATTCTAAGCTCACCAGGTAGCTATCTATCATGGCATACCATGCCCTAGGTACCTACTTCAATCCGTACAAGTCCTTCTTCAATATGAAAACATGGGACTCCTTCCCATGGATAAAAAAACCTTGTGGCTACTCTTTGTACATATATTCCTCTATTACACCATTCAAGAAAGCATTCTTGACATCCATCTGGTGTAATTTCCATCCCATTGCATAGGTAATCACAATAATCGATCTAATGAAAGTGTACTTTGCGACAGGAGAAAATGTCTCATCGTAGTCTTCTCCCTCTCTCTGGGAGAATCCTATAGCCACAAATATTTCCTTGTACTTATCTATGCTGTCATCTGTAGCATGCTTGATTGTGTATATCCATTTAGAAGTCACTACTAACTTCCCTTCTGGTCTCAGAAGCACCTCCCACACATCATTCTTCATGATGGACTGATACTCCTTCATCATGGCATCATTCCATTCAGGCTTCTAAATAACTTCTTCAAAGGTGGAAGGATCTGAATCAATAATGTTGTTCATCAGTTCCACATATATGGAAAACTTATGTGGTCTCTTGATCTCCTTAAAAGATCATTTGGGAGATGCATGTCCTTCAGCTTCCTGCAAGGTGTTTTGAAGAAAAACTTGTCTCTTCCTATTGACTGCAACTTCTCTGGGTGGATATACAAGTATCTCTAATTATACCATCTCATTCAGAACTTCTGGAATGGGTTCTTCTGGTGTAGAGTCTTCCATGATTGCTTCATTATCCTCTTGGTCCTCATCGATGTGAGACTCCCTTGATCTTCTGAGGGATTCATCTTCATAATATGTTACAACATAACTGATCTCAATCTATCTCTTCCCGAGAATGTATATTCTACAGTCTTTCGAATTCTCATTATATACAAGGAATGTGCCCTTCTTTCTTGAAGGTTCTAGATTTGTTCTCTTCTCCTTTGGAACATGTATAAATACTGGACAACCAAAAATACTCAAGTGATTGTTTTCTAGTTTCTTTCCAGTGAACACCTCTTCAGGTGTATTGTTCCCCAGTATCTTGTGAGGACTTATATTCTAGACATACACAATTGTACTAGAAGCTTCTACCCAGAAGTGCATGGGTAGGCCCTGGTCATGGATAATCACTTTCATCGCTTCTACAATGGATCTGTTCTTTCTTTCTACAACCCCATTCTGTTGGGGGTTGTAGGGAGTTGTTATCTCCCTCTTAATCCATGTTTCTCTGCAAAATTATTTAAACTCCTTTTAGGTGTACTCACCTCCATTATCAAATCTTAAGACTTTAATATTCCTTTCAGAGAGATTTTCAACTAAAGCCTTGAATTCATGAAACTTGTTGAAGACGTCATATTTTGTTTTCAAGAAGTCAATCCATGTCTTTTGAGAGTAGTCATCTATGAATAAGACATAGTGTATAAATTTTCCTAAGGATGGCATCATCATCTGTCCACATACATAAGCATGTATGATATCCAAGATACCCTTGTACCTATTGACTCTGCTAGTAAATATTCCCTTGACATTATTGCCAAGTGAACAACCTTTGCATACTCCATAATGTTCTACCTGAATGTCGGGTAGACCTATAACCATATTTCCAAATATAGGTAGTGCTCTATAGTTTATGTGGGCAATTCTTCGGTGCCATATCTCACTTCAGCTAACACTATTGTGTACAAGAGCTTGTTCTTGGTGTCCCTTCAATTTATATAGTCCTCCGTCTCGGACACCAATTGCAATAGCTTTATCAATGCTTTAACTCTTGGGCCATAGAAGAACTTGGCCATCCAATACATCTATCCTAAAGAATTTATCTTCTAAAGAAGATATGGAAATTAAATTCTTCTTTAACTTTTGTACAAAGAAAATATCTTTAATTAAAATGAGGTTACCTGAGTCAAGTTGAAGGGAGGCTTCTCCAAGGCCTTTGACTGCATGCTTGGAATCATCTCCAATCTCCACTTGAAGGGATCAACTCTTTTTTGTCATATTCTAAAGAGAGTTTCTGGATCCGATCATGTGCTTGGAAGCATCGCTATCTATGAGACAAGTGTCACTCCCTTGAGCGATGGTTCTTGTGAGTGCTGAAACAAATACAAACTCTTCATCCTTGTGCTCTTCATCTTCTATTGTATGTTCATGGTGATTCTTCTTCTTTCCATTTTCATGTGTATGAGGGAATTGAGAGGCATGGTTTCTTAGACTTCTTTGAGCTTCCTTCTTCCCTTTCATTTCTCTTCTTCACTTGGGTAGAAAGTGATTTATTTTCATCATCATTAGTCTTTTGTGATTTGGATATCAACCTGGATTCCTCTTGGGTGCAATCTTCCCATAGCTTGTTGAAGTTGGAAAATTTTCTTCTGGCGCAAATCCCTTGAACAAATGGATCCCAAGAGGAGGGAAATCCATTGAGTATAGTAGTCACGCACTCAACGTCTTCAACTGGATCTCCAATGGATACTAAATGGTCCTTGATTTGTGAGATCCTCATGGAATAGTTGGAGACTACTCCTGACTTGTTCATTGTCATGTTTCTGAGTTGATGTCTTAGAGTAAGCTTTCGACTGGTATTCTTAATTTCATAAAGTCTAGTTACAGCTTCAAACATTTCCTTCAGTGTCTTCATTTCTGATACATTAGGCATCAGATGATCCTTTATTGAGTCTATCAAGATCCTCTTTGCCTTGACCTCATTCTTCCTGAACTTTTCTTTGGCGTCTTCTTCTTTGAGTTCTAGAAGCATATACTTGATATGATCCAATAAATAATGCTCTTCTAGAATGAGGAGAAGTTTGTGCTTCCAAGATCTAAAGTTGTCTGCTCCATCCAATCTATATTCAACTCTCATGTTGGTTGACATTTTTCTTTGGTAGAAACCCTAGCACTCAAAAACCTCAATTTTTCAAACTTCACCAAACTGCACGCTTAGGATTTCAAGGGGTGCACTAGGGTAGGGTGTACTGCTCCGTGAAAGAATTATGCCCAACGTCCTTGGGATAGTTCTCAATGATCTTGACAAATTATTGCAACTGCAAGGTGCTGTTGCGATGATCTTCCTTCCAGTGGTCAAACAGTTATGAAGTTAACCAACTCTGATACCATGTTATATTTTATTTATTTACATAGCATTAGAGTTACTAGTGTTCTTTTAATTCATTACGATTAACATATATATTATGTACTGAGAAGTAACAAAATAAACAAGAGACAAAAATAACACAAGAGATTTATCTCGGGAAAATCCCAAATGGAGGAAAAACCTAGCAACCTTTCTTAGCTAGATTCCATTCAAAAAGTCCAACCATTCACTATCTCTCAAGAGACACAACCAAGTTATACACCCTAGCACTAGGCTAACAAACCTCTAGTGCTCATAGTTGCAACAACAACACACTACAAGAATAACACACCTCCTTAGAGAGATAATGCACAAGATAAAGTAACCACCAAGAATAACCAAAGACCCCAGCTCTACATCTCCCCTTCATCCTTAGAATTGCACACTTTTTCCTCAGTGAAAGACTGTGTTGTGAGTGTGTCCAAATGAGCTATATGTCCTCCCTATTTATAGACTTCAAGTCAACTGTCTGGGTCGACTTCTCCTCTGGGAATATTATTTTTACTTTATTATTTTCTGTGTGAGCCAACTTCTCTTCTGGGTATTCTTCTTGTTGTTTAATTGTCTTCCTAAACTTCAAGAATATTCTCTTCATCTAAGAAACATATTCTAGAGGAAAGTTCCTCTCATAGATACCAAAACATCAACAAACCGATGAAGGTTTTTAATCTAAAGAATGAAATGCAACTAATCTAAGATACATGTGTCCAGACGGAAAAGGAAATTAGAAATCAAACATAGAACTAGACATTCTCATGTCAATGGCCCGATAAATAGTTCACATAGAATGGAAACAATAATACAAGTAAATAACTGCAAACACATAATAGTATAACATTTAAACAATCATTTACAATTCTATTCTCATGAATTTAGACAAATATTCCCTAAAGAACATGAATAAAATGCATCCAACATACATGAGAATAGTATACAATATGAAGTACATTCTTACAAAACTTGAGTGTTGAGAAAAACACAAAGTAATAGTCCACAATACGTCTAACATAAGAATTAGAGTTCTTTAGAAAATAGCTTGTCCAAATAGATGTTTCCTCATTAAAAGTTTCAGTAATAGTACATGAAAACTCAAAGAGCCAAATTCTTATACTCGGATACAATCCCCATATTTATTGAAGTCAAACTTGACCCTTTTCCTTTCTCCTTCCCCCCATGACCTTTAATTTACAAATTTTTATTTGTATCCTCATTGTAATGATGAGAGAACAAAGACGATAGAAATATTTGTAATTTAAAATATAATATGCAGTTACATTTTGAATTTGTATTTTAGTGCTAGATGGAAATCATAGATTTTGGCCATAGTGCACCTCACCCACCATGATGATTGGTCTAGACATTGAGAAACTCTTCTCCCTACAAGTTTGATATTTGACAGCCATGGGATTCAAAATTCATCTTCAGCCATTTGAGTTTGATTCCCTTTCAATACTCCCTTACTATCACAGCAACTATTGTTGTTGCTATATCATCATCTTTGGAAGTAGATCATATTTTCAATGGTACTACTGCATACTGGTAGATTTCCTTGATGTGTAGTAGTTGTGCCTTCATGGTCTACTTCCTTCATAAGCAGCCTATCCATATTGCTTATTATGATATTCCTATAGACTTGGTACCTAGAACCATTCAACACACGATAGATGAGTGACCATAAAATAGTATTGAAATAAACTTTCAAAACCACACATTTTAACCTATATAACTGAAACATTAGCTAAGTGAGAGTTCATATCTTCTTTCCTGAGTTCGGTTCCTAGATCCTCTACTCTTGGTTGAAGTACTATGTTCTCCGAAGCTTTAATGAATATTCCAAATCTTAATCATAAAAATGTGAACAATTGTTGAGGAATATTTGAAATCATATAACTATGAATTTGTAGATCTTCGAATAACCTTTCCAATAGTATAAGGACTACATGAAATGAGTATCAAAGTCAAAATTTATGACCAAAATACGAAAAGAAATTTTGTAAGGTCTTACTCCTGTGTTAGAAAGTCAAGCACAAAATCTCCTTTGTACTGACAAGTTAATCACAAACTCTCCTCTATATCGACAATTTAATAATGAAATTGCCTCCATGTCGGCAAGCTAAGTGTGAACTCTCCTCTGTACCAACATATTAAGCATGAAATCTCCTTTGTATCAACATGATGAACATGAACTCTCCTTCCCGTCGATAAGTTAAGCACAAACTCTTCTCCATGTTGAAAAGTTAAGCATGAACTCTCTTCTGTACCAAAAATTTAAGTATGAACTCTCCTATGTACTAGAAATTTAAGAACAAACTCTCTTTTGTATCAACACGATGAGCACAAAATCGCCTTCATGTCGACAAGTTAAGCACGAAATATGCTTTGTACTGGAAATTTAAGCACAAACTCTCCTATGTAGCGACAAGTTAAGCATGAACTCTCCTCCATGTAGGCAATTTTATCATGAACTCTCCTGTATACTGACACATTAAGCATGAACTCTCCTCTGTATCGACACAATGCGCATGAACTCTCCTATGTATCGACACAATGAGCATGGACTCTCCTTCATGTCAGTAATTTAAACACAAACTCTCCTTTGTTCCGACAATTTAAGCATGTAATCTCTCCTATATCGACACGATGAGCACAAACTCTTCTTTAAACCGACAATTCAAGCATGGACTCTCCTATGTAGAAAGAAAAATAGAAAAAAAATTAAGTATCCTTTTTATTGGCAGGAAACAACAAGAGATTCAGTTCAAAAGTCCATAACTTTCTCATACAATGTTCGATTGAGGCATCATTTTTTGCAACACAGAGAGCACAAGGAGGGGATTCTAGTGAGAGACCTTGAAACTTCATTCAATCATTTGAGTAGATTCATTATTAATGAATATCATGGTTAAGGAGGCTTTCTTGATGTGAAATACTTGGTGATCATTTTGACACTTCTGAACCTCATATTTTTATTCCCTTATTGTCTTTGAATTGTAATCTCATAAAACATACATATAACCTATTTCAAGAGTGAAAAATACACTTTTCCCAGTACCCAAAATTGCGAGGAAAGAAATGTTTTAATGAAAGTATGAACCTTGTTCTCACTATTGATTTTCCCAAATTTAGTTTCATCACTTCCTAAAACATTTTTGTTATATAGGATCTTAATCCATCCATTGTAACTAAAGTCACATGTCATTGGATGAAGAATAGTATCCCGCGAAAATAACCAACTAACGTTTGGAGAACTTTCCACTGAGTATGTGACAAGACTACCAATTATTCTCTAAGATGCAATTCAAATCCAACATGTGCCCTGTAGATGTTGCAATTAACCCACCTAATGATAAACAACACTTTCATGATCAAGGTTAGTCATAAAATCAAGAAGGCACAAAACGTGCACGTTGTCATGGTATGCATAATGAAAGCTACTGAAAACACACACAAATTTAATCACGACTGCAACATAATGTAAATTAATCAAGTTAGATTATCACTCATTATTTATCCAGTCATGCATGGAAAGCTTAATTATTGGAAATTATAGGAACTCGACTGACGACCGAAATGAGAAGGATTTGAGATGGAGGACAACAGGAGAGGCTTCAAGATGAAGGTGTCTAGCTGATAGGCTGTGTGTCGGTGAGGGAAATAAAATCATCATCGATACGCTCAATATCGATGATGGGTCGATGTATTTCTGCTAGCATACCATATACAAGAGGGGGAAATTTTCCAACAAACATTATTAGGTGGTGTTGTATATATATCTATAAAGTTATGCTATTCTCATTATGAATTGTTCACCTAATTTCATAATTACATTTAACATAAATGTCATTTATGACATATGACTTATTTTCACTTTATTACATTATTAATTGATACATTAATGAAATCATCATTACACTAGCTAACACTTGGAAAATTATTTGACAATTAACGCATTCCTTTTATTTAATACAATAGTTTATTTAAATTGATACTTATTTTTTATAATTTTATACAAATCTCTGAAAGATTTGAAGCCAATTTTTTTTCTTATTTTTTATATGAATGGTGATCTTTTCGATGCATTAGACACAAAAGAAAAGGAAAATAATAATTGAGTTTTGGTCTCTTTCCTTAATTTTTTTCCTTGGTTGATTTTGTTTTTAATCTATTCACCCCCAATTTCCAAACTGGGCCCGATTCTCAAATCCCCCCCCTCCCCTCTCTTTCATGAGTCCCTAGACTTGCCTCTTGATTTTTAAATCATCCCAATACTCAAATCATGCTCAATATTTACTTCCATCTATTGAGTTTTCTATTGATCTAGAAATTAGCCTCTATTTCCAAATTAGGGCCCCAGTTATTTACCTTTGAATTCGAGTTTTCTTTTGAAGCTCAAGTTCACATTTTCTGTATTCTTTCTTGAGCCTTTCTTTTTTGAGTTCAAATTTGATTTATTTTTTCTTTTTACTTTTAGAAATCTTGGACTTGATTTGAATTTTTTGAATATTTTGAATCATTTGTTTGAACATTAAACTTATGTTCAAACTTTGGAAACTCCTCCTTATCTTTGAAATCTTTCCCTGAATCATGATTAATCTAATTTTCTGATCAGCCCTAATCTCCAAATAAGTCCCTCTTTCCATCCTCTTTCCATTTTTATTGTCTCAATTTGGAAATATCAATTAGAGATTTCCTCCTCCAACTTATGTGTGGATAGGCTTGATCTCCAAATAGGGTCCTCCTAGCAAAACTATTTGATTCCCCCTCTTTTGCCCCCTGCTTGTTGAAA
>ML795186.1:789513-803861 GCA_009831015.1 Picea engelmannii
GAAGCACCATTTTTTTCCGAGGTTAAAATTACAACTTCATTGAAATCATGCACTTAACAATCAGTACCATTGCAACTAGAATCTTAAAGGGTAAATCCTTGAATGAAAAAGTGGCACCCTTCTTTATTTTTAGGCCAAAATTATACATTTTTTAAATGATGGCCTTGAAAACTAATATCCTTGTAACCAAAATCTTAAAATCCACCTCCGAATCAAAAAAAGATACTACCAGTAGGATCCTCTATCTTCTTCAGCCTAAAATTACAATATTTTTCAAACTATGACTTAAAAGCTATGTACTATTCCAAACAAAATCATTAAAAAAAAGAAAAAAATCCATATCTTTTTTCGAAAGGAATTTAAAATACAAAAAATAAAATATAGAAAATAAAACACATTTTAAGTAAAAACAATTACAAAACACAAATAAAGAAAAATAAAATAAAATTATATATATATATATATATATATATATATATATATATATATATATATATAAAAACTTTTAAAAAATAAAAAACTTAAAAGATAAATATTAATAAAAACAAAATTTTGAAAAAAATCTAAATAGCTTATACCTACTTTGTAGATATTTTTAATATAATAAATATATGTATATGTAGTTCAAAGTAATAATGAAACACGTAAACCTTATCATAATACAATTTTATATAAAAGAAATTTACATATATATATTTTTAATTAAAAAAAATCCATACATTCTAAATAATTTAATTAAACTTATCAACAAGAATGTCATATTATATATATATATATATATTATTTTTACTTTAATTTATTGTAAAATGTATAATAAAATTTGCTCATGTTTACAAAAATATAATTAGTTTTCAGAATGTTTATTTGTTTGTATGTTGCATTGAATTTAAATTGTTATCAATTGTATTAATGTGTGTAAATTTAAATGTACATGTAGATTTAATGTAAGGTTTTTTAATTTTTGTATTTTAATAAATATATTAATTGTATTTTATTTATTATGATGAATTTGTATGTTTATTTTTGTTGATGTGTGTTTGTTTCAAATTTATATTTTATTGTAATGTTTTTCTTTTAATAATTTTGAGTTTTTATATTATAATAAGAGAGATTTACAAAAATCTTGTTGCTGGTTTGTTATTAGGGAAACTAGACCAACAAAAATGCATCAAATTGTCTAAACGTTTATGAAATATTTGTCTTTTCAAGCTAAAAGTCTGAATGTATCCGAGTCTAAAACTATCTGCTATGCAAAAGATTGTCTACTTTGTCTTGCTAGTTTGACAACTGTGAGGTGGGATTGTGTTATCGAACAAATTGGTCTATGTGGAAACAAATTGATCTCCCTATACTTGGAAACCAAGACTAGAAAAAAACATGATAGAACATATAACTTTTCCTATGTTTATGCAATAAAAAATACAATCTAGCAAGAGTTCACACCTTTTAATTGATGGTTGTCCTCGCTAGTTGTAGTTTCCAGATCCGTCCCGAGACTTGTGAATGATAACCTATAATAAGACACAATCCAACAAGAGTGAAAGAAACAATAGTATATTTTAATGAAACATATTCAAATGATCTTGAGGAGAAATGCAACAAAGATAATCAAACAAAAAAAATCTTTGTGGGAAAGAAACTATATTGTTGTATTAACAATAATGGAAGAAATTACAACCAGATCCTTGATGTTGTGAAGCTCCTTCCAACAAGTTCATTGCTCCAATACCCACAATGCATCCATGAAATCCATCACCACCAACTAATTACTTTTTCTTAGATTGGATCTCTCAAAGCCAAAGAAATGCTAAGAATATTCTAATCACAAACTAGAAGAAAAAAATTATCAATCATTATTCTCCATTAACTATTAGCCTTTCCTTATGAGAGAACGTCCCTTTTATATATTGAAAATGAGGTTAGAATGAGAGGTTAGGATATCCCCAAACAGGAGTACGGATGAGATCCAAACCGATCAGAGGAAACCTCATATTCGAAGCTTCTCTTCTAGAAACTTCATGAATTTCATTTTTATTCTCCTCTTTTAGACAATGTCACACCCTGCAGTGGTGCAAAATGAGACACTATCACACCCTATAGTGGTGAAATATGTGAAATTTAAGGTTGTCACATGTTGCAATGGTGCAACCTCCGACACACTCTTGATATAGGGATTTAATGACCCTATAACATGTTTTCCTTCTTTCAAATAAAGTTTCTTCTTAAATAATCAAAGCCTTTATGCTCTGGATGATAGAGGATAAGTGAACATTGTTAGTTGCGACAAAATATTATGTAACATATTGAGATACCATCACCTCCTATTATAAACAACAATATTAAAAAACTGAAAATCATAAAGAACTAAGTAGAGGGTTGGCCCTCATCTGTAGGCACCTAGGGTTGAGGCAAGTCCACTGTAAAGAGATCAAGTCTCACCATTTTTCTAGCCATCAAATTCATCTTATAGTCATGGAGCTTGAGTTGATCCTGAATTTCATCGAGTTGTAGTAATATCTCCTACTTATTCTCATGGAGATAAATAATGACAAGAGCCAACAATAGTTCAGGTGCCAGTAAATATCTACAATTTCCAGATACTAGGAGACTCAAGTCCGAGTATTTCCAGTTTCAGGGATCCACAAGCCAATAAAATTGAGCACCTCCTCATTTGAAATGAAGTGTCTTAGAACACAAACATTGACCTCATCCACATCAATTTTAGCTCGAATGTGGGGAGGTGTGTGGGCTTGGTAGGATTCGACCGAGTATTTAGCAACAAAGGCAAGTCGGGAGTCGAAGCATCTCCTGTTTCTATGTGATGAGGTCCCTCGAGCTCGACGCGAGCGATTTCCTCGAGCCATCGGAACAGAAGAGCGAAGAGAGAGTGATGAGGGGGTGATGGAAGGATAAGCCAAAGCCAAGTGGAGGAGACATAGGGGAATTTAAACAGGGATGAGAAAAGAAGAAGAAATGTGGTAGGACCCAATTCAAAGGGAAGAAGGAATAAAATAGCTGTCCATCGAATCAAATAATGAGTAATGGTAGCGATCATAATGGGTGAAATAAAGGCCGGTAAATGGATTGATTTCAATAGGAACACCCATAACGAAATGCAAGATCCAAAGTACATACCATATTGGAGAAAGGTACCGTTGGAACTTCATAAACTGAGAGCGACTGTGATTGCCTTAAAGAGCCAAGAGTCAAGCATTACACACATGTGAGGTAAGGTTAGTCTGCATATGGTGAATTTACAAGGGTAAGTGAAGGGTGGCAGATGCCAATGAGATGAGGAGACGTGTGGTAGTCTATCTCGAATGGTGGCCTATGACTTGTCTCTTCCCTGTCACTCTATATGAGGAACATTTCATTGTACAATGTTAATTTAGCGTTTGTTATATAGAAATATATATAGTTTGCATAAATTTAATGGGAAATAATGTGATTGTAATCATGAAATAAATATTTAAACTTAATGGATGTTCTTTAATTCTTAATGGTATATTGATTTTTATATATTTATATTGGGTCTTTTATTATTTATTAAAAAAAAATTATATTTAAAAATAATGTTAATTTTTTTTATTTAATTTTAAATTATTTTTAAGATACATTAGTTATAATAAGTTTAAAACAAATTAATTATGTTATTGGATTTAAAACTAGTTATTTTGGATACACTTCCGTATGTGATAGAAATTTGAAAGTTTAGAACAATTCCATGTAAACTCTATTCTTAAATGTGATTTAAAAAGCTCACATATGTTATAAGGTGGAGCAGCCCAATTGACGGTCATAAAGTTTCAAAACTCATTAGGCTAAACTTCTATGAAATGAAGGTTTTTTGGTTATTTTTTCCGGGGACATTTGCTCCAAATCCTGTACAAAATTGTTAGATCCACAAATTTGAGTGATTATTTCAGTATAATTTGAGTGCCCCAGGGGTTTTTCAGCATGCTAAATTCATTTCTACATTCAAAATTGATTTTTAAACAACAAAAAATAGTGATTTTGAGCATATTTATATTGCCACATTAGGACTAAAACACTCATTTAGTAGAATAGTTAGACAACGCCCTTCTAAAACAGACCTATTTAATACAGATTCAAATAATTCATACCTACAAGTGTTGTATCTATTTAAAATAGTTGTTGGTGTAAAATCATATGTATTATCATTTAAATTAATACCTACTTCTATCAAGTAATTAGGGTTTTCTGTGTCTTTGTCATACCTACTGTGTTGTAAACACATACCTACTGTACTGAAAATTTATACAGACAACTATATGTTAATTAGGGTTTGTCTTTAGTTTCATTATAGTAACTATATGAAATATAAAGTATTCAGT
The DNA here is from genome assembly GCA_009831015.1 of Picea engelmannii. Taxonomy (NCBI): domain Eukaryota; kingdom Viridiplantae; phylum Streptophyta; class Pinopsida; order Pinales; family Pinaceae; genus Picea; species Picea engelmannii. Next base: position 793,869 of record ML795186.1, read on the forward strand.
TTTATTATAGTAACTATAGGAAATATACTATGTGCAACATCAAATGTTTGACCTCAATCTAGTTTGGTTGAGAAATATGAAGGACAATTCATTACCCTCGAATGAATAACTTAATTATGTCATCTTTTTATTATTCTTATACAAAGAAAGTTCTCTAGGGGAGACTTTCAAAGGGTAGAATCATAATCTAGCATCATATAAACATTAACGATTGTTATTTAAAAATCAACAGAACAATTTACTATGCAATTCATGAGGCAGACAAGAGGAATATAGTTCAACCTTATTGCATATAAATATACCCATTTCTATACAAACATGATTAAAAAACGTTTCACGGTGCTTAAAGATTCTCATATTTTGAACATTGTGTGCCTATGCATAATCATTTAAAAAATGAAAAAAACCACTTGTCATAACATAAAAATTACAATAAAAAAAATGAAAAAATCCACTTTCCATAACATAAACATTACAATTGAGAAAAGAGTCTACTCATGCTTTTGTAGCTCAAGTGTTTTTCTCCCTCCAAATTAGTATTTGTTTGTATTTTATGAGAGATTACCTCAATAATTTAACTGTATACCAATCTTTGCTTATGATCCATGGCCATTGCGTGAAAGTGTCCTTGATAGGCTCTAAGATGTGTAGTCTAGTCATTCTGGGGTTCGCACTCGTGTTACAAAAACCAGATTTGGTGCAACATCTGTTTAGTATTCTCAATTGTATCACTTGGTATTAAATTCATCGTTTACAGACCTATGCTTCTTAAGCTGTAATTATTGTGAGATTTGAACTTTGGGCCTTACTAGTACATTTGGGTCAAATTCCGACGGCGCGTTCGATGCAATTGCCACTTTATATTGTCGGGAGAACGACAAACAACGGACCTCCTCAAATGTTATTTCACATGACATTGCCTTTCCGACGCCATAGATATCATCTCTATTGCGATGTTTCAAGCAGACTTGTGTCATATCGTATTTGAATGTCTAAACCCCATATAGCCATCACTACAATGACGTCATTGACATCAGAATTTCGATGTCCCATTTCATCATTCTCCACTACGTGTGTGCTATGGGAGCGATGTTCTAAGACATCATAAGACCGGCGTAAGGTAACGTCTCTCCATCAACGGTAAGAGGATCATCTCCGACGTGTTTTCTATGGGAGCGACGTCTCCAGGAGTTGTAAGACTGACGTAGGGGAACGTCTCTCCACCGACGATAAGAGGATCATATCTGACGTGTTTTCTATGGGAGCGACGTCTCCAAGCATCATAATATAGGTGTTTCTCCCTATATTACTGAAGTTTTAGATCAATTCTAGGAAGTGACTTTTATGAAGTTAAAGATCAATCCTTAGGCCCTTCTTGGAAGGCTTAGTTGAATGCTAAATAATTTGTTGCGACATGGGTAAAATCCTTTAACTTCTAGCCAACATGATAAGCTTGAAAAGGGGGAGTTTTGGAATGAAAGATTGACCTTAACTTTGGTCTCATAAGACTAGGCTATTTAGTTAAGAGGATACTGTATTTTAACATGAAGAATATGTAAAATAAAATGAAATTAGGAATAATATGTGTATTGTATTTAATTTATGTCTTATTAAGACATGGTAGGAATATAATTCTTACCTAGATTTACTCAGTAAAATCATGTCCAAAAGTAAATACCTGAAATCATGTCTCTTCCATAAATAGTAGTAAATAGTTTCTTGAAAATAGGTGGGCAGTAACTTCTGGTAAAAATATAACTTTTACTGTAAAAGGTTTTACCTCCAAGAGATTTAATTTTCTAGAAAGAAACTCAAATAAATAAATACATGCGTTTATATATATTTTAATTTGTTTTATGAGTGAAATTTGCTTGATGAAAGGATGTAATATACCAGATATAAAAAGTATGCAGAACATAAATAAAATGCTAGAAATGGCAGAATAATAGCAATATAACTAGAATAATCACCACAATACCACTGAAATGATATAAGAATAACAATAGAAATAGCACTTTCATTCAGAAAGCAATGTTGACGGGCCTCTTCAAGGGGGAAACCCCAAGTCGAGCAGAGCTCTATTACAATAATATCCAAGCTAGGGTTCTCATACCCTCGAATCTTATTTATACTAAATATGTCTATCAAAAGAAGCATCTAGAGGGAGATCCTTCTAGAAGTGGAAGCTTCTAGTAGGTATTCTTACATTTGCCTTATTCTATTTTATTGAAAGAATATTGACCTTTATTACATCCGAATATATTGTTCAACCTATGTGTAGGTTAGGACCCTAACATGTCTGCCCCCTTAAAAACAACCTTGTCCTCAAGGCTTGAGATGTGGAAATTGTTGCAGAATGGTAGCTGGTTCCCAAGTGGCATCTGATGGAGTTGTATCTTTCCATTGGACTAGCACTTCCTTGATGGTTCTTTGATGCAGGTGACACTCATGTTGGTCCAAAAATGCTTGTGGTTGTAGCCAAATGGATCCTTCTTCAGCTAATTCTGGAAGGTTGGTTTGAATTTTGCACTTAGCTCCAATCACCTTCTTTAAGCATGAAACATGAAAAACAGGATGTAGCTTCAAATGACTGGGAAAAGCTAACTAATAGGCTACTTGTCCCACACGCTTGAGAATAGTATAGGGACCATAAAATTTGGGCGCTAGCTTCTGATAATGCTCGTCCTTGAGGGAAGTTTGCTTGTAAGGTTGCAGTCGAAGAAACACCTGATCCCCTTCTACAAATTGACGTTCAGAGCGACCTTGATCTTCTTGTTTCTTCATGCGATTCTGTGCCATGACCAATTTCTATTTGAGGGTATGAAGAATAGCCTTTCGAATTGTAAGTGTTTTGTAAACTGCTTGGACCTTCGAGGCACGCAGTAAGTATGAGAGAACTGAGGGTGGCTTTTGTCCATATACCACTTCAAAAGGAGTCATGCGTGTAGCTGTATGGTATAAAGTTTTGTACCACCATTCATCTAGGGGTAACCATTGAGCCCATTGATTTTGCTTTTTCGAGGAAAAACACCTCAAATATGTTTCCAAACATTTTCTGACAACTTTCGTTTGTCCATCAGTCTGGGGATGATAAGCTGTGTTGAGATGCAATTAAGTGACTTGTAGCTTGAATAGTTCTTGCCAAAAAATTTCTTGTGAAAGTTGGGTCGCAATCAGAAACAATAGAGTGTGGCATGCCATGAAGCTTGAAGACCTGATCCATGAAAATTTGAGCCACCATGGATGTTGTAAACGGGTGTTGAAGAGCGCAAAAATGAGCATACTTGGAAAGGCGATCCACCACCACCATGATGACTGATTTATTTTCTGATTTGGGTAAGCCGGTAATAAAAACCATAGAAATATCCTTCCAAATAGCAAGTGGAATCGGAAGCGGTTGTAGTGTGCCCAAAGATTTGACTGTTTCTCCCTTGTTACGTTGACACACATCACATTTAGTGACAAAATTATGAATGCCTTGTTTCACACCATACCAGAAAAAAGAACGTTTGACACTGTCATAGGTTTTGGTGAACATGGAGTGCCCTGCTGTGGGTGTATCATGAAGCTCAGAAAGTACCATGGATTTAATATTTGATTGTTTACTTAAATACAAACAACCTTTGTATCGAAGCTCATCATGGAGCCAAGAGTACCCTGGGGAAACTGGAGCATTGGACTGCAATTGCTGGATCAGATGTGAACTTTTGGGATCTTGTAGCCATTCTTGGCGAACGACTTGGAGCCAATCTGGTACAATGAAGGAAAGAGAAAAAAGGGATCCTTCATCTTCATATTTTTGGGAAAGTGCATCCACAACCACATTGTCTTTGCCTTTCTTGTAAATGATCTCATAATCATATCCAAAGAGCTTAGTCACTCATTTTTGTTGCTCTGATGAGGAAATGTGTTGCTTGATGGTCTATCTTAATTTGGAAACATTGCCCCAATAGATAAGGGCACCATAGATCAACGACATGAAGAATAGCCAACATTTCCTTGTCATAGATTGATTTTCCCAGATTTCTTTCAGATAGTTTCTTGCTGGTAAAGGCCAAAGGTCGACCCTCTTGCATAAGGACAACACTAATTCCTTTCCCTGACGCATCACATTCCAACACAAAGGTCTTTGTGAAATCAAGAAGGGCCAGGACTGGAGTGGTGCACATGGACATCTTCAAGGTTTGAAAAGCTTGAGCAGTGGCTGGAGTCCAAGTGAAAGAGTTCTTTTTTAGGAGAGCAGTGAGAGGTGCTACAATCTTTCCATAATTCTTAACAAACTTGCGATAATACTCTGTTAAGCCCAGAAATCCAAGCAAGATTTTGAGGGTCTTTGTGTGAGACAAGTATTGCATAGCTTCAATATTTTTAGGATCCACCCTGATGCCATCCTTGCCAACCAGATGACCCAAGTATTCTACTTCTGAGGTGCCAAAAGCACATTTAGACTATTTCATGAAAAGTTGGTGCTGAGAGAGTAGATGGAGAACTCGATCGACATGAGCCAGATGATCTATCCAGGTTTTTTGATGAGGATATCATCAAAGAAAACTAAGACAAAATGATGGAGAAAAGGACAAAAGACATGATTCATGAGGCTTTGGAAGGCAGAGGGGACATTACACAAGCCAAAGGGCATGACCAAAAACTCATAGTGGCCCTCATGAGTTCTAAAGGTAGTCTTGGGAATGTCTACCTCTTTCATACGTATCTGGTGGTAGCCCAAATGAAGATCAATTTTAGTAAAGAATTAGGCGCCACTCAACTCATCCAGGAGGTCATCAATGACATGAATGAGAAATTTGTCCTTAATGGTAAGTTTGTTGAGGGCACGGAAGTCAAGACACATTCCCCAAGAACTTTCTTTATTCAGGACCATGACCACAGGAGAAGAGTAGGGGCTCGTACTAGGGCAGATAATGCCTACATTAAGGAGTTCCTGGACCATTTTGTCAATTTCATTTTTTTGGGAAAAGGGGTAATGATACAGAGAGATATTGGGAGGAAGTCTTCCGGGTACAAGGGGAATGGAATGATCATGAACACCACGGGAAGGAGGGAGTCCTTAGGGAGTGGAAATTACCCCTTGATGTTTAGAAAGGATGGCTTGGAGGTCTTGCAACACCGAGGGTGTCTCTGTTGCTTGTATTTCATGGAGTTGGGCAATAACACCAGAATGACCTTTTTTGAGCAGATTTTATATGCGATGGGAACTAATGATCTCAGGTGAACCAGCGGTGATGCCTTGGAATTTATATTGGTGACCCTCCTGGTCGAATTGCATGGTTAATTCCTTAAAATCCATGAGAATGGGACCCAAAGTTCTTATCCAGTCTGCACCCAACACAATGTCACAACTGCCCATGTTGATAGCAAACATATGAGATTTCAGGTGGTAGTCACCAATTTGGAGACACACATTTTCACAATGCCCTCCAAATTTCATGGAACCACCATTGGCAATCATGATTTGGAAATTATTGATGGCATGGATGTAACAATGATTTTCTTCTGCAATGCAGCGATGAATAAAATTATGGGTGCTTCCACTATCAACCAGAATGATGACTTTCTGATGCTTGATGTAACCAATTAGCTTGAGGGTTTGGGGAGCGGAGAAGCTAGTGAGAGAATTGAGGGAAATGACCGGTTCTACTTCGGGAGGGTCTGAGGGAGAGGTTATGTCAGTGGTTTCAGATGAATTAGACATAAGGGGAGTTTCAACATCATCTTTTGAAATATCCTTGGAGATGGCCATAAAAAGTTTTTTTTCCTTACACTTGTGGCCCGAGAAATATTTGTCATCAAAATTATAACAAAGGCCTTTGAGTTGGCATTCATCCATTTCATCCCTAGTCAATTTTTGGATCTTTAGTGGAGTAGAGGGAGTATTGGTATTTATTGGTTGAGGGCGAGGGATAAAGGAGGGTTTTTGGTTTTGATAAGATACAACCTATTGTGCTTCTTTAGCTCTTTTAGTAGACTCCACCCAACTTTGAGGCCGATCCATGAGGACATGGACCTGAATCTCATCCTTGAGGCTACTGATAAAACACTCTCTAAAAAAGGCATAAGACATGCCCTTTGTCCAAAAATCCAGACGCTCAAAGGAAACTATAAAGTCTCCCACTATTCTTGATTGTTTCAACTTTTTCAAACGGCCCAAATGGTTAGTGTAAGTGTCAAAGCATTCATAAATCTCTTACACAAAGTGTGTCCAAGCAATATACCCTTGACGGAAAGTTTTTCTCCATTTCCAACATTGCCAACGTTCTTGATCTAGATGGAGAACACCATACTAGAGTTTGGCCAAGTCATCTGTAATGTCATATAAAGAAAAATAATGTTCCATTTGGGTTACCCAACCAGTGGGGTCCAAGCCATCAAATTTGGTCACATCCACCCGCGGAAGGGGGAGGTCACGTTGAAAGTGATGGTGCTGAAATTTATGGGAATGAAAGGAATTTTCACCTTCAGTCTTTGGGGGTGAGTCAGAGGAAGGGTTATCTATAGGGATATGAAGCTTGGTGCAGAGTGATGAAAAGACAGATTCAAGCTGTGTGGTCAGTTCTTGTTTGATTTCATCCATTGAGGATTGCATGGTTGTATTGATGGCTGCAACATTGGCACTAAGGTGTTTCACTTCTTGTTGGGTCTCGGTGAGACTAGATTGCAAGGTATTGAAGCGAGCTTCCAAGTCTTGGCTATGGGTATGGGCCATGAGGACGAGGGAACTGACAAGGGGTAGGTGGGGTCAAAATTTTTTGCCGAAAAATGATATGTATGAATGTGATAAGGGAGAAGAGATGAATCCAATGGAATAGGTCTCAAATAATAGGTCTCAAATTTTTATTTTTTAACACCTGTGGAGTTATACTCCGGTCTGAAGAATACTGCAGTGATGAAATGCCCAAATGCTTAACCAAGAAGAAATGCGTAGTTACTTGACAACCCAAACACATTTGCACAGCAATAGATCTTGTCTGTTTTAATTTGTTTATGTTTCTATCCCCAAGGGTTAGGTATTCAAAGGTTTGCCTTGTTCTATAACTCTCTGATATACGTGCAGGGTCCAACAGTAGTACTTGGCCCAATATCTCAGGTAACTAGCTAAGGAGGATAGACCATACCCTTAACCGTACTACATGTCTACCCAGGTACTAGAGAGTATCTTCCCGAGTGCCATTCTTGGTGGCACTATAGTAGTCAGGCGACCGATCGGTTGATCTAAAGAGGGATTCATGAAATCTAGGTCGATCCGTACACAGGTTTTGTTTGATGTGCTACCACTCGAAGGGGTACCAACAAGGGTTACAACGGTGGCCAACATATGTGTGCTTAAGAATCACTTGTATTTCCTATGTGTATGAATCTCTCAACCACGGGTTTATGAGTGTAAAGACGTTGGAATACGTCTCTACCCTAAAAAAAAATTACCCACAATTTTTTCCAAGGAAAGTGCTTTGATACTACTTGTAATATACCAGATACAAAAAGTATGCATAACATAAATAAAATGCTAGAAATGGCAGAATACCAACAATATAACTAGAATAATCACCACAATAGCACTGAAATGATATAAGAATAACAACAGAAATAACACTTTGATTCAGAAAGCAATGTTCATGGGCCTCTTCGAGGGGGCAACCTCCATTCGAGCAGAGCTCTATTACAATAATATCCAAGCTAGGGTTCTCATACCCTCGACTCCTATTTATACTAAATATGTCTATCAAAAGAAACTTCTAGAGGAAGATCCTTCTAGAAGTGGAAGCTTCTATTAGGTCTTCTTACATCCGCCTTATTCTATTTTATTGAAAGGCCTTATTAATATTGACCTTTATTACATCCGAATATATTGTTCAACCTATGTGAGGGTTAGGACCCTAACAAAGGAGGATGGTCACTCCTGGTAATTTTTCCAAAAATTACCATTTATAGTCTTAATTGTTTGAATATTAAGGGGAGGAAGCCTTATATTATAAACCATATAATTTTATCATGTTTACAAGAAGTGGAGAAGCTCATAAATTTCCCTTTATGGGAAAAGAACTAAACTTGATAAGTTACCCATCAAATGAATTTGGTCTGAGGTTAATTCTGTAGCTTTGGAGAGAACCTAGATAGTGCATTTCATCTTACTTATGCTTGGGCATATTTTCCTTTATTTTCAACATTTTAAAAATATTAAAACTTCCACCGGGATATTGCGTACCAAGAGAATGGAAAAGGAATGTGTAGCTGGTGAGTGATGGACCCGAGGGTCGACATGATCAATAAAACATAATAATATTATAATAATATTAAACCCTTGCCACCTCCAAGTTATCTCACACCAGGAGAATGGAGAAGGAATGTGTAGTTGGTGAGTGATGGACCTGGGGGTCAACATGGCCAATATAATATCATGTTAATATAATAAATATTAAGACCCCATAAGGTTATCAAAAATCAAATATGGAGAGGGTAAGGAGAGTATGTTACGTGATAGTCACGAGGGGTGATATGGCTAACATAATATCATTTTAACATATATAATATTATTATATTGAATCCCCACTAGGATATTAGGATATCGGGTACCGGGTGATGGCATGTGAACGATCTTGATAAAAATGATTTACCGAGGGCTGATATATATATATATATATATATATATATATATATATATATATATATATATATATGCACAGGGAATGGTATACCCAGGGGCCGATATATTATAATAGTACCAAACCCACCGGTCTATCGAGCATTGATATCTTGAAATGTGAAGGCAATTTTGTTATGTGAGATACCCGAGAGTCAATATAATAATAATGTAAATTAATTTAATAAACCCCCAATTCTTAATTAATTAAAATATTATTATTAATTTCCCACCGAAATACCGAGGCTTGTGAAATTATAAAAATTCATGTTTGGAAAGCAACACAACTAGGGTAAAGTAAACCCTCAGTATTTACTAGTCCGATAAATTAGACTAAGAAAAAAATTTATTACGTGGGGTATTAAATTAATGAGGATTAATTAACATTAATGTGGATTTAATAAATAGAGTACTAAGGCACGGGATTATAATATAATGATTAATTAACCTAATAATATTGTTAGGCATGAAGGGTGTGGGTCTACATGTATCACATGTCAAGCTAGATGGCGGGTCCAAATTGGGCCATGTGTCCATGGTGCCAACTAGACTACTGACATATCGCTTATTGAGAGTTTGTGATGGTGTGGTGTCAAAATGGGAGGATACCCAATAGGATGATATCAACATATTGGATATTGGCAGAAGGTAAGTCAGGTGTTGTGGTGGTGTCGGAATGGACCGATACTTAGTAGGATAATATTGACATGCCGGGTATCGACCGAATGTAAGTCAAGTGGCGTTGAGTGCAGAGGAGCCGAGGGATGATAGGACGATGGCCTGTATGGGTAAACTACCTCGTGGGTGTTGTGTCATTATCCATGATACTAGCCATGCATGTGCCAGTTGGACCATGTGGATGCCACGTGGGTGCCATGTGGGCATGAGAGGGTTTTGGAAATAAGGCTTGAACTTTAGGAGGCCACAAATTTTGATCTAAATCTTTGATATGAGCATGGTTATAGTCGTTGGAAATCTCTTGATGAGTAGAATATTATGGTGCCCTCGAAAAGAGGCTTCGATATGGTTAAGGAAAAGTAAAAATTTGAAACCCCGCCTCTTTAAGAGAACCGAAGGGGCAGGTAGGTTACAAAGAGAGAAAGAGAGAGAGAGAGAGAGAGAGAGTTCATGATTGCAACATAGAGTAGACTGGAATAGTAGGAGAGAGTTCCATGTCTAGTTTTGTCCTAGTTATTTCATGAGTTTGTAATAGAGCTAGAAATTGTGTATGAAAGAAAGAGACTAGAGTGTATGGAACATATCTATTGTTATGATTTTATATCTGAATGACTTTGAAGTTAATGAATGAAATATGAAGTTCTTCCTCTATGCATTCTCCT
>ML795186.1:809244-833223 GCA_009831015.1 Picea engelmannii
ATTCCCTCAATTTCCTTTAATGACTGATGCATTTCTTAAAGATTAGTTGAGTTTTATTTAGGAAAGTTCTCTAGACCAAATCCCTTTCTATGTTCCACATCCCTTTGCATTTAATTTTCCCTTTTCTGTCTAAGTTCCAAATTTAGCACGTCTTTGCACATATCAGTAATTTTTTTTTTGATAATTTATTTCTCCTTTAAATTCTAAATTTTATTTTTCTTCATCCCCCTTTTTATTAATTGATTAATTAGTTTTTGGTCCTCTTACCCTAATTAGACCTAGGCTTTTTTTTCGACTAGGCTTAGATTTTTTTTTATTTTTTTTAGGGAAATTATAATTAAAAACATTTACTCACACAACATTTTTATTTTAAGTCTGACCACGTGATGCAGGAGCATCGCCAGCAGCAAGCGGGCGTGGGACAAAGGCCATCGCATTTTTGGCACATGTGAAAATTGTTTGCAATATTTTGAAAGTTTGGATGCGCAGAATTTAATGTAATAGTTAAGAAGGGTGTACCTCCATATTGTAAACAAATCTTGAGTGATTCACTCTCATATGTAAGGTGTAGAGTCATTTATGCATAGTTAATGAAAGTAGGTAGATTTAAATTCTAGATTAGACAGTTTTAGGAGCTGGAGGGAAAACCGACTATAGACACCTTCATCTTGTATTATTGTAACATTATCAAGAATATCATATAGCATAGAGAAGAGTAGTAACAGAGAGTTGTGTAGAAGAATCCATGTATAGAAGTTCTGAATTTAATATATGAAGCTTTGATTCAAACTCATGGTGTTATAATGCTTTCTGTGTATACATATTGAATGCTATGCTCATGGTTGTTTTACTCTTTCTATTGTACATTTGCTTTTATGCTATGTATGTATGATTTCATGTTAATTGTTTAATGTCTGAGAGAGTAAGGAAATGTGTTTCAATTGTTTCTCTTCTCGAGTCAGAGTTCCTACAAGGAGTGCAGTGAAGCGTCCACAAGGAGTGCATTGATGGGTTTATAGTTCATCTCTGAAAGCTCAGGAGGGATACCGTTGTTCTCATTTAAACTGAAGTGCAAGACAAGCACATAAGCCATGCAAGGTGTGTGTAGGCTGGTCGAGACCTTAAAACACATAGACTAAGGTTGAGAGATTGAAGGACTGTTGTTGCAGAGTTGCACAGAGTCAAGAGATTCAAATATTTAGGAATATTTGAAGAAGTGTCGCAAGGAGTGCATGCAGAAATCTCTTAGGAGATTTGAGTTTACGAAAGGAAGCTCAGGAGGGTTAACACTTTCAAGTGTTGAAGAGAAGGAGAGGAGTTTTGGTCATCGTGCAGAGGCCAAGTCAATGTGAAGAGGATCGCTGAGGTGACTCAGAGGAGAGGTTCTTGAAGAAGGAATTTGTACGGTCAAGATTCTCCAAGGAGAATTCCTGAAATAGTGAGAACCGTAGGATTTACAAGAGCTACAAGGTGGATAAGAGGTCGTTGATATTGACTTGTTGGGACGTCAGATGATTTCGACATTTTGGGGTTCGAAAATCCGAAGTGTAAGCCAAATTCTTGGCTGATCAAATCCACGAAACGCGAAAAGGAAGTTTTTGTGTGTGGAAGTAGGGAGAAGCAATTTTAAGTTTTCGGGACTTCAGAGTTTGGGGTTTCAGAAGTCTTGAGGGAAGGAGATCGGGACTCAACAGGGGGGAAAACCAGAAATCAGAAGTCGTGACAAAGGATTATCGACATTTTGGAAATCGATATTTCGGCGTTCCTGTTGACAAGGGTCTACACTCCACATTGAATTTTCCGAAGTTGCGAATTTTGAAGGAGCAGGGAAGAGTATAAGTGTTTTAGAAAATTGAGAATTACGAGGACATAGTGGAAGAACTTTTCAGTGATTGAAATCCCAAAACCGCGAAGAGGAAGAAAGGACCGGAACATTTTCATTTTGGTAAATCAGAAGTTGGAAGTTCGAGACTCTAGGGGTTGAGAGTAGGGTTGCATGTCATCGCAACTCCCAAATTCGCGAAAGCCTAAAAGTTGAAATTGACATCAGGAAAGTTCAAGCATTAGTATTTCAGGGTTTCGGAGGTCGAAGAGGTAAGGTGCTCGACCACGGGATTCATGAAATCGCGAAATCCAGTATCCCGAATTAAAAGAGGGGTTCCCTCAAGGTTTGTTGTGGGTGTTGATTTCCTGAAAGGGAAATAAAAGAGCCAATCGAGCTCTTAGGGCCTGGAAAGAAAAGATCCTGTGCGGATCCCAACCTGCAACTATGGGGTTCTACGTCAGTTGTGCTATCAGAGCATAGAAAAAATTATTTTCTTTCTGTAGTAGGGAAAAGAGGAATTTTATATCCATGCCACCGAGAAGAAGAGACAAAAAAACACCCAATCCACCAGAGGAAAGGGAAATTCCAAGAAGAAGGGGTAGGCAATTACCTGATCTGCCAGGGGCAAGAGAGATGCGTGAAATGCATGCTAGGATTGATGCCATGGAAATAGCACAGAGACGCACAGTCGGTGCTGGAGATATCGGTGAGTCTGAAAGTGACAATGAAGCTGGACATGGAGGAGGAGAAGTTTCAGTAGAATATGCATCAAAAGAACGCATATTCAGGGTTGTTGCAAATATAGGTGCAGGGCAAAAATGGACATTCCAGTATATGAGGGAAACCTGGATGTTGAAGAGATTTTCGACTGGATTAGAGCCCTGGATAAGTATTTTGACTATGAAGATGTTGAGGAAGACAAGAAGATCAAACATGCTGTCACAAGACTTAAAGGGCATGCGACATTATGGTGGGATGAACTGCAGGCTGACAGATGCTGCAAAGGCAAGCAAAAAATCAAGAGTTGGGATAGAATGGTTGTGAAGATGAAGGCAAAATTCATACCCAAGGATTACCAAATCACTCTATTTCGGAGGATGCAAAATTTGAGACAGAAGTTGATGTTAGTGAAAGAGTACACTGAAGAGTTCTACAAACTAAACATCAGGGAAGGTCATCGCGAAAGTGATGATGAAAAGGTTGCCAAATATATGAATGGTATGAGATATGACATCCAAGATGAGATGAGCATGATGACCATCCAAATGGTGGAAGATGCTTATCATATGGCTCTGAAGGCTAAAGAGAAGTTGAGCCGAAAGCAAAGTCAAAGAGGGAGAGGCAGAAGTCAAGCCAGAGGCAAAACAATTGCCCAAGACAAAAATCAGAAACCTAAGGAAGAGTGGAATAAAGCTCAAACTCAAACTGAGAGAGGTGGAAGCTCACAGAGAGGACAGTATGCAGACATAAATACTTTTCCTTGAACTAGAGGAAGAGGAAGAGGCAGAGGTGGTGAAATAAAATGCTTCACCTGCGGGAAGAATGGGCACAAGTCTTATGAATGTCCAGATAAGAAGAAAGAAGGAGGTGAGACTCACATTGTCGAAGCACAAAGACGAAATGTTGAGGCAGAAGATGCTGAAGGTGGAAGATCATTGATGATGAGGAAATTTCTCTTAACGCCGGAGAAGGAGGTAGAAAACCCAGTCCAAAGGAACAGACTTTTTCAGACTGCTTGCAAGACCCAAGACAGGGTATGCAAGGTCATCGTGGACAGTGGTAGCACAAAAAATATCGTTTCTACAGAGATGGTAGAAAAGCTGGAGCTGGAGACTATTGAACATCCAAGCTCATACAGAGTTTCATGGCTACAAAAAGGGCATCAGGTAAATGTCACTAAACAATGTTTAGTTGAAATTAAAATAGGAGGATATAAGGATGAAATACTATGTGATGTCATTCCCATGGATGTTTGTCACCTATTGCTGGGTAGACCGTGGCAATATGACAAGAATGTGATTCATGATGGGAGAAAGAACACATACACCCTGGAGAAGAATGGAAGAACTCACATGTTGTTGCCTATCAAGGATAAAGTAGCGAAAACAAAGGTAAGAAACACTATACTTCTCATGAGTGGGAAAGAACTTCTTAAGGAGGTTAAGAAGAAAGAAGATACACAATTCATTGTGGTTAGGAAGCCTAGAATTGTTTTAACTAGCACAAGAGTGGATGATTTACTAGAGGAAATCCAGTAGCTACTAGAAGAATTTGCTGATATAGTAGTGGACGAACTACCTTGTTCGTTGCCACCTATCAGGAGTATAAGTCATCACATCGATCTTATACCTGGAGCTAGTTTACCAAACAAAGAAATGTACAAATTGACACTGCAAGAGAATGAAGAGGTCAAGAGACAGGTACAGGACTTAATGGACAAAGGATTGGTTAGAGAAAGCTTGAGTCCATGTGATGTTCCAAGAGTGCTCAGTCCAAAGAAAGATGGAGGTTGGAGGATGTGTACAGACTCAAGGGAAATTAACAATATTACCATCTGATATAGATTTCCATTGCCAAGGATGGATGATTTGATGGATTGTTTGAGTGGAGCCAAATATTTTTCAAAGATTGATTTGAAAAGTGGATATCATCAAATCCGAATGAGACAAGGTGATGAGAGAAAAACAACCTTCAAGACAAATGAAGGGCTGTATGAATGGCTTGTTATGGCATTTGGCTTAAAAAATGCACCTAGTACTTTCATGAGGTTGATGAATGAAGTCCTGAAGGAGTTCATTGGAAAATTCATCATTGTATATCTTGACGATATACTGATTTTCAGTAGGACAGGAATAGAGCACTTGAATCATTTGGCTACAGTGATGAAGAAATTGCAGCAAGAGAAGTTGCTGATAAATATGAAGAAATCATCATTCATGAAGACAGAGCTCATTTATTTGGGGTTTGTTATTTCGGCAGATAAGTTGAAAATGGATCCAGATAAAGTGGAGGTGATTAAGAATTGGCCATCACTGAAGAGTATCTTTGAAGTTCGAAGTTTTCATGGATTAGCTAGTTTCTATAGGAAATTTATCAGAAATTTCAGTGGAATTAGCACACCGATGATGGACACGGTGAAGAAAAGGCATAAATCTTTTCACTGGATGGAAGAAGCAGAGAAAAGTTTTAATTTGTTGAAAAAGAAAATTACTGAACAACCAATTTTAGTGTTTCCAGATTTCAACAAGACGTTTCAGGTCAAGTGTGATGCAAGTGGATTTTCCGTAGGAGCAGTCTTGAGCCAAGATGATAGGCCAATCGCATACTTCAGTGCGAAACTGAATGAGGCAAAGGTTAAGTACTCCACATATGACAAGGTGTTTTATGCGGTCATACAAGCACTGAAGAAGTGGAGGCACTATTTGGTTCCTAAAGAGTTCGTTTTGTACAGTGATAATCATGCCTTACAATTCGTGACTCAACAGGATAAGTTGAACCAAAAGAATCCAAAATGGGTTGAATATATGTAGAATTTTACTTTTGTAATTAAACATATTTCTGGAACTGCTAACAAAGTTGTTGATGCTTTGAGCAAGAAATGGTTACTGGTGCAGGAGTTTAGAGTCAAAACTTTAGGTTTTGATAATCTCAAGGACATGTACATAAATGATCCAGAGGTGTATGAGGCATCTGAGAATCCAATTCTTAGGGACAAAATCCAATGGATTGAATATATGATCCAGGATGGATTACTATTCAGAGGCAATCAACTATGTATTCCAAAATTCTCCATGAGGGAGAATCTACTGAAAGAAAAGCACAGTGGAGGATTGGTTGGACATTTCGGTCATGAAAAAACGTTCTCAAAATTAAATAGCTCATAAATTTGGCCGGGGATAAGGACCGATGTCAAAATATTTGTGGACATATGTAGAATTTGTCAGCACACGAAGGGAAAAAGACAGAATACAGGGTTGTATCAGTCGTTACCCATACCAGAGAGGCCATTGGATGCAGTAAGCATGGATTTTGTGTTGGGGCTGTCGAGAACGCAAAGAGGGTTTGATTCAATCTTTGTGGTGGTAGAATTTTTTTCTAAAATGGAACACTTTATACCATATCAGAAAATCAGTGATGCAACTCACATTGCAGACCTGTTTTTCAAACAAGTTGTCAAACTACATGGCTTACCAAGGAGTATAACTGCTGCATAACTGCCTCATGGATTCAGGGGCTTCCCATAACCTTATGCCCAAAATAGTAATGGAAGAATTGGGACTGGAGGTGACAAAAACTTATCATGATTTGTACTCTTTCGATTCAAGAAGAGTGCAATGTCTAGGAGTCATCAAAGACCTGGTGGTCTCTTTGTTTCATCTGCCCATGAAGAGTGTGGTCATGGATATTGTGGTAGTTGGCGTTCCCCCCAAATTTGGCATGTTGTTGTCTAGATCTTGGATTAAAAAGCTTGAGGGAACATTACATATGTATCTCACGTATGCCACCATTCTAGTCTTCAGAGGGGAACAAAGGAGGTTATATAGAGAAGCTCAGTTAGCCTACATTGTTAGTGACGAAGCAAATCCCACCAATCACCCCATCTTTGCACTTGACACCGACTTGGGGTCTATTTTATTGTAGCTCACTGATGCTCCTAAAGACCCTTTCCAAGTCAGAAAGAAGCCCAGTCTTGATTATCCGACTCCCCCTCCAACCCCCTCCGTGTGGAAGATGTTTTTCGATGGAGCTTCTTCTAGCGAAGGCGTTGGCGCTAGGGTGGTTTTCATATCACCTTGTCAAGAGGCCATATCCCTATCATATAAGCTGGAATTCAAAACCACCAACAATGTGGCAGAGTATGAAGCTCTTGTTCTGGGTATGAGGGCCGCAAAGGAAATGGGAATTAAAGAAATAGCAATATTTGGAGATGCTGAGTTGATTATCCAGCAAGTCAAAAATGCTTATCATGCTAATAATCCTCGGCTCAGGAATTACATAAATGAGGTATGGGACCTGATCAACAATTTCTTCTTGGCCTTTAATATTTCTTTCATTCCGAGCGGGGAGAACACTTCAGCTGATTCTTTAGCTGTCTCAGCTAGTTTGCTCGAACTTCCTCTGCCACCTATGGTCAAATATGATGTTGAAATAAGATATAGGCCCTCGGTACCAGATAACGTCAAGCATTGGAAAGTATTTGAAGATGACCTGGAAATCAGAAAATTTCTCCAATCTATTGATGAATTTTCTGCGTTGCACATCGACCAGGATCCCGACCCGGAAGGTGACCCTCACCCTGAGGTGTTTTTAAATAAAATTGCTAATCACCAGATTATTTAGCTACCTAACAATCACATTCCGAGGGGACTAATCCATTTATAAAGACTGTTCGATGGGAATGATGTGGCCGTAAAGGGAAAGGTTTCAAATGAAGATGTTGATACAAGTGAATGCAACATTGGCACACAGAAGGAGCCTAGGTTTGTCAAATTATCAAGCAGTTTGACCAGAGAACAGAGGGCCGAATATACTGAGTTGCTAAAAGAGTTTGCTGATGTGTTTGCATGGACATGCGAAGACCTCAAGAATTATGACACATCTGTCATTGAGCACAAGATCCCACTGAAAGAAGAGGCTAAACCGTTCAGGCAGAAGCTGAGACAGATAAATCCCATGTTGCTACCTGTCATGGAGAAAGAAGTGAAGAAATTGTTAAATGCCCAATTCATTGTCCCCTTGAGATATTCTGAATGGGTGGCCAATTTGGTTCCAGTAAGGAAGAAGAGTGGAGAAATCAGACTCTGTCTTGATTTCAGGAACCTGAACATGAGCTCAAGGAAAGACAATTATCCCCTGCCCAACAAGGAACACATATTGCAAAGGGTAACGGGTGCATCTAGGATATCCATAATTGATGACTTTTCTGGTTATAATCAGATATCAGTCATGCTTGAGGACAGAGAAAAAACAACCTTCACCACTCCTTGGGGGACATTTATGTATGCCAAAATGCCTTTTGGATTGATGAATGCAGGAAAAACATTTCAACGAGTCATGGACATAGCCTTCATCGGGGAGAAGGACCAGTTTGTGGTAATCTATCTAGATGACATCACAGTCTTCTCTAGGTCAGACAAGGAGCACCACTTCCACTTGAGGAAGGTTTTTCTGAAGTGTTGGAGGTTTGGCCTATCCCTAAATCCCAAGAAATATTTGTTTGCTATGAAGGAGGGGAAGTTATTAGGCCATATAATATCAACAGAGGGAGTGAGGATTGATCCTAGCAGGCTAGAGGAAATCCAAACCCTGTCACTTCCTAGATCCAAGAAGGAAGTTCAGGCCTTTTTGGGGAAGATTAATTTCTTAAGGAGATTCATCTCAAATTTTGCTGAGTTGGTGAAACATATCACGACCATGCTCAGGAAGGGAAACAAAGTGAAATGGACCGCTGAACCCAGGGAATATTTTATCCAAATAAAAATGGCTGACTGAGGCACTTGTGTTGATCAGTCTTGACTATTCCAAATAATTCCTAATTTTCTCTTTTGCTTCTTTGGATACAGTAGCAGCGGTCCTCTTGCAGAAAAATGAGAAAGGGTGAGAACAACCCATTGCCTTCTTCAGCAAGGCATTAAGAGACATAGAAATCAGGTATGAAATCATGGAAAAGAAGGCTTATGCTTTAGTGAAAGCCCTCAAATCTTCAGAGTCTATGTCCTGCACTCAAAAGTGATCGCATACGTTCCTTCAGCCTCCGTGAAGGACATCCTTGTACAGCTCGACATAGATGGGAGAAGAGGTAGGTGGATTGCCAAGATCCTAGAGTTTGATCTGGAGATTAAGCCCACCAAGTTGATAAAGGGGCAGGGTTTAGCCAAGATGTTGGTTGAATCCAATTGCAAAGCCTTGGGAATTAGCTACATCAACGCCTGTTCAGAAAATCCGCAAGTTGAGTCATCCAATAAGAATTCTCATGGTGCCTTATCACTAACAGCATGCACCTGGTACAAGGATATCTTGTACTTTCTGCAAGAATTGAATCCTCCTGATGGAATGGGAAAAACAAAGGAGAGAGATTTAAAGCTCAAGGCGATCAGATACTGCCTCATTGACCAAGCCCTGTACTGGAAAGACCCTCTAGGGGTATTTTTGAGATGCCTGGACTTGCAAGAATCCCAAAAGGTTATGTTTGATTTCCATAACGGCCTCTGTGGGGGGCATCATTTCTGGAAGATCACAACCCATAAGATCCTCAGGGATGGATATTACTGGCCTACTTTATTCACTAATGTCTGCAGAGAAATCAGAGCTTGCATCAAATGCCAAAAGTTCTCAGGAAAGCAGCAGCTCAAATCACTTCCATTAAAGCCTATAGTAGCTTCAACACCTTTTCAGCAGTGGGGGTTGGAATTCATCGGAGAAATTCATCCTCCCTCAAGTGGTCAACACAGATGGATCCTGACTATGACAGACTATTTCACCAAGTGGATATAAGCTACCCCTACCAGGAGCACTTCTCACAAAATGATTATCATCTTCCTGGAAGATATCATAGCCAGATTCGGCTGTCCCAGCAAAATTGTCACCGACAATGCCACCCCTTTTAGGTTTGAGCCTTTGGCCAAGTTTTGTGAACAGTTTGAGATTTCGTTGATCCACTCTACCCCCTATTATCCTCAAGGAAATGGACTGGCAGAGTCTTCCAATAAAAGTCTGATCAAGCTCATTAAAAATTATTGGAAGATAATAAAAGGGCCTGGGATTCAAAGATGAAATTTTCCCTATGGGCTGACCAGGTGACAACAAAGAAGTCTCTGGGCATCTCACCTTTCCAACTTGTTTATGGAACAAAATTTTTTTTCCCTACTCAGCTTGCTTTATCCGTGGCGAAATTCCTCCAGGACCTTGAAGGAGAACCTGACCATATGGTCAGAAGGATTCATCAGATGGTGGAAGTTCAGTAGATCAGGGAACAGGTCATGGACAGGGCCTACCATCATCAACAAAAGATCAATCAATCCTTTGACAGAAAGAGCAGAAAGAAAGATTTCGAGCTGGGTGATTTGGTGCTCAAATGGGATGCACCCAGGCAGGATAGGGGCAAACATAGTAAGTTTGATGCCCTCTGGTTTGGGCATTTCAAGATCTCAGAGGTATTTTCAAACAGCACTTACAGGTTGTACGATTTGGAAGGCAGAGAAGTTTTTGATGGCCCAGTAAATGGGAATTTCTTAAAAAAGTGTTTTTTGTAAGCTGCAGGCTGTTTCTTTTGTTTTGTAAATATTATTTTTTTGTTTTCTATTTTCGGATTAATAAATGACTCCATATCCCAATAGCAAGGCACTGAAACTGCAGAATGAGTTCTTAGAGAATCATAGGGACGACTCTATCCCCCATGGAGCCTAATGTTAGCGACATTATTTGTCTTGGGCTCAAAAATACCCAGGTCTGTAGGTTACGCAGGAGAATCTCTTTTTCGATCACAAGTCAAGCGAGCGGGCGAAGTTTTGCTGACAGCATCCGAGATCCACCTACAAAACTGATCGATGTGCATCGGAATTTCAGGGCTGCCAAGTTTCCCGGGATTTAGCACGGAGGATAGCACCGATAGTTCAAGGCAAGTCTGGGTCATCCGATCCAGTTCAGACAGGTGGCGGTCAGTCGGCATATCGACGATCGGTGTTTCGAGAGATGAGGAGCCTCCCATTCTTTACAGCTGAAATCATCAATCAGTGAAACATCGATAGCACCTTTGGAGCAAAGCCCACGATCCTAGCACCATGTCACATCAAACGAGCCTGTAGATGGGGGAATCCCCCCTTTTATGATAGTGAATACTATCTGGTTCGTTCATCTAAAGGGCGCGCGGTGCACATCCGTGTCACGTCGGCATTCAGAAGTTCAAGGGGTAATCTCACCTCGTCTTTGCACCTCCCAAAACCTCGAACCCCGAAACACCGAAAGCACTCTGGAAGATAGACGTAGGGTCACGACCCGTGGTCACTTGAGAAAGTAAAAGGGGACTTTACAAAGGGGAGGCCAAAAGCACTGAGTTGAGTTTCAGAAGAGAGCACTGTGTTCTCCAGATGTTGGTTCGGCGTAATTTAGATCCTGATACCTGCTGGGAATGAATGAAGAAGAAAGAGGGTAGTTGAAACCTCCCCTCACTCATTAATTGCGAAGTATGGGTGTCCCAGTCGAAAGCCTGCCCGAGATGGTCTCCTGTACTGGTTCTTTTCATGGAAGCCACGCTGAGTCATCGACTCGCCAGGGAAGCCTGCACACGCTAATTCAGCATTTAAGGGCTCAGCTACCCCCTGGCGCGGGCCATGCAGAATTAAGGTGGCGTATGATAGAGGAGTGTAGGCTAGATATGATTGAAGAGACTCCTCATCCAGAAAGTCCAAGAGGCCTCTGTTGGGAAAATGTTTTTGGAGTATATATGCTTAGTTTTGATATTTTGGAAGCCATCGATGGTAGAGTGAAGCTCCCGATTGTAATGTTTTAATAGACACTCTAGTTCTCTGGTTATGCATCTGTATGTAATATTTCTTGTTTAATGAAAGACAGTTTCTTTTTTCTATCTAGTTTTCATCTCATACTGGGGGAGTTCATGATTGACTGATTCACATGAATTATTGCAGTTGTGTTATGATAAAGGGTTTATTGTGGCACTATTGTATTCTCTGGTTTTCTGCGTTTGAATGTAAGAAGATCTCATGTTTAAACGCATTCTCCTACAGTCTGTTAGAAACCTAATGTTGACAACAGACCTTTGCATCTCTCTGATACAAGTCTTCCCCCTACTCACCCTTACTACAACTCACTGTCTGGAGTATGTCTAAGACCTCACTTGCCCATGCATGCTTGGCTTAGTTTCGGAGTTGAAACAATATCGTCCGAGTTTACTTCCATTCGATCACCCCTTTCATACACAAATCGTGACATAAACTGATGGGCATCAGGATCTGCTCCTGCTGCAATCTAGGAGTGACTTCCATTGCTAACAGGTTCCCAAGGGGAACATATAACAAACTGAAAATGAAAAAGATTGGACCATGTAAGATCATAAGGAAATTTGGGGCAAATGCATATGAGATCAAATTACCTGATGAGATCGGAATTTCACCGATATTCAACATCTCAGATTTGTACCCTTTCAAAGCTGAAGAAGAAGGAGAAGAAAATGAATAGACAGAGGTTCAGTGGGCTAAACAAATGCCTGTAGTTGAAAAGCCACAGATGGAGAGTATACTTGACAAGAGAGTCAACAAGAAGACCAGGAGAAAAGAGTATTTTGAATACTTATTCAAGTGGAAGGGACATCCAGTTGAAGATGCCAGCTAGGAGAATGAAGCAGAAATATAGAAGCATGGACAGATAGTTCAAGAGCTCATGAACAAGATTCCATGAAAATTTTCAAGTGAGGGAGTATGATGCAGGAGCATTGCCAACAACAAGCAAGCGTGGGACAAATGCCATCGCATTTTTGGAAAATGTTAAAATTGTTTGCAATATTTTGAAAGTTTGGATGTGTATAATTTAATGTAATAGTTAAGAAGGGTGTACTTCCATATTGTAAACATATCTTGAGCGATTCGCTCTCATCTGTAAGGTGTAGAGGCATTTATGCATAGTTAATGAAAGTAGGTAGATTTAAATTCTAGATTAGACAATTTTAGGAGATGGAGGGAAAATCGACTATAGACACCCTCATCTTGTATCATTGTAACATTATCAAGAATATCATAGAGCATAGAGAAGAGCAGTAGCAGAGAGATGTGTAGAAGAATCCATGTATAGAAGTTTTGAATTTAATATATGAAGCTTTGATTCAGACTCATGGTGTTATAATGCTTTATGTGTATACATAGTGAATGCTATGCTCATGGTTGTTTTACTCTTTCTGTTGTACATTTGATTTTATGCTATGTATGTATAATTTCATGTTAATTGTTTGAAGTCTAAAAGAGTAAGGAAATGAGTTTCAATATTTTCTCTTCTTGAGTCAGAGTTCCTGCAAGGAGTGCAGTGAAGCGTCCGCAAGGAGTGCGTTGACGGGTTCAGAGTTCATCTCTGAAATCTTAGGAGGGATACCGTTGTTCTCATTTCAAATGAAGTGCAAGACAAGCACAGAATCCATGCAAGGTGTGCATAGGCTAGTCGAGACCTTAGAACACATAGACTAAGGTTGAGAGATTGAAGGACTGTTGTTGCATAGTTGCATAGAGTCAAGAGATTCAAATATTTAGGAATATTTGAAGAAGTCCCATAAGGAGTGCGTAGAAAAATCTCTTAGGAGATTTGAGTTTGCGAAAGGAAGCTCAAGAGGGTCAGCACTTTCAAGTGTTGAAGAGAAGGAGAGGAGATTTGGTCATCGTGCAGAGGCCAAGTCAAAGTGAAGAGGATCGTTGAGGTGACTTAGAGAAGAGGTTCTTGAAGAAGGAATTTGGACCGTCAATGTTCTCCAAGGAGAATTCCCAAAATAGTGAGAACCGTAGGATCTACAGGAGCTGCAAGGTGGATAAGCGACCGTTGATCTTGATTTATTGGGATGTTAGATCATTTCGACATTTCAGGGTTCAAAAATCCGAAGTGTAAGCCAAATTCTTAGCTGAACAAATCCTCGAAATGCGAAAAGGAAGTTTTTGTGTGTGGAAGTAGGGAGAAGCAAGTTTAAGTTTTGGGGACTTTGGAGTTTGGGGTTTTGAAAGTCTCGATGGAAGGAGATTGGGACTCAGCAGGGGGGAAAACCGGAAATCAGAAGTTGCGACAAAGGATTATCGGTATTTCAGAAATCAGTATTTCAGCGCTCCTGTTGACAAGGGTCTACACTCCACATTGAATTTTCCGAAGTTGCGAATTTTGAAGGAGCGGGGAAGAGTATAAGTGTTTCGGAAAATTGGGAATTATGAGGACATAGTGGAAGCACTTTTCGGTGATTGAAATCCTGAAACCGCGAAGAGGAAGAAAGGACCGGAACATTTTCATTTCGGTAAAGCAAAAGTTGGAAGTTCAGGACTTCAGGGGTCGAGAGCAGGGTTGCATGTCGTCGCAACTCTCAAATTCATGAAAGCCTAAAAGCCAAAATTGACATCAGGAAAGGTCAAGCATTAGTATTTCGGGGTTTCAGAGGTCGAAGAGGTAAGGTGCTCACCCACGGGATTCACAAAATCACGAAATCCAGTATCCCGAATTAAAAGAGGGGTCCCCTCAAGGTTTGTTGTGGGTGTTGATTTCCTGAAAGGGAAATAAAAGAGTTAACCGAGCTCTTAGGGGCCAAAAAGAAAAGATCTTGTGCGGATCCAAACCTATGGGTCTGGGGGTCTGCGTCACCACGTCAAAATAAAATATTGTTTTCTAGTCACCTAGGTTCATTGACTCACCAGTGTTAAAAATCATGACATGCCCTTCAAGACACACTACGTGCTCCAAGGGTGCCAGTCACCTTTTGAATGATTTTGGTAGACGTCCAACCTTTGGAGTCAATACTCTATTAGGAGACCTTGTGGGAGACTAAGGGCCTCTAAGAAATAAGGAACCTGCCTTATTTCATGCCCCTTAGAATCTTCGTGAGTGAATATCTCAGTCCACCCTCATGGAATCGTGGGTCTCTCAAACTAGGTAATCGTTAACCTACAATTCAAGCCACAGTTGGAGTGCTAGTAGGTTGTGGCAGGGCTGCTTCTGCACATCTCCCTCAATAACTCTAGTTGTTGTGCATCACCCCTTTACTCCTAATGTGAGTCTGATTAGAAAACAATCATCAGCCTACATCCATTAACGAAACATGTCATATATCCATAAACATCATCATGATATACATGAACACATGTCACATATGCATAAACATAAATATAAATACCCAAACCATATACAGTCCACTCCCCAACTCAATCCAGAGTCCAAGGAGGTCCACTGATGCCATCGACATTGGTAGTAGGGAAAACCCCCCTATGGACTACACTAGGGTTCATAATGTAGGCAGATCTAACCATCTAAAACTATCCTACTTTTATAACTACCCCAAATATACCCCAGATTCATACATGAAAGACAAAGTGAGAAATATCAGGTAACTTTACCTTTTACTCTACATCTGGTGTCGATCCTCTCACACTTGATATCTCCGCTGACTCCAAGCCTCCTCCCAAGGATGACCTACATTCAAAAAAAAATAAACATGGAACTACAACCACGCATCTCATATAAAAATCATGGGTTAGATGTTAGAATAAATCATAAATCAAATAAAAACATTGGACACGTCATATTTCGGGACAGAAAAAGTATTCCTTTTATTGATATCACAATGTTTACTTACAACAAGATCGATGACTACTCCACGAATCTGGTTCGGGCTCCTCTTCACCAATATCCAACCGCACTTCCATGCATCTTTCTCCTCTCAAACTTCTTCTAGGGAAATGGAATGGGCTTATGATGGAGGAAAAAGGGAAAAATGGAAAATTCTGAGGCAAATATCACAAGGTGGTTGCAATTTCGTGGGGAAAGGAGGGGATGTGAAACAGGCAGAGTTTCACTATTCTTATGCTTAGGTTAGGAATGAGACCCCAACACCTCCTTTTGTATGACAAAAGGATGGTTATTCGGTTGAGTGACAGGCTATAGGCGGTGGGACAGTTGGGAAACTACCCAATAGCCTGTAATCTCAACAAATTCCTTGCAAATTTTTAATTTTTGCAACTTTTGCGAGTATACGCGGTCTGTAGTGGTGTAGTTAGAGTACGTACATGGGTTGTAGTGGTGCATCAGGTGTGAATACGTGGGAAGTAATGGTGCAGGGTGCGTACATCTTCAAAAATAGTGTTTTTAAGAAGATCAACTCAGTGATGGCTGGAAAAAATAGAAAGTAAGAAGGCCTGATGCCAGGTATGCATGTGTAGAGAAATTTAGGGTTATAACAGATGCCCCCTAATGTGTGAGGTCAAAAGAGAATCTTATGGCCGAAATAGTTTATAAATCTTCACCAATGTATGAAGCGAGTGAGCCCGAGACCATAGTTCAGGAGGTGCCATCTACAAAATTAAAAATTGTGTTAAGCCCTAAGTAAGGGATCATTACCCCTTAATTGGGGAATATTACATTAGTAATGTTATTTTATTTATGTCGGATTTAGTCCATTAGTTGTAACTATATCTCCTAGTCTCCTATATTTACCAAGGAGACATTTTCATTTGTAATCATCTTGTAATTGTACATTTATGTGGGCATAAGTGACGCAGACACTCTATCGGCCCTCGGGTCGACATCTTCTCACGGGATCATTCTTTATCTTCTTTGAGCCCGATCGGCTCTTTCAATTCCTTACTGGAATTTCCTTCCTATCGATCCACGGGTCCTTTCGGAAGCTCCCCTATGCGAACAACACTAGGTGTGAGATCCACCTTCTCCGTGCGACCACAACGCTATGACCAAAGTCTAATCCAGAAGGCGCTTGTCACAACTTGCCAGTTCACAAGTCGAAGGGTTGAAATCTCGTTCCCTTATCTCATGAATCCCTGAGACGCGAGAGGTTAATGGGGTGTTGAATCCTTTCATTAGGTGACACATGTCCACCTATCTATCACCTGGGTCCACCTTATGGTTCTGCCATGTGTCTCTCGTGCCCAACTTCCGGCCCTTCATGACTTCTGATGTCGAGAAGAGGTCCTCTCAACCTTTGTACCTCTGAACACGCGATGTGCGATGA
The DNA here is from genome assembly GCA_009831015.1 of Picea engelmannii. Taxonomy (NCBI): domain Eukaryota; kingdom Viridiplantae; phylum Streptophyta; class Pinopsida; order Pinales; family Pinaceae; genus Picea; species Picea engelmannii. The sequence goes on from ML795186.1 coordinate 825,783, forward strand.
GGCTTTGATCCAACAGTCCTCCCTCGACCTGGATCCAACGACTATCCTTGCTCCTTGCAATTTCGCAACTTCGTGAATTGCAACACCCAACCTTTGGGCTCTCACCTTGTGAACTTTTGAGTTCACAAAGCCTGCACTCAGACTTCTTCGACACTTTCACCGATCCTTCGATTGTTTCCATCGGTCCTCGTTAGAAGGATGACTAAGATCTGATCTCACCTTTTTGGGACTTTCGATGTCGAGTGCCTGGACTTTTGTACTTTGGACTCTCGAACTCCCGAATGCCTATATACTGATACAATACTTCTTCGAGACTTTTGCCTCTTCTTGCGAAGACTTAACCCCTTCGCAACTCTTGCCAAATCCAACGGATGAAGAGTATTTAAACCAAGATCTAATGGCTCAGACCTTGTCTTCCTATGTGCTCCTCCTGCACTACCTCCTGGACATGGAAACCTTCAATGGTCCAGATCTCTTCTTGGTTGATCCAATGGAAGTTGTTGCTCCTCCTGAGCTTTGGCTCTTTTCTTCCAACACTTGGAAGAATTCCCAATTGCAAAAGGCCTCGACCTTTGCCTTCTTTCCTCTGTGAGCTCTTCACATTGAGTCTCTCCTGTGTGTATAAAAACGTTGTCCCTCCTAATCTTTAGGGAACCCCGAACTCTTCAAATAGTTTTGTGGCTTCTGCACTCCTTGCAGTTACGCTCTGTGCGCTGAAAGCACTAACCCTCCTGAGATTCACTTTTGAATCCTTGAACGATTCTAACTTCTATGCTCCTGCAGAGTCCTTGCACACAATGTGCTATCTCTTTTGAGATTCTCTGAGACTCAGACCTTAAGGAACTCAGTCCTTTTCCCTTCTCCCTCAGATGGAGAATTTGGATGCCCTCCTGGCTATCCTTTACTCAAGAAACCTCTTGCTGAGTGTTCAGGGTGTTCAACAACCCTGTGAAGATCACTCCATGGATTCTTCTTCTATCTCTGAACTCATAGAGTTTCTTCTGTGCACTCTGGCACTTACTCGATTCCCTCCTGGCAGAGTATCAAGAATCCTCAGTGACCCTTGATTCTTATGAACTCACAACAGAGTTCTCCTCCTGTGCACTCCTTGCACTGGCTCAATGCCCACTTGGAAGAGCTTTACAGAACTCAAAGAGAGTTTATGTCTACAACTGTGTATCCTATACACAGCCTTGCATCCTGAGGTGTTCAACAACCTCAATGGTCTTCCTCTGAATTGATCATTTCAACTCTTGTGCTCGCTTGGCACGTCTTTGTCTGAATCCACAGAGTTTAGAAGTGCTTCTCTGCACTAGTATTCAAAGTCCGTAGTAGTCTATCACACCCTCCTAGCATGAAACCACAAAGAACTTCTCAAGCCTAAAAATCAAACAACTCCCTGCAAATGCAAACCTACAACATACATATATAGCATAAATAGAACACAAAGGCATTCATTTAACAAATAAATACATGCAGGAAATTCTTCTCTGGATTATGTAAATGGCAATGCCTGTTTACAAGGGTGTTCTCGAGCTCAGAATTTAACAGAGTCTCGGCTCTTTCTCTTCTGGTCTCTCAATTTTTTCAAAATGAGATACCATAAAAGATATTTTAAATGAGGGGGCTCTTAGAGCGCTTCCCTCCAACCTCACCTACCCTATTCAATGGCATTGAATGGGTTGTCTAGTCCAGAATTGGATCTAGATTGCAGCCTTAGAAACATTAAAATCCTACTTACACTACAGCCTATGCAAAGCATGACCTCATGGCTCAACAACCTACAACATTTAATTACATCAAATTCAAATTTGAAAATAAGGGCTGAGCCTCTCTTCAGCCTTGAATGCACGCACTGACGTGGTTGGCTGGCTGGCGTGGAGAGATGCTCCTGCATCATACTCCTCAGTTGAAAAATTCATGAGCTCCTGCTCATGAGCTTCCCATCTCAGCTGTTGAAATCATCCTGGATCCCAAACAATCTTTTGGAGCCTTCTTGCCCCATCTCCTTGCTATTGTTGTTGCTTCTGCTATTGCGCTGCTGATGCTGCTTCTTTTCTGTTAGCTTCTCCTTGCTGGCAGTCTCTACTAACTCTACCATCAGCCTCCTAATCTTCTCGATCACTTTGTCTAGCTGCTCCAGTGGTTGGATCTATTTTTGCAGTCTCCCCAGCTGCAAAAATTTTCTGCAATTGGGCAGATCACTGTGATCTCCCATGCCTTCTTCGTCTGCTTCCAACCTCACATGTTGGATGTGCATGCCATGCACTTTCACCCTTCTCTCCAGGGCTTCAATCTGTTCATACAAATCAGCCAAACTAACGTTGTTTGCCTCTTCTTCTTCTTTTTCTTCTGCAAACTCCAATGTTCCAGTCCTTTCAGCTATGTGGCTGAAAGTATTGAGCTACTCCTCAGAATGCTCATCTTCTTCTTTTTCTTCTTGGGTAGATTCCCAAGTCTACTCCAATGCTTCTCTGACAGTATCAACTATCTGTTATGCTTCTGTTGTTGCTGCTTCAACATCTGCAACACAGATTTCTGCCTCCTCTTGGGCAAATGGTAGGAATATCCCAATTCCCCCAATCATTAGAAGATTTGTCTGATCTTCCTCTTGGATGGTGCAAGTTTTTAACTTGTCATCATCTTCATTCACATGGCTGGTAGAACCATATGAATCTTCCTCCTCTGTCAGCTCCTCAAGTTGATTCAAACTCACCTCTGAGTTTATGAGACTCTCAAACAGTCCCATTTCTGTTCCCACGCCCACCTGGAAAATTGGGATTTTCCTGCTTCCCTCCTAGTAGTCCATGAGATTTTGCAGTGACCTCATATCATTGCCCTCCTGGCAATGTGAAATTCCCTGGCTGTCCTCATGAAAGTCTATGAGATCCCGCAATAATCTCAATTCCTTCCCCTCCTGGCAATTGGGAATTTCTGGGTTGCCCTCCTGACAGTCCTTGATATCTTCAGCTGATCCCAATTCATCCTCACTACGGAGGCTTCTCCCAGTCTCTGGTTCACATATATTAACCATATCCTCAGGTCCATCGAGGTTTTCAGCATGCCTCAACCATCCTCTCAACAGTCTACGCTATCTTCTAGCCATCAACTCCTTGACTGGCCAATTTACCTTCGGCTTCCCCATGGGCCATTCATATATGCATCTCAACTTGGCGTTCTTCTACCTCTCAAATGAAATTTCATCCATTATTTCCCTCATCTCGGTAAGTTCTTCATCCTATTTATCTTTTCTCATCATCTTTGGGTCTTTCCTTCCAGCACTCATATAGCATTTAGTAGCCATCTTGTTGTTCTTGTCTACCCTACTGGAAAATCTGCTGCTGCCACTCTGATCCTCAGTGTCTACAGCCTCTTCCTATAGTCCTCCTAGCCATCTTCTTGATTGTTTCCTACCTACAAACAATCATCATAGACTCTCCAGTGCTCTGTCTTCCTTTTCCTTCTCCTCGCTTCCCTTACCTAAAATCTACAAACAAGATTCAGGCTCTGATACTAGAAATGATGCAAACACTCTATCAGCCCTCAAGTCGACATCAACTCATAGGATCGTTCTTTATATTATTTGAGCCGGATCGACTCTTTCGATTCCTTACTGGAATATCCTTCCTATCGATCCATAGGTCCTTTCGAAAGCTCCCCTATGCAAACAACACTAGGTGAGAGCTCCACCTTCTCTGTGCAACCACAACACTATGACCAAGGCCTAATCTAGAAGGTGCTTGTCGCAACTCACCACTTCACAAGTCGAAGGGTTGAACTCTCGTTCCATTATCTCATGAATCCCTAAGATGCGAGAGGTCAACGAGGTGTTGAATCCTTTCATTAGGCAACACGTGTCCACCTATCTATCACCCGGGCCCATCTTGTGGTTCTGCCACGTGTCTCTCATGCCCAACTTCCAACCCTTCAAGACTTCTGTTGTCGAGAAGAGGTCCTCTCAACCTACGGACCTTCGAATGCATGATGTGCAATGAGGCTCTGATCCAACGGTGCTCCCTCGACCTGGATCCAATGACTATCCTTGCTCCTCGCGATTTCGCAACTTCGCGACTTGGAGCACCCAACCTTTGGGCTCTCACCTTGCAAACTTCTGAGTTCACGAATCCTGCACTCAGACTTCTTCGACACTTCTACCAATCCTTCGATCACTGCCACCTATTCTCCTTAGATGGATGACTTAGATTTGATCTCGCCTTTTTAGGACTTTTGATGTCGAGTGCCCGGACTTTCGTCCTTCGGACTCGCGAACTCCCGAATGCCGATATACTGATACAATACTTCTTCGGGACTTTTGGCTCTACTTGCGAAGACTTAACCCCTTTGCAACTCTTACCAAATCTAATGGCTGACGGGTATTGAAGCCAAGATCTGATGGCTTAGAACTTGTCTTCCTATGCGCTCATCCTGCACTGCCTCCTAGACATGGAAACCTTCAATGGTCCATATCTCTTCTCGGTGGATCCAACGACAATTGTTTCTCCTCTCGAGCTTTGGTGCTTTTCTTCCAACACTTGGAAGAATTCCCAACTGCAAAAGGCCTCGACCTTTGCCTTCTTTCCTATGCAAACTCTTCACCTTGAGTCTCGCCTACGTATATAAAAATGTTGTCCTGAGCTTTAGGGAACCCCGAACTCTTCAAATAGTTTTGTGGCTTCTGCACTCCTTGTAGTTACACTCTGTGCACTGAAAGCACTAACCCTCCCGAGCTTCACTTTTGAATCCTTGAAGGATTCTAACTTTTGCGCTCCTGCAGAGTCCTTGCATGCAAAGTGCTATCTCTTCTGAGCTTCTCTAAGACTCAGACCTTAAGGAACTCAGTCCTTTTCCCTTCTCCCTCAGATGGAGAATTTGGATGCCCTCCTGGATATCCTTTACTCAAGAAACCTCTTGCTGAGTGTTCAGGGTGTTAAACAACCCTGTGAAGATCCCTCCATGGATTCTTCTTCTATCTCTGAACTCACTGAGTTCCTTCTATGCACTTTGGCACTTACTCAATGCCCTCCTGGAAGAGAATCAAGAATCCTCAGTTATCCTTGCTTCTTACAAAGTCACAACAGAGTTCTCCTCCTATGCACTCCTTGCACTGGCTCAATGCCCACTTGGCAGAGATTTACAGAACTCAAAGAGAGTTTCTGTTTGCAATTGTGTCTCCTATACATAGCCTTGCCTCTTGAAGTGTTCAAAAACATCAAAGGTCTTCCTTTGAATTGATGATTTCAGCTCTTTTGCCCTCTTGGCACGTCTTTGTCTGAATCTGCAGAGTTCAGAAGTGCTTCTCTGCACTGGTATTCAGATTCCGCAGTACTCTGTCACACCCTCCTAGCATGAAACCACAAAGAAATTCTCAAGCCTGAAAATCAAACAACTCCCTGCAAATGAAAACCTACAACATACATCTATAGCATAAATAGAACACAAAGGCATTCGTTCAACATAGAAATACATGTAGGAAATTCTGCTCTGGATTATATAAATGGCAATGCCTCTTTACAAGGGTGTTCTCGAGCTTAGACTTTAACAGAGTCTTGGCTCTTGCTCTTCTTCTCTCTCGATTTTTTCAAAATGAGATACCATAAAAGATATTTTACATGAGGGGGCTCTTAGAGCGCTTCCCTCCAACCTCACCTACCCTATTCAATGGCATTGAATGGGATGTCTAGTCCAGAATCAGATCTAGATTGCAGCCTTACAAACATTAAAGGCCTACTTACACTACAACCTATGCAAAGCATGGTCTCATGGCTCAACAACCTATAGCATTTAATTACATCAAATTCAAATTTGAAAATGAGGGTTGTGCCTCTCTTCAGCCTTGAATGCACGCATTGACATGGCTGGCTGGCTGGCGTGGAGAGATGCTCCTGCATCAATAAGGAGGTTGCCCCCTCGAAGAGGCTTATTATTTGAATTTATCTCTTTTTCAAGGCATTGAGTACTTATTCTGAGGTTTTTATGTGCTATATTGATATTTAGTTATTAACATATGGTATTAGAGCTCAGGGTCTTGGGGTTTCGCTGCTACAACTGAGACACCTTAGAATTTTTGCTATAAATTGTTTTCTACAACGATTCAGAAGGAACGGATTGGAGGATATTTAGTATATGGATCGAGGTACGTTGGGATAAAATTTCAGCTCCTGAGGCCTTGTACTTTCGGAGATACATCCTTTGTAAGATAGGGTTATGGAATCGTCCTGAATTGAGTCATTGCGGAATTTTCTCTATAAATAAATTTCTATAATTTTTCAGACCATGAAATCCAGAATATATTCACATAATTTATTACGATATCTATGGTACTAATTTCAGCTTCTAGGTCATCATAAATTTGTAAAGACACCCTGTGGAAGATAGGGTATCTGACTAGTCCTATTGACTAGTCTCAAGCAGGTGTTCTGGGTAAAACAATCATAACGTCTTCTTAAAGTATCCAAATTGAGTGAGAGAAGTTGCATTGGATAGTGGACATCCCATAGTAGTTATGGTACAATTTTCAGAATTTTATATCAATTATTTTGTTCGGGGCACACTGTACAAGTGAGATCTCATGGAAAGGCCAAAAATCAACAAGTTGTTGGGAAGTTACCATAAATTCCACTTGGCACATCCAATTTTGATCAGACACATGGCATTGCAGAGAATAAGTATTAGAGGCCTACAAAAAATAAAATCCCATACTCAGAAGGGCTTAAAATTCCAATAGACAATATTGCTTTTATTTTGGAGATACAATAAAAGGAAGATTGTCTAGCAGAACCACCTCAAAATCAAGGTTTAAAGTTATACTTGGCCAACATGCCACCAAAAAAGGGAACTTCTACACCAAATAAGCCTCCAGACAATCCTACATGGACTCTTGATGAAGGTGAAGAAATGTGTAGGGACATAAATGATTTACAAAAAAAAGACAATAACAAAAGATAAAATACAAGAGATGATGAAGGGTTTAAAAGGGGAGATCATGGAAGGATTGAAAAAATTCATAATGGAGAGGACACTTGAAAGTAAAAATGTATCTCATGAAATTCATGATGAGGACACAAGGAAATTGAATCAAGAATGGAGAAACTCCAACTTTGGGTTGAAGACCAACCACATTCCTAATATCGATATGATGAAGTTTGATGGCAAGGACCCAATCACATGGATACTTCAGATGGAGTAATTCTTTGATCTACATAACGTGCCACATACACAAAAGGTATGAATTTCTTTTTTATATTTAGAGCCCAATCAATTTGTATGGTATATATGTCTTTGTTTTCGCAAAGCATTCATCACTTGGACAATTTTCATGGAAGAAATGATAGCACAATATGAGGATACAAGGAGCAATACCTTCTTTAGCCAATTGATAAATCTCAAGCAAAAGGGTTTAGTTACAGAGCACATTGAGAACTTCCAAAGATTGAATATAAAG
>ML795187.1:5187-25728 GCA_009831015.1 Picea engelmannii
TTACAAGCCTAGTACTAATACATTAACTTGTCAGTATTTCAATTATTTCCTTAGATACAATTGTCGTAAAGAAAATACGTATGCAATAAGATGATGGAAAGAAAAATAGTTTCCTTATCTCTAATCATCAATCACAAATTAACACAACAATTTGATTTCATCATTAGAGACAAGAACTAAAAAAATATTAAAACAACTTATCAATATATTCAAAAACTCTTACTCATTACAACATCCATTCATGAAATAAATTCAAAAGTAATTCCTCCTCAAATCCAATCACACATGCCTTTGATGAAAAAAAATAGAAGTTTGTCTCTGGTCCTAAACGAGACTTCTCAATTAAGGTAGTTCAAAAATAGTTATTCACAATTCCAAAAATGAGGGTCTTTGCAAAAACCATCCACCTATTCTAAAAGTTTGATCCTCTTATTTATAATGAATCATTAACTAAAATAAATATCAAAAGTGCAAGGTAAGTAAAACAAAACATCACCACATGGTGCTTACATCTCTCTGTCTTCTAAGAGTCATCAAATAGTTTCACTGAATTGGATGACTCTTCTCATACTATGACCATTTGATGAAGAGTATATTGCATGTGTTAGCATGCGGGAATCTGTGTTGGTCCACCAGGGCTGAAATGATTTCTTTTACGTCTACTTCCTATGCTAGATACTTAACTATTTTGACACTTAACTGCTGCAATAATGCTCAAGCCTAGATTTGGTGCTCCATGAAATGTTGCACTTGACCTCACGCCATGCTTGCCACCTTTTCTATCTCTACAGTCCATCTCGATTCTTGTTCTTCATGTTTCTTGACTATGTCATGCAAGTCGACAAAGTCTTCAGGTGAGCCAAATTGTGGGAGTCTGATGTCTTTCATATCCCAATTAATCTTGACCCAGCTCATTTCGTAATCAACCCATTTTTTGTGAATCTTCCGCTGAGGTTCCTGGGCCAGTTTCATCCAATATTCGGCTGCTTTCTTTATCCGATCTATGATGATATCCCTCATCACCTGAAGATCGTTCTCTTCGACATCTCAACCCTTTTTAACCATGTTGATGTAATCAATTCTTTCCACTGCTTGGTGGGCCTTCTCTTACCATGTTTCCACGTCCTTGCAGGTCGCTAGTGCCATAAGGGTATCCTCTTGTATTTCAGCTATCCCTGCAGTGAAAAGGTGCCGTTCATTCATGAATTTTTCATAGGAGTCTTGGAACTCACTTCTCAAAAACACTATGGCTTGTGTGGAGTCTTGATAGTATTTCGCCAAATGACGCAAATGCTTCAACTCGTTTAGTGCAACGACCAGCTCCTTTTCATCTCTTCTTGCTCTATCCAAGGTCGCATGTGTGATAGCCATCCCTGCACTGATAAGTTCAGATGTTTTGGGGTTTTCTATGTTAATAAATGTTTCCTTTGTGGTGATAAGAATCGAGATATCCAATGTAAGCCTCCTCTTCTTAGTGGTTCTCTTCATGATGGATTTTCTGTTTTGGTCGTAGGCAATTTCTTGTATATCGACAACCTCATCAATATGTTGGGGGATTTGTTGTTCTCCCCAAGTTAGAGTATTTCTCAAGCTCCCGACTATGTATATATGTTTTAGGTTGGGTTCTTGAACCTCTTCTAGATGTATTGATGGCTCGACTTCCAGTTGTTTCTCATTGACTCATAAGGAATCAGCCAAAACTGAGGAACCAGGGCCAGGTTCGGTACTTACTTGGTAAGCGACTGTTGAAAATGTTGATTTCCTGTTGTGGAATTTCTTCTTCCTGTCTGCCCGATCATAGCTCATCCCTCAAACTGTCCATTCGGGTTCCTGATACGTCGAGCGGCTCAGTGTCTAAGGCACTTTCAACCTCATGATCTCTCTATGGATGACTTTGAACTGGAGCATTAGAACCTAGGGTAGATGCTTTCTCAGGTTCTTTCTCCTCTGTAATCTGTACTGGTGTCACCAGGGACACCGTTGAAATTTCGTCATAATCATATATGGTTATCAAGTTGAACAAGGGATTTGGTACACTTATTCTTCTTGTTGTCCTCGCTATCTCAGGATGGGTCAAAATTCTCGTGGTGATATGATATGTGGTGGTGCAACTTTAGGGTTTTCGAACCCAATGATTTCTTCAAGTTGCATTGACTCTAGGCCACTTGGTTCTCCTCGGATTTCAACTGGGTCATCAGTAGGAATCCTCATCATTTCTGTTAGATTAGGATCATTTTGAAATTGATCAATGACTCTTTATGATCCTTATAGAAACAATAATCCTCTTCTATGTTCCTTTGTTGTCTCTGCCACCCTAATTTCTTCCCTGGCTCTAAGGGCCTCTTGAGACGACTTGTCTATTGTCTCCACCTGTTCATCCATGCTCATGGCCTTGAAACTAGCTATATTTGGGTTTGCCATTATCTGTACCACTTCGTCCCAGTCCTAGGTGCATTCTATGAAAATTTCATCCTTGAACTTATTATGAGTGTATGGCCAACAGGATGATATCTGCGAAGCATGTTGGAGGACCAGGCCTTTTGGGTAGTGCTTGCAGAATCGACCTGTCGGGAACCTGAATTCAAGTTGTCTCATCCCTTCTTGTTTGGCTTGAGAAATATCCTTTACCAGATAATACCCCACATGGAAACCATAGGGTATGAAAGATTTCTTATTTTCCTTGAATAGTGTGGCGTTATAGCCTTGCAGGATAGTCTGATAGCAGATTTCTCCCACAATGAGTCAGTCTGGGACAGGAGCAGGTAGGAGATGTGTTGCTATTGTGGCCCCAAACACCCTGATATAGGTTGAGCGTTCGTCGTTTGAGTTTGTTGTACACCGGTTATCAATTGCTTTGAAATTATTTCTCCCCAGTTGAATCTACTCCCAAAGATCACCAATGTGTACGCCAAAGGAATCCACACTTTCGAAAACTTGGATCAGTCCTTTTCTCCATATAGTCGGAAGATGAGAGCCATCAAATATATATATGGATCTCTCAATTTAGTTGTCCCATACCATCCATTTCTTCGGTTGGTAAACTTCTTGTCCTCCTTCCACCATGTGGCCATTAGCCAGGTGGTGTCGTGAAATTCATAGACCTTCACCACGAAGTTTGTGTTTAGTCTCTCCTCTGGGTCTCTAAGCTTGTATTATTTCTAGACATCCATCAGGAGGAAAAATCCGACACACCTGCCATTTTCATCATTGACTAAAAAAATTTATGTGTCTATATGGTCGATTAGCCACTTCATCACCTCTATGTAATGGAAAACCGAGGTTCTGTTGGCTACCATGTGCAAATAATATCGTCGAATGTTTGGGAAAACCTGGTTATCGAGTGCCCTTATGTCCAGGTCACCATGTTGTATATACTCTGGGTACTCCTCTCGGATAATTCTATTGAAAAGGTTCCCCCACTGTGGGAGCACTAATTTGGATCCGGTGCCTTCCTCTATATCACTGAACACTGAAGGCTGGAGAAAAGATTTCTTTGTTGAGGTTCTTATGACTAGTTCTTCCCTAGGGCGTATTCCAGCTGCCTCACCACACCAAGAGAAGAAACTTCACCTGTGTCAACTTCCTTTAGCTTGGGTGGTCTCGGGGAACATCTAGTGGTTGGATTTCTCGATGGCATTTTACATGTAGTTAGAACATAGATTAGAGACTGTGCAAGAAAATAGCATGCATATATAAATCACAACCGTCGAATTTTGACAAACTTGAACACATAACTTTGTAGCTTGTTTAACTTGGTTTTGATAATCTGAGGATCAACACAGTCTCAAGACGCTCACTTTGCTCCTTTGGATGCTCTGGAATTCAAACTTGTGTGCAAAATGAATTTGTTCAAAATCGTTTGAGAGATTTAAACAGGGATGAACTTACCTTGTCGCATCATCCATTCAATTCATTTTATGAGTGTAATTTCATTAAATCTGTTGCTAGATCTTCAAATATGTTTAAAATTAAATTCATCGTAGCCTAACAGCACGGGCGCAGGTTGTAACGTGTCCTATCGGCGGTTTCAAATTGCATTTGTTCAATCGACGCATGAGGTAGCAACAAATATGGGATGAACCATTAACTGGTTTATTAAATGTCCAAATACAATCGTATCTTATGCCACAAACATGCCATTGTTTCGCTAGTTCAGTTGGTGAGTCAGGGGTTAGGATTTTGCTTCAAACACTTTTCATTCATATCTTATTGCAAAATATTCAATGCTGATCGATCTTGTCGTATAGAGATGACATTGCAACGCTGACTAGGAGGCGTGACTAGGACCTAGGGAACCTTAATATGACTCGGGACGAAACTAGGTACGACCCCCTTACATGATAAAGACATGTGGCATTCGAGAACGGTGACTTCATTTTCTCGTGTTAATAAGAATCAAGAATTTATTTAAGCTGTACATTCTAAATCCCAATACCATATTACCGACGCCGAAAATTATCAAGGATAGGCGATTGGTGATAAATCTACCCAAGTGCTCTCGGATCGACTCTCTTGGAAAAGTCCCAATGACGAAAATGCATCAGGGGTCGGTGATTGGTGATATGTTTGTCACAAAAAAAATCATTTTTTTAAACTTTCTATATTTCCCCGACCCCGATGAAACACATCGGTCATCGGCTATCGATGATTTCTTTAAGGCTTTTGTCAATATCTATCGTGCCCATATTTTGTCGATGTTGAAGGCGATCAGATATCTCTTGAAACTTCGTGAAAATAAATTACAAAACCAACTCCACCTATTGCTTATGTCGATGGGGATCAACGCTCGACGATTGTTGTAACTATGTGGTTCCTTTACTTTCTTGAATCTTCTCCAATGCCAAACCTAAGAGCATTAGGTGAAGTGTTAGCTGTCGATTCTTAATTCGAGTGTTAAGTTCTTTTAGACATGAGGTTTCACAAGTTCAAACAAACCTGACTTGATGATAAGAGTCATGAAAAAAAAACAAAGATAAACCATTTCCCAAAGTGTAATCGATTCAGACAGTGAAGAAAACAAGTGGTACCCAAAAAGTGATAAAATTTCATAAGGCTTTTAGGGTGTGCTGAGTGCTCAACAAATGGTGACTTACTGGGAGAAAGAAAAATCTTAACTGGTTAAGAACTTAACTGGTTTTGTTTTTTATCAGATTTTCTTCTATCCTTGTGTTTCAAATTCTCTCGATTAGTGAATATGGGCCTTCCTGTGGGGTTTCAACCTTTATTCCACCTTCATTCCCTTTAACCATGACCCACGCCTCCTTTTCAAAATATTCGAGTAAATAATTCATCGGAACGAGGCCTTTTAGTTATCATCATTCACTTGTTGCGCTATTGCTCTACTGCCAGTGAGTGTCCATAGCCCCGACGGAGTCACCCCGATGTCACAGACCTTGATCTACTACCAACGAGTGTCCATAGCCTCAACAAAGATTAATAATACCCTCTCCTACCTCATGCTCATTTGATATAATTGATTTAATTTTGGCATAGATGCCCTAAGCAAGTGGGAGAGGAGGACGTCTGTTATCTGCAAGATGAGATAGTTAAAGTGAAATTTTTTAATCTCTGTCCTGAGGTACAATTGGTCCTTTACATCTTACCATATTTCGATTTGGTTTTACCAAACCACCAGGTGGACACTAAATCACTTTCCAAGGTTGTTTATTTGCAAAGGTTAGATACAAAACTCCTTTAAGACAAGAACAATTCACCCAATGTTTCCTCTGTTTTATGAAAGCATGAGTCAGGAACAAATTTTTCTACACCATATTGATTAAGGTCAACCAATGCCTTGCGGAACACAACTTTATTGCACAAAAACAATACACAAAAGAAGAACAGAAATAAAGGACTCTGCAATCAGCCTGCCTAACATCTAGAAAATAAAATAACACGAAAACACACACACGCACACACACACACATATATACATTTTTAAAGTTTTTTTACAAAAATCTTGTTTTAGGGCTTGTCCATTCAACTAGAGGGCATCAAACTCCCCCCTCATATTTTGCAACCGATACATGCCTTCCTCATGGTTCTTGGCTACTTGAAAAGGTTCGAGCCATAGATTCTAAAACTTTGAATGTTTTCCCTTTATTTCATTTTCCCTATCCCATTTCAGGATGAAGTCTCCTAATTCAAAATTCTTCTCTTTGGCCTTGTGCTTGTCAAACCACCTTTTAATTATTTGTTGATGAGCGATGAAATTTGATTTTTTTTAATCTTTTTATTCTTCCAAAATGAGGATGGTATCAATCCTTTGTTGAATAACTGATGAGGGTTGTCCTCTAGATCCTTGAGCAAGCTGAAGAGATGGAAGGTATAGCTCATTTGGGAGAATGGATTCTTGTCCGTATACCAAAAGGAATGGGGAGTTCCTTGTAGATTCCTTGGGTGTTACTCTATCGTCCCATAAGGAATTATGAAGTGAACTATGCCAATTCCTATGATTGTTTGTAATTGTTTTCTTCAATATCCTCACTAGGATCTTGTTGGTTGATTCTGCCACTCCATTCCTCTGTGGATAGTAGTTTGCAGAGTATCTAATTATGATTCCTTTGTCTATAGAAAACTCTATTAATAGTGTGGAATAAAATCAAGTGGCATTATAAAAAAAGAGAATGGAAGCCATACCGAACCTTGTCATCGATTGTTGTTCTATGAATTGGATTACCACCTTTTCATTTACATGAGTCATAGGGATGGCCTATGCCCATTTTGTGAAGTAGTTTGTAGTGGTCAATATGTATCTATGTTGTTTTGAAGAACTCGGGGTAATATCTCCTATGATCTCTAACCTCCATTGCTCGAATGGCATGGATATGGCCACAGGTTGGAGTGGGAAAACTGCTCTCTTTTCCCTCACCACACTCATTTGACAAGTTTACAGTTTCTATTATATGTGTGAGAGTATCTAAACATAGTAGGCCAATAATATTCAGATCTCAGTATCTTGTGAGTGGTGGTATTCCCTGCAAAGTGTCCACCTGCAGGACCATCATGGAGATCCTTCAGAACCTTGTCTACCTCTTCATGTTCGAGACATCTTAAAAGTACCCCATCATAATTCACCCAGAAGAGAACCGAATTTATGAGGCTATACTGTGTCGATTTTAGTCTGAGAGCTCTCCTTTCCTTAGGGTTTAGGTTTTTTTGGAAAGTCCGGTGATGTAGGATATAAGTTAGTTTCCCATACCAAGACTCCTGTTGGTTGTGGAGCCTGATTATCTTCCTGATTCAGAGGTCCTTGCTTTCAGTCGTGTTGATACCCCATGAAGTATTTACACCCCAGAAGTATGTACACTCTTCCACGCGGGGGAGTGCAGAGGGGGTGTACGCCCTCTACGGGGTCCGGGGGGGCTGTCCCCCCGGCTGGGGGGTCTGGGGGTGAAGCCCCCGAAGCAAAAATTGCCTTTTAAAATTATATTGTAATTTCATTGTAAATATGGACCGTTCATTATAAGGTCATAGATCTAACGGTAGAGATTATGTTAGGGTTTTTTGCCCTAGAAGGCAACCCTCTTTTATGAGGGAAATGTATCGCGGCTATGTTTGATGGTGAATATTGAATTCTGAAAGAGGAGACTGTGAGAGAAAGAAGAGGAAGTTACAACGGGTTTTGTTGTAGGTTGTATCCCTTCATTTGTTGGATAATAATAAAGGAAGGACCTGGCAATTTATCTGGTCGACGTAGCCCACACTGGGTGAACCACGTAAATCTGTGTCTCTCTTGTATTGTGTGTCTTTTGTGTTTTGTTTCTGCATTTGTTTTATTTTATTTCTCCGCGGTCCTATTTTTCTAACAACTCCTTCCCTGGGGGAACATATAAAAATTCACTACACCATAACACCAATTCATTCTCCCACCCAGAGTATTCATTTACTTGGTCTTAGGATTCAACACCCAGTTTAATCATCCTCATTGTTTTCATCATCCTTCTGAGTCAATATTGCTACTAATGATTGGTTAGAGGAAAAAGTATAGAGGAAAAAATCTCTGCTAAAGTAGAGACTTTGCAACACTGGATATTGAGATATTGCAGTCTTAATATTGCTAAAAGAACTTTTTCGTTCGTCATCCCACTTAAATTCAACATCTTTGCGGATCACTTTTTGTAAGGGTTTGATAGTTTCCACGAAATTGGGCGTGAACTTCCTCACAAAATTGATTTTCCCAAAGAAGGATTTCATAGCCTTTTTTTGTGGGGTAAGGGAAGCTAAGTTATTTCCTTAATTCATTCTGGGTCTATGCGAATTCTTGCTTGAGATATAATATGACCCAGTAGTTTCCCTTCCTTGAAACTAAAGATAGTTTTCTTAGGGTTTAAAGATATAACTTATTTCCTACACCTTTAGAAAATATGGGTTAGGTGTGGGATATGATCTTCTCTATTCTTTGAATAAACAGTCACATTGTCTAAATAAACTACTACACATTTGTTGATTAGTCCCTGAAAAGCTACATCCATGTCACTTTGGAAGGTTTCCCCTGCATTGATTAACCCAAAGGGCATGGGTTTATAATCAATTTTTCCCCACTTGGTTCATAAGGTAGTTTTCAATCGGTCTTCTTCTGAAACTAGAACTTGGTTGTAACCTAAAAACCCATCCAGCAGGGAGAAAACCTCAGAACCAAACACAGTTTGCAATATTTTCACCATCGGTGGGATTGGGTAGTTGTCCTTTTCTGATGCTCTGTTGAGGTTTCTGAAATCCACACATAGGAGGATCTCCCCAGAAGTTTTCCCGACATGAACCAAATTTGCTACCCTGGCAGAGTGTTTAACATGAAAGATAATTTTAGAATCTAGTAATTTCTTTAACTCCTAACACATGAGGGGCTCCAGAGATGGGTGGTACTTCCAGATCTTCTGTTGAAAGGGTTTTGCTATGGGTTTTAATGGGATTGTGTGTTGGATACTATGAGTATCATAAGTTTTTAGATCTTGGTAGGACCACACAAAAACATCTTGATATTCTCTAAAAAGTTTGAGATATGCCTTCCTTTCTTTTTTAGACATTGTCTTGCCTAGATTTATATTTTTAGGGTTTTCCAGGGTTCCTAGCTTTACAGTCTCGTACAGATCATAGGATCTCTCTGTCTTTTTGTTTTTTGACCCTTTAAAATTTTCCCTTAATTCAAAGAGGTTCTCTAAATTGGCTACCTCTTTCGGTATCATGTGAAACCTTAGTTTTTTATTTGAGTGATCAATTTCCCCTCTTTGTTCATGGGGATCAATTTCTAATAGTTTCTCTTGGAATATTTCATCATCAATAGCCAGGTATTTAAATTTTTCTTGATTGGTTAAGAAGTTTATGATATGTTCATTTCCTTCAAAGACCTTCCAATTAGAAATATTGTTGGGCACTGCTGGTTTGTAGAGTAGCTCCACAGTGAATTGAGAGGCTTGATAGTCTTCTAAAGGGGATACCCTAGAAGAAACAGTGGCTAGGGAATCAACAAGAGTATTCTTTGTTCTGGGTATCACTGTAATGTTGAAGGCTTCAAGATGTTCTATTATCATGTGCACTTCATGTTGATAATTTCTCGAGTGGGGAGATTTTCACATTATAGTGTTCTTTACTTTCCGAACGATACTCTTAGAGTCTCTGAAAACCTTTAATTATTTAACATTTAATTCTATGGATTTATTTATTGCTTGCACTAAAGATTCATACTCGACGATGTTATTAGTGCATTCAAATTCTAGTCTGCAGGACAAGAAATTTTGTTTCCTCTTCGGATCAATGAGGATACACCCCGCTCTTGATCCTTCTTGTGATTTAGACCCCTCAAAGTACAATTTCCAAACTTGTGGGAGAAAACCATCAGCTTCTCCTTGCCTACTACCTTCTTCCTCTACACCTATTTGCTCTATGGTTTCCAACAAAGGTTCTTGATAGAAGAGGGTTTCTTCCACCGCTGTCGGTACATTTTCTTAGAAAGTCATTTCATAGTTTTGAGTAAGAGGCACATCAGATGAGAGAGGGGGGAAATTACTGAAATCAGAATCGCAGGAGTAGTTTCCTAGCACGGGGAAATCTGTCAAAGAGGGTTCATTGAGGGCTTCTAAATTGGTGATAGTATGTTTGAGATACCTTTCCCTATCGATCCTAATCATGTTTGCGTGTCCCTTTAATGGAAACCAAAGGTGAGCCCAGTTTATTCTAAAGTATCCATTCAACTTCTCAAACCAATATCGACTAAGTATAATTCCATAAGCTTCTGGTATATCTACTACAATGATGTCAATTACTTGAACAAATTTCAGGAGTGTTTCCATTTTGACCGTGACATCCTTGAGTTCTCCAATAAATTTCACCTGGGTTCTATTCTATTGTATCACATGTTTATCACTTTTGAGAGGGATCGTGTTTAATTTCTTGCAGATAGATAATGGCATAACATTGGAGGATTCCCCTGGGTCAACTAAACAATTATGGAGGTTTTTGTTGAAGACTTCAAACGTCAAGAGGAACGGTGGGACAAAAGGATTTCCTTTTTTATCTACAGAGAAAGCATTCACAGTTGGTTTGTTTTTTAGATCTATGGAGGCTGGATATTCTCCTTGGTCAATGCTTGTCATAGGAGTTTCTAGTGACTTCAAGGCTTGTAACAAAAATTTCTATTGTTGGGAAATACTACACATGTCCATGAATGATACATTTTCCTTCAATATTTTTATATCTTCTACTATGTTTTAGTCTAACTTGGGTGATTCTCGTGTATGGATGTTTATAGGATTTATTTGGGAGACAAAAGGTGATTTCAGGTGATCAGTTGTTTTTTTTCCTCTCGAAGTTTGGGAAATGGTAATGTCATTTGAGACCGAATGACCCCTGCTCTTTGCACAACCAAAACCTCAT
Organism: Picea engelmannii; assembly: GCA_009831015.1. NCBI lineage: Eukaryota > Viridiplantae > Streptophyta > Pinopsida > Pinales > Pinaceae > Picea > Picea engelmannii. The sequence goes on from ML795187.1 coordinate 16,060, forward strand.
CGGGTGGTTCTTGAACCTCAAATATATCAACGGAAGGCATTGGCAAGTCTGGATCCCACAACAATATGGTTGTTTCTTCCAGCAAGTCAAATTCTTCTTGATCAACGATATTCATCGTTGATATGCTTGACTGTTCACTAAGGGAAAATTCATCTAGGATCCAATTGGCCATCAAATTCATGGCATGCGCCCATTGTGGGCAGTCTCTTTCAGAATGTTTCTCTTGATGATAAGTACAGAAAGAGTCGGATGCTACATTGCCCAGGTCGATGTTTAATTTTCCTAGGGGAGGTTCAACTTCTTTGAACGGTGGGTTTCTTTTAAAAAAGGGTTTATATGGCCTTTGGCCTTGGTTTTCTTCTCGTGCACTTCTTTTTGTGTCTATGATTTGATTTGAAAACTTCTTTATCATCCGTTGTAGGTCCTCTATGTATCCACTCCCCTTTTTGGGCCCTTGTTATGTTTGTTTTCCTGGGGATTTGGTCAACAAGAGTCCTCTCCTGGGTGGAGTTTGAGCTTCCTTCTTAAATAGTGAGACCTGTCCCTCTTTACATCCCTTCATTTGGAATTAAATTGTTTTTTTTTCCTCGAAATTTTCAGCTAGGGTATGCTTGGAAACCCTTTTTACAAACATGGAAAGAGAAGCAAGGAAAGCATTAGGGTATACTTCAATTTGAAACTCCTGAGTGGGTTTAGCTTTGGGTTTAAATTTTTTTAGGATAGCAGTAAATCATTGATTGAATTATTTAACCTTTTCTTTTGAGCTCATCGTAGCGGTGAACAATTTGGGCATTAACACTCCTATAGTGGTTTCTTCTGCAAATTTGTCCAATAAATCTTTTTGAAACTTCGTCCAACTAGTTATGGACCCTACATGCAAGTTAGAATAACACGTGGAGGATGAATTCTCAAAGGTATAGGGTAAAATCATGCATACTACGTCTTCATGTTGGACGTTCACCAGTCTAATAGCTAGTATGAACTTTTTGACATGGTCTTCAGGAAATCCTGAGGTTTCAGGGTCAAATTTAGGGAGTAACTTTTCTGGATGTCAGACGAAGTTATGTACTCGTCCGGGGATTGCCAAAGCATTTCTGGCCAACCAAGGTTGATTATTATGAGGTAGGCTTCACCTTTCTTCATTATGATCATTTTTATCCTCCATCTCGTCCGACTCCGAAACTGAGCGATCTGAGTTAAACCCTTCCTCGTTAGATTCAAAATCGTTGGGCTCAGAGTAGTTACCATCTATTTTTTTGAGGATTAGATTATGGGGTTGTTCGATCTCGATGAGGGAGAAATCTATCAGGTCTTCTACTGTGTGAACAAAATCCTGGTCGGGGGTGTCGACCACTAGTCTTCTTACTTTTTTTCTACAAGGAAGTAATGAAGCTAAGGGTAGTGCTCCAATTTGTTGGGCGTAAGCTCTTGTGATTCTTCTGAACTAGTTCAACTCCTCATGGGGAAGAGCATAAGGTATTTAAGGGAATAAATTTTCTTCCTCTTGTTGGGGTGAGTTACTTGTTTCAGGAGTACTCAATGGATGTGGGTTGTCTTGAGAATGACAAGCCATGCATGCGGGTTGTTTTGAATCTATTGGCAGTAGAAATATGGTTATCCATTCATTCAACATGCCCTCCTTCTAGTACCAATTTTTTTGATGGGTCCTAAATCCTTTTAACTCAACAACAGGAACCAAACCCTCCACAGAGGCCCAATTAGACTCTACAACAATTGATGGTGGAATGGTTCTCCAGATCTTTCAATCCGACCAATTTATCGATGGGCTTTATGTAGTGATTGACAGGATATCTTCTTATAGAAGTTCCTCCTTTAGTTTAAACGTTCGTTTTTGTATTTTCTCTTATTAGATGGGTCTTATTAGAAGATGGTTGCTGGTATAAACCAACCAAAAAAGGGGTTTTCTTAACTATTAGAGAAGTTTGAGCTTGGGATAACCCTATTTCTCAAGCATACAGACAAATATTTTCACACTTGTTACAATCCTAGTACTAATACATTAACTTGCTGGTATTTCAATTATTTCTTGAGATACAATTATCATAAAGAAAATATGCATGCAATAAGATGATGGAAAGAAAAATAGTTTCCTTAGCTCTAATAATTAATCACAGATTAACACAATGATTTGCTTTCATCATTATAGACAAGAACTAAAAAAATATTAAAACAACTAACTTATCAATAGATTTAGAAACTCTTACTCATTACAACATCCATTCATGAAATAAATTCAGAAGTAATTCCTCCTCAAATCGAATCACAAATGCCTTTGATGTAAAAAAACAGAAGTTTGTCTCCAGTCCCGAAAAAGACTTCTCAATTAAGGTAGTTGGGAAATAGTTCTTCACAATTCCAAAAATGAGGGTCTTTGAAAAAACCATCGACCTATTCTAAAAGGTCGATCCTCTTATTTATAAATAACAATTAACTAAAAATAACTATCAAAAGTACAAGCTAAGTAAAACAAAACATCACCACATGGCGCTTCCATCTCTCTGTATTCTAAGAGTCATAAAATAGTTTCATTGATGTGGATGACTCTTCTCATACTCTGACCATTTGACNTGAGCGATCTGAGTTAAACCCTTCCTCGTTAGATTCAAAATCGTTGGGCTCAGAGTAGTTACCATCTATTTTTTTGAGGATTAGATTATGGGGTTGTTCGATCTCGATGAGGGAGAAATCTATCAGGTCTTCTACTGTGTGAACAAAATCCTGGTCGGGGGTGTCGACCACTAGTCTTCTTACTTTTTTTCTACAAGGAAGTAATGAAGCTAAGGGTAGTGCTCCAATTTGTTGGGCGTAAGCTCTTGTGATTCTTCTGAACTAGTTCAACTCCTCATGGGGAAGAGCATAAGGTATTTAAGGGAATAAATTTTCTTCCTCTTGTTGGGGTGAGTTACTTGTTTCAGGAGTACTCAATGGATGTGGGTTGTCTTGAGAATGACAAGCCATGCATGCGGGTTGTTTTGAATCTATTGGCAGTAGAAATATGGTTATCCATTCATTCAACATGCCCTCCTTCTAGTACCAATTTTTTTGATGGGTCCTAAATCCTTTTAACTCAACAACAGGAACCAAACCCTCCACAGAGGCCCAATTAGACTCTACAACAATTGATGGTGGAATGGTTCTCCAGATCTTTCAATCCGACCAATTTATCGATGGGCTTTATGTAGTGATTGACAGGATATCTTCTTATAGAAGTTCCTCCTTTAGTTTAAACGTTCGTTTTTGTATTTTCTCTTATTAGATGGGTCTTATTAGAAGATGGTTGCTGGTATAAACCAACCAAAAAAGGGGTTTTCTTAACTATTAGAGAAGTTTGAGCTTGGGATAACCCTATTTCTCAAGCATACAGACAAATATTTTCACACTTGTTACAATCCTAGTACTAATACATTAACTTGCTGGTATTTCAATTATTTCTTGAGATACAATTATCATAAAGAAAATATGCATGCAATAAGATGATGGAAAGAAAAATAGTTTCCTTAGCTCTAATAATTAATCACAGATTAACACAATGATTTGCTTTCATCATTATAGACAAGAACTAAAAAAATATTAAAACAACTAACTTATCAATAGATTTAGAAACTCTTACTCATTACAACATCCATTCATGAAATAAATTCAGAAGTAATTCCTCCTCAAATCGAATCACAAATGCCTTTGATGTAAAAAAACAGAAGTTTGTCTCCAGTCCCGAAAAAGACTTCTCAATTAAGGTAGTTGGGAAATAGTTCTTCACAATTCCAAAAATGAGGGTCTTTGAAAAAACCATCGACCTATTCTAAAAGGTCGATCCTCTTATTTATAAATAACAATTAACTAAAAATAACTATCAAAAGTACAAGCTAAGTAAAACAAAACATCACCACATGGCGCTTCCATCTCTCTGTATTCTAAGAGTCATAAAATAGTTTCATTGATGTGGATGACTCTTCTCATACTCTGACCATTTGACGAAGCGTTCCTCGTATGTGTTAGCATATGGGAATCTATGTTGGTCCATCAGGGATGAAAGGATTTATTTTACTTCTACTGCCCCTTCCTGATACTTAACTATTTAGACACTTAACTGCTGCAATATTTCTCAAGCCTTGATCGAGTGATCCATGAACTAATGTACTTGACCTGGAGCCATTCTTGCCACCTTTGATATCTCTGCAATCCATGTCGAGTCTTGTTCTGCATGTTTCTTGACTATGTCATGGAAGTCGAAAAAGTATTCGGGTGAGCCGAATTTTGGGAGTCTGTTTGTTTTCATCTCCCGAGTAATCGTGACCTAGATCCTTTCGCAATCGACCCATTTTCGTGAAACTCCCACTGAGGTTCCTGGGCCATTTTCACCCAGTATTCAACCGCTTTCCTTATCCGATCTATGATGTTGTCCCTTAGCACCCGAATGTTGTGCTCTTCGACGTCTCGGCCCTTTTGAACCAGGCTGATGTAATCAATTCCTTCCACTACTTGGTGGGCCTTCTCGTACCATATTTCCATGTCCTTGTAGGTTGTCAGTGCCATAAGGGTGTCCTTTTGGAATTTGTATATCCCTATAGTGAAAATGTGTCCTTCATTCATTAATTTTTCATAGGCGTCTTGGAAATCACTTCTCAAAAACACCGTGGCTTGTGTGGAGTCCTGAAAGTATTTCTCCAAATGGCGCAGATGCCCCAACTCCTTTAGCACAACTACCAGCTCCTTTTCGTCTCTTCTTTCTCTATCCAAGGTGGCATCTATGATATCCATCCCTGCACCAATAAGTTTAGACATCTTGATGTGTTATGTGTTGATCAACTTTTCCTCTGTGGTAATGAGAATCGAGCTATCCAACGTAAGCCTCCTCTTCTTAGTGGTTCTCTTCATGATGAATTTTCTCTTTCGGTCATAGGTGATTGCTTGTATATCGATTACCTCATCAACATGTTCGGGGATTTTTTGTTCTCCCCAAATTATAGTATTTCTGAGGCTCCCGAATGTGTATTTTTTTTCTAGGATGGTTTCTTGAACCTCTTCTATATGTCCCAATGGCTCGACTTATGGTTGTTTCTCATCGACTGGTAAGGTATTGGCCAAAATTGAGGAACAAGGGGCAGGTTCAGTACTTACTTGGTAATTGGCTATTGAAATGTCGATTTCCTCTTGTGGAATTTCTTCTTCCTGCCTGCCTGATCCTAGATCATCCCTTGAACTGTCCATTAGGGTTCCTGGTACATCTAGTGGCTCAGTGTCTAAGGAAATTTATACCTCATGCTCGCTCTATGGACGACCTAAACTGGAGCATTGGGACCCAGGGTAGATGCTTTCTCATGTTATTTCTCCTCTATAATCTATAATGGTGTCACCAAGGACACCTTTGAACTCTCCTCATCATCATATATGGTTATCAAGTTGAAAAATGGATTTGGTACACTTGTTCTTCCTGGTGTCCTTGCTATCTCAGGATGAGTCAAAATTTCCCCTGGTGATCTGATCTGCGGTGGTGGGACTTCATGGTTTTCGCACCTGGTAATTTCTTCAAGTTGCATTGGCTCTAGGCCACTTCCCTCTCCTCATCTTTCTATTGGGTCCTCAAGAGGAATCCTCATCATTTCTATCAGATCATGGTCATTTTTCAATTGATCAATGATTCTTTGTGCCCCTTATAGCAAGAGTAATCCCCTTCTCTGTTCTATTGTGGTATCTATCACCCTAATTTCTTCCCTGGATCTGAGGGGCTCTTGAGCCAACTTCTCTATTGTCTCCACCTGTTCAACCATTCTCATGGCCTTGAACCTGGTCATATTTGTGTTCGCCATTATTTGTACCACTTCGTCCCAGTCTTGGGCACACTCTATGAAAATTTCATCCCCAAACTTATCATGAGTGTATTACCAATAGGATGATACCTGTGAACCATGCTGGAGGAACAGGCCTTTAGGTTCATGCTTGCAGAATCATCCTGTCGAGAACTTGATTTTAATTTGGCTAATCCCTTCTTGTTTGTCTTGAGCAGTATCCGTTATCAGATAACACCCCACATGAAAACCGCAGGGTATGAAAACCCGCTTCAGGTCCTTGAATAATGTGGTGGTATAGCCTTGCAGGATAGTCTGATAGCATATTTCTCCCACAATGAGTCGGTTTGGGACATGAGCGGGTAAGAGATGTGGTACTCCGGTGGCCCCAAACACCCTGATATAGGTTGAGCATTTGTTTAAATACCAATGGCCTATCTTTGCTACCATTTTCTTGGTTGTTGAGGATAATCTTGGGCATTCCTTATTAAACATAATAAAATGAATACAAGTGATTAATTCATCACAGATGAGCGCGTAATATTTTTTATACCTGTTCTCCCATACTATGCTAAAATAAACGTGGACTGGGAGCTCTGCAACATGCCAGCTTAACTTCATGCTGGTGAAGACATTTCTTGCGTAGATGACATTGAGCAGGTACGAGGCCATGTGGAAAGCCGATGTTTCCCCTTCTTTCTCTATCTGAGCCTGCTATACACTGATGCTCAATTGCTTGGAAATTATTGCTCCCCAGTTGAAGCGGCTCCTGGATATTGCCACTGTGTACGCCAAAGGCATCCATGCTTCTTAAAACTTGGAACAATCCTTTTCTCCATATTGTCGGCAGATGAGAGCCATCAAATATATGTATGGCTCTCTCAAGTTAGTTGTCCCATACCATCCATTGGTATGGTTGGTAAACGTATTGTCCTCCTTCCAACATGAGGCGACTAGTCGGTTGATGTCGTGCAATTCGTAGAACTTCACCATGAAGTTTGTGTTTAGTCGCTCCTATGGCTTTTTGACCTTATAGTATTTATGGACTTCGGTTGGGAGGAAATATCTGACACACCGGCCATGCTCATCATTGATTAAAAAAAATTGTGCGTTTGTATGGTTGATTAGCCACTTCAGAACCTCTATGCAAGGAAAAACCAGGGTTATGTTGGATACCATGTGCAAATAAGACCATTGAATGTTTGGGAAAACCTATTCATTGAGCGCACTTATGTCTTGGTCGTTGTGTGGGATATACTCTAGGTACTCCTCTTGGATGATTCTATTGAAAAGGTCCCCCCATTGTGGGAGAACTACTTTGGATTTAGTGCCTGCCTCTGTATCACCGAAGACTGGAGGCTCGACAAAATATTTCTTGGTTGAGGTTCTTATGACTGGTTCTACCCTGGGATCATATTCCAGTTGCCTCGCCACACCAAGAGAAGAAAATTTTCCTAGCTCAACTTCCTTTAGCTTGGGTGCTCTCGGTGAACATCTAGTGGTTGGATTTCTCAACAACATTTTATCTGCAGTTAGAACATAGTTTAGAGACTGTGCAAGAAAATTAGATGCATATATAAATCACAACCACCGAATTTTGACAAACTTGATTACATACCTCTACAAATTGTTTAACCTGGTTTTGATAATCTGAGGAGCAACACAGTCTCGAGACACCCGCTTTGCTCCTTCGGATGCCCTAGAATTCGAACTTGTGCACATAATGAATTTGTTCCAAAAACTTCTAGAGATTTAAATAGGCATGAACTTACCTTGTCACATCAACCATTCAATTCGGGTTATGAGTTTAATTCATCAAATCTGTCGCCAGATCTTCAAATATGTTTAAAATTAAATTCATTGTGGGCTTATGGAATGGGAGCAGGTTATAACGTGGCCTATCAACGGTTTCAAATTGTGATTGTTCAATCAGCGCATGAGGTAGAAACAAATGTGGGATGAAGCATTAATTGGTTTATTAAATGTCCAAATCTGATCGTATCTTATGCCACAAACATACCATCGTTTTGCTAGTCCAGTTGGTGGGTCAGGGGTTAGGATTATGCTTCAAGCACTTTTCATTGATATCTTCTTGCAAAATCTTCGACACTGATTGATCTTTCTATATAGAGCTGATGTGGCAAAGCTAACTGGGAGGCATGACTAGGACCCAGGGAACCTTAATATGATTCAGGACGAAACTAGGCCGTGCGACCCCCTTACGTGATAAACACATGTGGCATTCGAGACTGGTGACTTCATTTTCTCCTGTTAATCGGAATCTATACTTTATTTAATCTATACGTTCTAGAACCCAATCCTATCTTGTCGACGCTGAAAAGTATCAAGGATCGATGATCGTCAATAAGCCTACCCAAGTGCTCTCGGATCGACTCTCTCGAAAAAGTCCCAATGCCGAAAACACATCGGGGGTCGGCAATCGACGATATGTTTGTCTCAGACAAAATGATTGTTTTAACCTTTCTATATTTCCCCAACCCTGATGAAATGCATCAGTCATCGTCTATCGATGATTTCTTTATGTCGTTTGTCAATGCTTATATTTCCTGTATTTTTTCGATGAAGAAGGGGATCGACTATCTCTTGAAACTTCATGCAAATAAATTACGCAAACCAACTCCACCTTCTCTTGATGTCGATGGGGATCGGTGCTTAGCGACTATTGTAACTGTGTGGTCCCTTTACTTGCTTGAATTGTTCCCAACGTCGAACCTAAGCGTGTTAGGTGCAGTGTTAGATGTTGATTCTTAATTCGGGTGTTAAGTTATTTTAGACATGAGGTTTCACAAGTGAAAACAAACCTAACTTGATTATAAGATTCATGAAAACAAAACAAAGATAAACCATTTTCCAAAGTGAAATCGATTCAGACAGTGAAGAAAAGAAGTGGTACCCAAAAAGTGATAAAATTTCATAAGACTTTTAGGGTGTGTTGAGTGCTCAACATGCGGTCTATTCAGCTGTGACCCATTTATTGCATGGAATCAAAATACAAATATTGCGTAATCTATCCACAACAAAATATAGATAATCATGACCTGTCCTAGACATCATAAAACCCCCTAAAACGTCCATGGATATACTTTCCCATGGATGAGAAGGTACTTGAAGTGGTGCATATAACCTCAACTTTATGTTGCTAGGCTTACTTGTGGCACACATAACACACACTTTGATATACCTGGAAACTATTTCATTCATTCGAGGGCAACAAAAATATTTATGTAACTATGTTATTGTCTTACCAACCCCGAAATGACCAACAATGAGAGATGTGTGAGCTTATCTTATTACATTTACTCCTTCATCTTTGGGTATAGAAATATTTCAAAGATCATATAACAAATTGTCATTCATATAACAATTTGACTACTAATTTCCATGAGCTAATGCATCTTTAAAATCATCATCCTTAGCATATTTCTCTACATAACTTTCATGTGCTAAAGGATTATAACTTACTATAATATATCCATTGATTACTGGCCTTGAAAAAATATCTGCAACCTTGTTATGAATACCTTTCTTGTATTTGATTACCAAATGAAAAAATTGTACGAAACCCATTCATCTGAAGTGTTGTGACTTTTGTGGTCTATTCTATGAATGAAAATACTATAATGTCTGATGATCTATATGAATAATTGTCTCCTTTCCCATTAAGTAATTCTTCCATTTCATTACACTTTGTACCAACGCATACAATTCCTTATCATATGTTGGATAGTTAATCCTGGCCTGTGTAAGAATTTTCGAATGATAACATATAGGTTTACCTCGTTGCTTCAAGAATTCTCCCATGGAATATCCATGTGCATCGATTTGAACCTCAAATGGCTGT
>ML795187.1:48206-76128 GCA_009831015.1 Picea engelmannii
GTTACACAAATTTTACACAGAATTATCCTTTCAACAAAAAATAAAAAGAGAGAGATATTAATGCTATCATTTTGATCCTTATGGAATGTTTTAGTTCTATATGTGAGGGGATTGGTTCAGTCCTAGATAGACCATGGTTTTCAAAGAACAATATGAATGGAATATGACATAAAGAATATGGTTTTCGAAGGGACGTTAAAGGTTGAGAGATGAGCTGACACTATTTTCCCTTCCGTTTTAACCTAAGTGTTTATATCTAGTTTGATTTTTATTTTGGATGTCGATTAAGGCTTGCAATGAGCCAAACAATAGGTGCGAAATCATTTTGATTGGATTTCATCCAAAGACAATTGGAAAGGAGGGGGACAATAAAAAATCATATCAACCAAATGATGAAGAAGAGGACTTCTATCATCTTAAGACCAGTTGTGCATGGAATGAATTATTTGGTGTTAAATTGCTTAGAAATACATTTGAATGATTGGATCTGCAATTGTTGTGGCGTGTGAAGAGGATTTGACAACACTTGTGAGTGTTGGATACCTAGCACACAACGCCTATCTTTTGGTAGGTAAGAATGTAGATGCACTAGCTTTATGAAGACAAGAAGGTAATATGTCCCATGAATAAACCCGCGAGAACATGAAAATCAATCGCTTCAACACTCTTAGTTGGTCGGTGGGTCCTAGATTATAACGAGATTTCAACAATTGTGACATCTAGATTATAAGTTTGGCTCTTGAGTGAGACATCAAAATTTTTATCGAGTGAGACATCAAAAATTTTCTTGGTTCAATTCAAGATATTTTTTTTCAAGATTGATTGAAAATCAATGTTTATATGTTAGATTGGGTCAAAATTTACTTGATAATGGGTGAGTGCAAGTTAATGATGGTCTCATGACGTGTTAGTGGCAATGTAAACATGGAAAAACAATAATTTGTTAACTTGGAGGGATTATTCAAGGTACTTTTACAGTGAATTTGAATATGGTGTAAGAAGATGAAAGGTAGAAAATTGAATTAGATTTCTGAATATATAACTTATATTCATAGAAATTGTGAATAACTATGTGAATTTTTTTTTTTTTAAAGTCGTATGTTATTTTTCCAACAAAATATAAGGTATATGTTTTTGTTAATGCACGGGTTGAGTACTTTAATGATGGAATTTCATTCAAAAAACTTGCATAATTGTAGAGAACCCATTGTTAAGGTATATGTTTTTGTTCTTACAGGGGTTGAGTACCTTAACCATGAAATTTCATTTAAAAAGTTTGCATAATTGTAGAGAACATGTTCTAGTGCGGTGTATTTTTTGGAAATTTATAATATAAATTTTACATTCTTTTAAATTATGAAAGTCAATATATCTTTGAAATTACAACACCTTTTGTTCATGCAGGCTGAGGGTCTTAACATGATCAAAATATTATATTTTTTCAATCATAGATATTGGTCTTCTCTAATGCAGCATATAACTCATTTAGAAATGGTTAAGTTGACAAGAAATTATAGCAGAATAAGAAAGGTGTGTATTCTAGGATTTTGATATATGCGAAGACAAAATTAGATTAAAAACAGTAACAATATTAATTTAAATAAAAACATATATTTGGAATCTATATATTCGACTCTATCTATGTCTGTAGTTTCGTCAACAACTAAATTGTGTATCCAATAGAAAAATAGCGTAAAAAACATAGATATAGAGAGGTATTCAAAAAAATGAAGGTTTTTATCAATTTGCAAATCGAACCACTAGGTTTTCATCCTTAACCTAAATCTGAGGCAACCAACTTATTATACACATATGCTAAAGTTGTTAATCCCGCCGAAAAAAAATTGAATTCAAAATAACATACACACGTTCTTAAGAGCACACACACACTCTAAGAATATGCACATGTTCCCTATGGTACACAGTTCTCTAAGAATGATCCAGATGGATGTCGATGGCTTCCCACCTATTCCAACTGGTTCATTTTGACAATTTTCCAATTCGACAATTTTTTTCTAGTTTTTGGGTCCCTAACTTCCAGGGCAATTTTGAGGCCCTAAACAGTGTTTTTAGGGCTCGCCACAATGAATATGTGTAGGGATCACCACATGAAACATGTGTATTCCTCAGATAGACCTTTCCAATGGGTTATCGTGTGCCTAAAACAAAGACCATATGCAAAAATTACGACCCCGGGAAGCTGATGTACTAACTTACCCAAACGGGGCCCACATGACTTTTGGTGATTCATCTCCTAGGGTTAGGTTTTTGGATGTCTAGGGTTTTTGACATTCCTGTTTATTGTAAAAAATCCTTAAGAGCCTCATTGTAATAATATTATGGTGAATGAGTGCAATCGTCACATCTCTTCTCAGAGATAAGTCGCCACCATTCTAGCAAGCTTGTTTCTGTTGCATTTTATAGTTCCATCTTATTTCCTTATTGAATAGAAACCAATTTTAATGTATATATATTATTCTTAGTTAAGCATATTTTGATAATAATCTGTATTCATTTCGTTCTTCTCATAAAATTTGGATCAGTGGTATCAAAGCGGTCTACTACTTGTCGTTCTTAATGCATGTCCCCAATGAGGTCATGATACAAAGAATTGGGTCTTGAGCTTGTTTCTATTGAGGAAAAAATCTCTTGCATGCCCAAGCAACCTCTCATGGTGGCAGAAAAGAAAGAGAATGGGACAGGGGATGCCTTCAAAATTTTGCTCGAGGAAGCCCTCACGCAACATAGGAACAAAGTGATGGATAGTTTTGTGCAAATCCTTCGGTGACTACCAACATGCGATGCATCTTCCTCAAACAAAGGTGTCGCCCCATTCAAGGTACAAATCAGCTTTGATATTCCTATATTTGAAGGTCATATAGGCGCAAATGTTGTAGAAAAATGGTTGAATCTGCTAGAAGGGTATTTCTCTGTCCATAACTTCTCGAATAGAGAAAAGGTTACTTTTGCACTCCTCAAAGCCATTCCTCATGTTAAAGATTGGTGGGAAACTTTCTGTGAGCAGAAGGAAATAGAGGAACCATCATTATTTACAGTTGTAATACCCCTAGGCCAAATCCAATTGTAAATGTAAATGCAAATGTACTTAATTTGACGAGTTGTTTGATATCATTTTCGTATGCACCTTCAATAGTATAGTGCGCACATGTATTGCACACTAAAATGATGGAGTGTGCACATTCCAGGATATCGCGCGCAACAAACTTAAGTGTGCACGATTTTGAGGCCAAGCAGACTTTGTTTATATGTTGTGTTTTATAGGCTGGTGAGCCAGTTACTATAAGCTAGGAGTATTTTGTTTTGTATTAGGCTAGAGAGCCTAGATGTCAAAGGCCAGTGAGCCTATTTTTGTATATATCTCATCATTAATATAATACATCGATGTGTGTAGACCAACCACAATAAAAGAGTATGGGGAACTAAACTCCACTAGTTAGGGAAAGGGGGGGGATAAAATTTAAGGAAAAGGGGCTAAGCTAGGGAGCCTAAGCTAAAAAGGAATATTATATTAATATTTCTTAAAATATAAAGTATGGATAATTATTTTATCCTAAGTTCTAAGGATGGGGACAAGTGGGCTAAAGCATCTCCTAACATGACAAGTTTCGAGTTGGGAACATCCATACATATGGCTTAGACCTAGCTCATTTTCCAATGATTCTATCATCATTCACTCACTCATTGAGTTGTCCTACGTACCTTTATGTTACTGTCATTATACATGTACTTGTATCTGTACCCATACCTATTTTTGTACCTTGTTAGATTGGGAGCTGGACTGAAGAAGCGGGTTGTCATGCCTGTGGGATACTGAAGAGGTGGGTTGTCAGGCCCGTGAGAAATTTCTCTCTAGGTGAGAGAATTGTTGAGAATTGATTTCCTAAAGGTGCTAAATTGTAACTATAGGGCTCTAAGACTTCCTATCCGGACTGTTGTTGAAGCCCTGGAAAGGAACTGGGGTAGTTGAGGGAATGTTGAGCAAAGAAGGGGCACACTTCCTGGGGTGGGAAAGGCATGTGTGGAATAAGGGATTGCAAGTTGTTAGTTTGAGTGGCACCTGTGATAGAGTCTTTCCCTTTGTTTGAGATACATCATCCTGGTTATGAATCATTTTACCTGGGTGGAGTTTAGTCCTAGCTCAGGGGTGACCCACTGCTGAGAGTAATCAATAGTGTGATCTAAGGCTGGGAAGTTCGTGGAAGGTCTGCACATAGTTGGTGATATTATTACCAATATACGTGTCAATTGTGTGTTAAATTACATGTTGCATTATTATTTAAGTGTTTATTTTTATGGGTTTATCCTATGTGTGATTTATAACTGTCTTTATATTTATGGGAATTGCCTATCTATGCTGGATGTATATTTTATTGTTACTTCTCTATGAATATGTGCATTTACATAAAGTATTTGTCTTTTTTAAGTTTTATATATAAAGTTTTGCAAGCGTTTCTCTGTGTATATGTTTTAGTTTGCATATAGCTCGAAATTTTTTACGTGGCATAGTCCAGTTGGATGTTGTGGATGTTACAATATGGTATCAGAGCTTCAGTTTTTAACACTGACCCTAGATGGGCCGAGCAAGTTGAGTTGAACCGAAATTTCACAGAGGATTGATTTTGAAGAGGCCAAATTTCAAGTTACAGAGCGTCCATGGTAAAAGCATTAGAAGCAATTGCGTGGAACTGGGAAAAGTACCAATTTATGTTGTTAAATTCATGGAAAAATTGAGAAATTTGGCCAAGTGGTGAGACATTATCGATTTAATATCCATTTTAGCAAATTCAGACCTGGAATTGGTTAGATTTGAATTTATAGTGAAATCATGATAGATGGAGTGATATTAGTTGATTAAAATTCTTAATTCAAGAATTGAGTTTGGGAAAAAATCGTTCCATAAATGTCAACCCATAATGATTTGTTGTTGCAGAAGTTGAAATGGTGTTATCAAGGTGAAATTGAACAAATTTCATAGTTGCAAAATGTCTATAGTAAAAATTGGGAAAACGTTAGGCAAAAGCCTCAATTTTTGCAGCGAAATTCAAGAGGAAATGATGTGCATAAAATGAATGTGTGCAGGTGGACACACTAAAAATGCATGATGTGCAGTGAAAATCTTGTGATATGTGGAAAAATATTGGCATTCGGGCGCGCACGCTAAAATTTGGCGCTGCGCAGAAAAATATTGGTGTGTGGGTGCACACGCTAAAACTTCGAGCTACGCCGAAAAATATTGTCATGCAAGTGTGTGCGCTAAAATTTGGCGTTGAGCGGAAAAATATTGGTGTGCTGGTGCGTGTGGTAAAAAATGGTGCTATGCAGAAAAATATTGGTGTGCGGGTGCGCGCACTAAAATTTGGCTCCGCGCGGAAAAATGTTGACATGTGAGTGTGTACACTTAAATTTGACACTGTGCGAAAAAATATTGGCGGACAGGTTTCTGCACTAAATTTAGCATTGTGCGGTGTGGATTGAGTGGTGCATGTTGGATTATTGAGAGTGGTGGTGAATCAATGATAGAGAAATTTAATCCTTTTTCACCATAAAATGCAAGTGTTATATCAATGTAGCATTATCATCCAATAGTTGCAGAGTAAATAAACAATGAAAAAATGAGAAATCACACACATAGACAATACACCAGTGTTTTACGCGGAAACCAAAGTGCGAGAAAACCAGGTAATACTTTTTCTTATATGTCTTTAAGAATTACATTCATTGGAAGCACCAACTTCCTTTGTTTTCCAGCTGCAACTGGAAGGAGGCTCAAACCCCCTAGTTTTTTAGAATACAACATGAAGGAAGCTCCAAATCCTCAATTCTCTGGCTACAACCAAAAGGAGGCTACAACCCCCTATGTTCTTCGGCTACAACTGGAAGGTGGCTACAACCACCTGTCATTTCCCCATCCAACCACCCTGACCTATAAGTAGAATGATGGGACCACTGTCACACTATCACTGTGAGATATACTGATGTAAACCTGTACTAATCAACCTGCACCAAACAACTTATACCAATAACCTGAACCATGTATCAACCATGCATCAATCTGTACCTCAACCAGTAATCAACCTATACCATAAACAAGTACATCAACCATGCACCAACCTATACCAAACAAGTTGTAATCAACTTGTAGCATAAACAAGTGCATCAACCATGCACCAACCTCTACCTCAACCTATACCATGAATAAGTGCATAAACCATGCACCAAACTTGTATGAATAACCTATCCAAACAACCTATCACAACAACCTATCTCATCAATCTTATCAACCAAATCATATCTACTCACCAAGATCAATCACCAAGACAAATCCCAAAGACGTAAATCAACCAAGCATAAAACAACAACTCATAATCATCACCAATATCAATATGTGCTTCTAATAATATACCAATACAAGTATGCTCATTAGAATATAAATTCAAAGCACTCTTCATTAATCTATCAAATTGTACTTCTGCTAACTGAGTGCTCTGAATTTGTCTTCTCAAACTCTGCAAGCTTCTCGAAGGATGGTTCTTTTGTCTATTATAGCTATCACATAAACTCCTCGTGTATATTATTAATATAATCTAGGATTCTCTAAGACGAATGTCTTAGAACAATTCTAGCTCAGATATGTATTCATCATCATATTCATTGGTAGATTCATCATCTCTCTGAGCTCTGACTTCTTTCCTTCTGGTTTCGGATTCATCTCTCACTACAGTTCATGAAAGTAAAATCTCTTGAACATGTTCCTTATTTACTTGTCCTTCTTTTCTTTCATTTATTTTTCAAACCTTTTCGTATCCCTCATATTTTCTTTTCTCGATAGAATTTTCTTCAGCTCATTTTATTTCCAGTCTTGCGATCTCTTGGACCTGGTCTTTGTTCACATTTTCTCTGTGTTTTGAACAACCATTGTCAACATACCAACCACGCTTCTTCTGCTTATCTTATAGAGTGAGTTTGCATTCTCCATTGTTATACTAATTCTTCTTTATTATCCATGTTCTCTTCCGAGGCTCCTGTCTGTGACTGTTGTTGTTCTGTTGTGGTTCTCTAGGAGAGACTGCCATTCTACAATGTTTGGCCATGTGTCCAAAGTTATTACACTTGTATCATTCCACTTCAGTGCTCAATGATTCAAACATGTTGTAGCTTCATCTCTGTGTTTCACTAGACATTATTGGATAACCATTTTGTGTATGTCTTTCAAATTTGTTTATGTTCCTACTATTAGCTCTGCAACTTACAACTTTATGTCCAAAATTATTGCATGCATAGCATTAAAAAAAAAAAAAAAGATATTTTGATACCTGGGATATGAAGATATTCTGAAAGGAGTTACTCTTATGAATCCTTCTTCTTCCTGAGGCATATTTGTTTCTGTCAGTCGTCAATTATGAAATATGAATCTTCTCTATGGAGGAGTGTCACTGTAATCTTCCTTGTAGGTCTTCCTATCCCCTTTGATTGTTTCTGCATAAATTTTTCAATATGTTTCTTGTTATGCTTCTTTGGATATTAATCCATTTTTTGTCTGATTGTATCCAAGTCCAAACTTGTCATGATTAGGCCTTTGAATGCTGACAATGTCATCCAAAACTTTTGAGTTGTTCTGCATATTTTTCTTGTGAAGATCCTTTCTCAATGTGACAATCTCTACCTCCAAATTTCCAATGATCCTGTCTCTTTCTTTTAAATTTTCTTTGAGTGCTTCTTCAATTCTTTTATATTGTTCTATTTGAACCTTCAATTATGTGATGATATTATCTAGTTATTGAGTGTCTTCCTTCTTGTCTAGTTCTGCTTGTAGCTTCTTCTTTTTCCTCTTTTCTCTTCTTATAACTTCTATGGAAGTCAACAATTCTTCTCGGTAGTCAAATTCTGCCTCTTCATGTTCTTCTTCAGTGTCTTCTTTATCAGATAATTCTACTTCCATGAATAGAACTATTTTTTTCTCATTGTCTCTTACTTCATATTCATCTTATGAGGAGATGTCTTCTTTGGTGCATAATCTTTTCTTGAAAACTTTCTTTGCGGTTCCTTTGTCTTTATATGTTTGTTTTCTATTTGAGTAATCTTAATCATTCCCCTTATTTTTCTTATGAGTACATTTGTTAGAAAAATGATCAATAAAATCACAATTAAAACAAATCAATGGAAGCTTATCTTTATATATGTCGTTGGTTCCCTTCTTCAATATCTTGACAAAATTGGTCATTTCTTCATCATCTTCCAAGATGTCACTGTTTCTTCTATGTTATTTTTCTTTTTACTTTCCCTTTTGATTTGACATTTTGGATGCAATGAAAGTTGTTTCTTTTATATCTAGATTTTCCTATTCAGTTCTCATTTCATATGCTGTGAAGATTCCATGTAGTTCATCCATGATTATTGAGTCTAGATCTGCTCTTTCTTCTAGTGTTGATATCTTTGGATCAAATCTCATAGGAAGAGATCTTATTACCTTTTGAACAATTACATTTTTTTTTATTTTCTTCTCCTAATCCTATGATTGCATTTATTGTTTCATCGAATCGTAAGAAGTAAGCTGCAATATTATCATCTTCCTTCATATTTAGTTGTTCAAACCGACCTCTGTATGTTTGAAGATTTGCTACGTTGACTTTGGAATCTCCTTCATAAATATTTTGAAGTTTGTCCCAAATCTCTTTAGCAGATTTACAATGCATAACTTTGGTGTATATTGATTCACCAATCCCATTCAAAAGTGCATTTGTGGCTTTGGAATTATTTTGACCAAGTTTTATTTCTCTTTCACTTGTTGGTGGAACTGTTGGTTCTTTGCATCCATCTACTACAGATTGTCAATTTTCAAATCCCTATGCTTGTATATATGTCTTCATCCTTCTACTCCACAATGCATACTTTTTTCCATTAAACTGTGGTATTCCATGTTTGTACATGTTTTTTATCTCCATGATCTACCTATTAGTGGTTAAACTCATTCTTGATGGCACCTGCTCTGAAACCAATTGTTGGATTATTGAGAGGGGGGGTGAATCAGTAATAGATAAATTTAATCTTTTTTCACCATAAAATGCAAGTGTTATATCAATGTAGCATTATCATCCAATAGTTGTAGAATAAATAAACAATTAACAAATGAGAAATCACACACATACAAAGTACACCAGTGTTTTATGTGAAAACCCAAAGAAGGATAAAACCACATAATGTTTTTTCTTATATGATTTAAGAATTATAGTCATTGGAAGCACCAACTTCCTTTGTTTTCCAGTTGCAATTGGAAGGAGACTCTAACCCCCTGGATTCTCAGGATACAGCCTGAAGGAATCTCTAACTCCCCCATTCTCTGGCTATAACCAAAAGGAGGCTACAAATCCCTATGTTATCCGACTACAACTGGAAGGTGGCTACAACCACTTGTCCTTGCCCCGTCCAACCACCCTGACATATAAGTAGAATGATGGAACCATTGTCACACTATCACTATGAAATATAATATTTTAAACCTGTACCAATCAACCTACAACAAACAACCTATACCAATAACCTGAACCATGCATCAACCATGCATCAACCTGTACCTCAACCTGTAATCAACCTGTAATGCACCAACATGTACTAAACAACTTGTAATCAACCTATACCATAAACAAGTGCATCAACCATGCACCAACATGTATATCAATTTGTACCATGAATAAGTGCATCAACCATGGACCAAACCTGTACGAATAAATTGTCACAACAACCTGTCCAAACAACCTATCACAACAACCTGTCTCATCAATATTATCAACCAACTCAGATCTACTCACCAAGATCAATCACCAAGACAAATCTCAAAGGTGTGCATCAACCAATCATAACACAACAACTCATAATCATCACCAAGATAAATATTTGCTTTTAATAATATACCAATACAAGTATGATACATCATCCATAAACCATGTGTCAACAATACTACTAACAAGTGCCTCCAACCATGTACCAAGTATGTACCAATAATTTATCAACTGCTCATCAACTATGACTCATCAAGATGTACCAACATCATCAACTATACACCTCATGTATGTGCCAACTCATCAACTACTTGTCTCAACCATGTACCTCAACTAAAAGCCCTCATCAATTTCATCAACCAAATATTATTTGTAACTCTGTAATAGACCTGATGTATATTATCACATACCTACAAACCTTCCTTAACTTTAACAACAAGAGACTAACATTTTCATCAAACTTTACTTTAGTCTCACTTGACTAGTTTTGGATTAGTCAACAACCCTAACTTGAAATAATAATAACTATGTACCTGTAATGAATAAAGATTTGAAAATAGTACAAAATGTTCTTCAGTGTGTTTTATGAAATTTATATATGTGTTACTACTTGGAACCTCTCATAAAAGGAGTTATAGAAAAAATGACATACCTTGTTGAATTTTTGGCTTATTTTAGAGAGTGAACTTGTAGAGCGTGCCCCGCACGGAATATTTTTTGTATGCATATGAAAATTGTACACAGAATACTAAAGACGGTACTCTAACCAAAACATTTTTCTTACTAAATTTGTATCTTTTATGAATAAGTTGTGACATTTTTACCTAAAACATCTTTTTTATACTAGTTTCAGGGCTAGCCACAAACCCTATTTTCCACGGAGGGTAACTGCAAAAATATAATGACCCACAAACTGAACATTGTACCACATCTACTTGCATATGTTTCCTCAATGGTGTCCCAATTTCACGGTCTAAATAGTTCTATAAAAAACGTTATTGTGAAAATGGTGAGATGACCTGTAAATAACAAACCTTAGAAAGCATCATCAAAAGAATTTAGCCTCCCTTGAATTTCACCCTTCTTTACTTCACCTTTCCTCTCAAATTCAGCTTAGATATCATTTGGTTGCCTCAGTCACCTGTAGATATTCAATATGTTCAAGTGTGATTAAAATGAGAGATCATTGCCTCTTATTCATACTTTCATGTAGCTTCCTCAAGGGGTTATCTTTTAACCATCTTAATCGACTTTCTTTATTTTAGGGTTAACCCACTTCTAACCACTTGTAACTTAATAATTTCTCCATTAACTTCATTATTTAAATAATTTATTTTTTATTTACTTTGATTTATAGTACACTCATCACTTCACTTTATTATTTACCTTCTAAAATCTCTTAAACCACTTTGACCTTTTGGGGCTTCTAGATGACTCATGAGGGTTCTCCAACTTCACATGGCCATAACTCTCTAACCGTGAGGAGTTATGCGACGTTCCACATACCATCGGAAATGGAATGACATGTATTATCCATATAGAATACTCTTACCTTCAAATATATCAAAATTCATACCATTATCCATCAAACAAACTTGGGTCAATTACCCAAACCTGGGTTCTCAAATTTCACATGGTCATAACTCTATAACCGTGAGGATTTATGTGATGTTCCAAATACCACTGAAAATGGCATGACATGTAATACCCATCTATAATAGTATTACCTTCAAACATATTAAAAATCATACCATTATACATCAAACAAAATTGGGTCCATTACCTAAACCTTTGTGCTACCTGAATTCGCTACCGAACTTTCTCCAAGGGTTGAAATCAATCAGTAAGGGTTGACATCAATCTACAATATCACTCTCTAATGGTTGACATGAATGTCAAACAACAGTCCATACCAAATTTGCATCAACATAAGCCAATGTTTTGACAACGCATGCGTGATATTGGGGCGCACGGTGTGCGCATGCATAATAATGGCGCACATGGTGTGCTTAGTATTGATAGAGAGCAAAGGAATTTTGTTGGTGTGCATGTAAAGTGGGTATATGTTGTCTCGTAATAGTTTAGTTAATGGTGCGCGTGCAGTACTGGTACATAGTGGAGGCATACTAAACTTTGGCATGGTGCAATGCGTAAATCAAAATGCACGCGGAATATTAGTGCACAACACAAAAATTGTGTGCAACATATATTAGTGCATGAACCAAAATTGTGTGTAGTAGATATCTGCGTGCGAAAAAAATAGTGTCCAATAGTTATTGGCGCATTGGAGAAGTGGTCCACATTGGTTATAGGTGCCCAGAGCATGTGTTACCTTATGGTGTTTCTGTGCACGCTAAATATGGGTGTACAAGTTCAAATTTGTGTGTGCGAAGTCATTTGAATGGTCTACAATAGCAGACAACCAATGAATTTTCATGACATTTTATATTGTTTGAAGGTCATTTTTTTGCAGCACATTTTTGAAGCCGTAAACAACGTTTTTAGTTACTCAAAAACAACAAGAACAAGGTGTACCAAGCTACACTATGTCTTTGCAAATAAAAGGAAATAGCCCGAAGAGAGATTTCTAATGGTGTAAACCATTCGTCAAACGAAGCTTTTGTGAGGAAGTTACAGGACAAGCAATGGAGGGTAGAATTTAAGACCCAACTAACTACGAAGAGCCATAAGTTTCTTCTTTGGAATCATATTGAGGTGCATGAGTAGTCATTGGAAAGATATTGAACCATAGAAGACATTCCTAGACCTGAATTATATTTATGGGCATATTAAAAATGTTTAATATGGAAAAGAAGGTACATGTAGAATTCCAGACCAAAAACATGAATTGGACTAGAACTTAAGCAAGCTGTAACTAGCATTCCAGAACCCATAAAAAGTTGAAACTTGGACATACTATCCAAAATATGTATATGAATAAAACCAAATGAGATCCTACTAAAAATCCAATGGATTAGATGAAAAAATCCATAATTACAGCGCAAAGTTGCACCAAGTTGAAGAGTGAACAAAAACATTAATGGACAATTTTCAAATAACCATAATTTTCTTCTCAAGACTCAAAATTGAGCATGGAAGAAGGAATTGGAAAGGTGTTGGATAGTAGAATATAATTAAACACCCATAAAATTGATTTGGGCATCAAATTTTTCAGGAAATTAGAATAAAGAATTATGATTCTTATTGAACCAGAATGATTAATATTTTTCATGAAATTGATGAGTCGGTTAACCTGACAGAGTTTTGTTGGTTGCACATTTTGTAGAGTTAACAACAACTAGATCAGATCAGGATCAACACATAGTGCAGGAGAATGGAATATGAAAAGGGGAATTACATCTAGGAATATGAGATCAGAGGGATGGATCTCCATTTGGCATTGAAGGAACAAAATCCAATGGACATGGAGAAGGAAGGGCTGAAAACATGACTATCGTAGAGACCATTAAATATTTCCATAAGGATGTCCAAAGCAATAAATATGATAATGAAAGGATTATGAGAGCCAAGGAGCAGCAGGAGGACTTCAACATTAAGTTAATGCAGAACTTGAATCGAATAGAAAATAAATTGGATAAGGAGAGTAGCTCAAGCAAATCAGGAACTCACAGATCTCTTGATGTGAACAAAAAAACCAGAAGTGTTAGCAGACATCACCATCACTCCCCGAGGAATTTTAATGAGAGAGCACACAACATCTCAAGTCCATCCTCTATCAGG
Source organism: Picea engelmannii (assembly GCA_009831015.1). Taxonomy (NCBI): domain Eukaryota; kingdom Viridiplantae; phylum Streptophyta; class Pinopsida; order Pinales; family Pinaceae; genus Picea; species Picea engelmannii. The sequence goes on from ML795187.1 coordinate 61,745, forward strand.
ATGCATAAGAGGTCTGGGGTGGATGAGCTACGAGGAGAAATGAACAAAATCAAACCTCCTACATTTGATGGTTAACACAAGAAGGATGAAGATACATGACATGGTTGTTGGGAATGAGAAAGTGAATTCAATTACATAATTATTCATCTCATGCAGAAGGAAGAATTACCATCTATCAACTCAAGGGAAAGGCATCTATGTGGTGGGATCAACTTGTGCAGGTGCAACAACTTAAAGAGAAAAGTTTTACTTGTATGGAATTCAAGAAGTATTTTAAAAAGAAATACTTGACTAAGAGATATTATGACAAGAAAATTAAAGAGTTCTTTGAACTCAAGCTTGGGAGTATGACCATAGATGAATATGAAAGAAGTTTTTTAGAACAGTTGAAGTATGTTTCTTTCATCAAGGATGAGACAATTAAGATTCAAAGGTATTTGAGTGGATTTCCATCATTTATCAGTGAAAAAATACAATATGATGATCCCAAGACATTGGAGGAGACCATAACGAGAACTAAATTCCTATATGATCAACAAAAAGCAAGGCCAAATTTCCAAAAAACTTGGGAAGACAAAAAGTAATCCAAGATGGATCAGAGGAATAAGGGGACTAAGCCACCATTCTTCAGAAATAATCCTTAGGGATAGCCAACTTTTAGAGAACCCAAAACAATTGAGTCACTTGGTCAAAGGACAAGGAAGACAACTATTCAATGTTGGGGTTGTAAAGGAGATCATATGTTCATTGATTATCCTCACAGAGGTGAAAAAGTGAGGACTGTTCACAATGTAAAACAAGTGAAACAATGGAGGACATGTGCATAAATGTACCAAGGATCTATGTATCCCTGGACAACAAACTTGTATAAAAATGGAATATCACAGTTTGATGGACATAAGTATGCTTTTTGGAGGATAAGGATGAAGACATATATACAGGCACAGGGATTTCAAATTTGGCAATCAATTGTAGATGGATATACAACACCAACAGTGCTACCAACAAATGACAAAGCAGTAAAACTCAGTGAGAATAATTCCAAATCCATAAATGCACTTTTGAATGGTCTCAGTGATACGGTACTCACCAAAATTGCACATTGTAAATCTGCTAAAGAGATTTGGGACAAGCTTCGAAATATTTATGAAGGAGATTCAAAAGTCAAAGAAACAAAGATTCAAAATTATAGAGGTCAATTCGAACAACTAAAAATGAAGGAAAATGAAGATATCGCAACCTACTTCTTACGAGTCGATGAAACAGTGAATACAATCATAGGATTGGGAGAAGAAATTGAAGAATCTGTAATTGTTCAAAAGATACTAAGATCTCTTTCTATGAGATTCAACCCTAAGATATCAGCACTAGAAGAAAGATTGGATCTAAACTCAATAAGCATGGATGAACTCCATGGAATCTTTACAGCATATGAGATGAGAATTGAACAGGAAAATCCAGATGTAAAAGAAGCAGCCTTCAAAGCATCCAAAAGATCAAAGCAAAAGAAAAAGGAACAAAAAGAATATAGCAGCAGCAGTGATATCTCGGAAGATGATGAAGAAGTGGCCAACTTCATCAAAAGACTAAACAAGGGAACCAATGGTAAGTACAGAGATAAGCTTCCTTTATTTTGTTTTAATTGTGATGGTATTGGTCATTTTGCTAACAAATGTCCTCACAAGAAAAAGAGAAATGATGAAGGTTACTCAAAAGGCAGACAAACATATAAAGGTAAAAGAACTACAAAGAAAGTTTTCAAGAAAAACTTTTGCACCAAAGAAGACATCTCATCATCAGATGAAGATGAAGTCAGTGACAGTGAAACAGGGAGAGTTCTATTCATGACAGTAGAAGATTCTAATAAAGAAGACTCTGAAGAAGAATATGAAGAAGCATATGAAGAAATTGAAGAGGCAGAAGTTGACTTCCAAGAAGAATTAATGAGTGCCATAGAAGTTATCAGAAGAGAAAAGAAGAAAAACAAGAAACTACAAGAAAAACTAGATAAGAAAAAAGACACTCAAGAACTAGAACAAATGATCACAAAATTTAAGGTTCAAATAGAAGAAGATAAAAGAATTGAAGAAGCACTCAAAGAAAAGTTAGAAGGAAAGGACAGGATCATTGGAAACCTGGAAGAAAACATTGTCACACTAAGAAAAGATAGTCAAAAGAAAAATATGCAGAATAGCTCAAAAGTTCTGGATGACATTATCAACAGTAAAAAATCTTATTTTGACAAGTCCAGACTTGGATACAATCAAACAAAAAATGGATCAAGCTCCAAAACAATAGAGGAAGAAACAAATCCAAAAAGTTATGTAGAAACAATCAAAGGGGATAAAAAGATATACAAGGAAAATTACAGTGACACTCCTCCATCGAGAAGATTCAGATTTCAGAGTTGACAACAGATAGACAAGCCTCAAGAAGAAAAATGATTCATAAGAGCACCTCCTTTCATAATATCTTCAACTACCAGGTATCAAACTATATTTTTTTGTTTATGTTATGCATATAATAATTTTGGACATAAAGTTGTAAATTGCAGAGCTAACAATAGGAACAGTAACTACTTTAAGAGCCATATACAAAGGGGTTATTCAAGAAGACCTAGTGAAACACAGAGAAGAAGTTACAACAGGTTTGAATCTTCGAGAACTGAAGTGGAATGTTACAAAAGTAACAATTTTGGACATATGGCCAAAAATTGCAGAATGACAGTGCCTCCTAAAGAACCTCAACAGAGTCACAAACAAGAACCTCAGAAAATGACATGGATAAGAAAACAAGAACAGTATAGAAATGAAGAATGCACAGTCGCTCTACAAGCTAAACAGAAAAAAATGTGGTTGGTATGTTGACAGTGGATGCTCAAAACACATGATAGGTGATAGAGAAAAGTTTCTTACATTACGAAAGGAAAGAGATGGATCAGTCTCCTTTGGAAATGATGATTCATCCAAAATCATTGGAAAAGGCACAGTCTGAATTGGGAACAAGAATGAAAAAACAGAAAATGTTCTACTAGTAGAAGATATGAAAGATAATCTTTTAAGTGTGAGTCAAATGTGTGACCAAGGTCATAAAGTTACTTTTGATTCACAAAAGTGTGAAATAAGAAAAGAAGCTTCAGGGAAATTAGTCGCTACGGTAGCAAGAACTTCAAGCAACATATATGTGTTAAGAGAAATTGGAAATGAAAAGTGTTGTCTAGGAAAGGAAGAGGAAAGTTGGATATGGCACAAAAGAATAGGTCACATGCATTTTGATAACCTTGTCAAAGTCAGCAAAAGAGAAGTAGTCAGAGAAATGCCCTAGATCATGAAACCAACCAACATTTTGTGCAAGCATTGCCAACAAGGAAAGCAAACAAAGACCAAGTTCAAATCAAAGGAATATTCAACAACAAAACCACTGGAAATTGTGCATACTGATCTAGTTGGACCAACTACAACAAAAGGCTTAAAAGGTGAGAGATATTTTATGTTGTTAGTTGATGATTATACAAAAATGACTTCAATTTTGTTTTCTAAAGAACAAATCAGAAGCTTTTGAAAATTTCAAGATCTACAAGAAAATGGTTGAAAATGAGATGGATTCAAGAATCAAATGCTTAAGATTGGATAATAGAGGAGAATTAACCTCAAAGGAATTTATGGACTACTGCAGCAATCATGGAATAAAAAGACAATTCTCTGTCACTAGGACACCTCAACAGAATAGAGTTGTTGAAAGAAAGAACAGGACAATACAAGAAATGGTTCGAACAATGATAATGGATTCAAAGTTGACAGATATTTTTTGGACACAGGAAGTGCATACATCAATTCAGATTCAAAATAGAGTAATTCTCTGAAACAACATTGATAAAACTCCCTACGAACTATGGAAAGGAAGACTAGCAAATGTGAAGCACTTCAAAGTTTTTGGAAGCAAATGCTACATCAAAAGAGAAGACAACATAATGGACTCTCATGTGGACAAATGAATACTTGTTGGTTACTCAAGTACAAGGAAAGCATACAAGTGTTACAATCTAAGATTAAACAAAGTTGTGGAAAGCATCAATGTAACAATTGATGAAATAGGTAGACCAGAATCAAAGAAAGAATAAAACATATCAATGGAACAACTTTTTGAAGAAGAAGGTGAAAAAGAAGAAGAAGAGGAAGATGAAGATGAAGAGAATCCAACAGAAGTAGAAGAGCAAGTTCAGCAAGTATATCCAAAGACACCTAGAAAACGAGTACAGAAGAATCATCTTTCAGATCAGATTATTGGAAACAAAGATACAGGAGTTGAGACTAGAAGAAAAATTCGTTCACCAGAACAAACATACCTAGCATTGTTATCTACAATTGAACCAAACTGTTTTGAAGAAGCCAGCAAGGAGGAATTTTTGAATAAGGCCATGGACGAAGAATTGGATCAAATAAAGAAAAATGACACTTGGGAATTGGTTCCAAGACCAAAGAATAAGAATGTGATCAACACAAAATGGGTTTTCAGGAATAAATTGAATGAAGATGGACAAGTTACAAGGATCAAAGCTAGATTGGTATGTAAAGGATATGCACAGATTGAAGGAGTCAACTTTGAAGAGATATTTTCTCCAATTGCTAGAATGGAAGCAATCTGTTTGATTTTAGCTTATGCATGCTTCAAGAATGTTAAAGTATATCAGATGGACATAAAATCAGTTTTTTTAAATGGGGAACTTGAATAAGAAGTCTACATTTAACAACTAGAAGGATTTCAGTTGTCAGAGAACACATACTATCTGTGTAAATTAAAGAAGGCCTTGTATGGTCTAAAATAGGCTCCTTGAGCATGGTACTCTAGACTGGATAAGTATCTGCAGTAGGCAAGGTTCAGAAAAGGAAGTGCAGATAGCAACCTCTACATCAAGGTAAGTCAAGGTAATAATTTATTAATTGAAGTTTATGTTGATGATATTATTTTTGGTAGTGATAATGACAGGTTAAGCCAGAAATTTTCAAAAGACATGCAGAATGAATTTGAAATGTCATTACTTGGAGAACTATCCTTCTTTCTGGGAATTAAAATATGTCAAAGAAACCAAGGAATTTTTATTTATTAAACCAAGTATATCAGAAAAATCCTAAAGAGGTTCGGAATGGAAGATTGCAAACCAATTATCACTCTCATGCAAACCAGTTGTAAGTTGAGCAAAGATGATGATTCAAAGTCTACAGATTAGAGGCAATATAGGTCAATGATTGATAGCCTACTATATGTAACAAGATTCAGACCAGATGTAATGTAGGCAGTTGGATAGGTGGCACGATTTCAAGAAGCACCAAAGGAATCACATGTATTAGCAGTAAAGAGGATCTTCAAATATCTCAAAGGAACAGAAGAATTTGGATTATGGTATCCAAAAGAAAAAGCTCTATCACTTATTGCCTACACGGATGCAGATTGGGTTGGTTGTATTGATGACTGATGAAGAGCTAGTGGAGCAGTGTTCTACTTAGGTGAGTGTTTGGTATCATGGCTAAGCAAGAAACAATCATCAATATATCTATCTACAGCCGAGCCAGAGTATATTGCAACGACAACATGTTGTACACAAGCTCTTTGGATGAAACAAACTTTGACAGATATATAAGTTGAGTATCATGAGCCCATTCCAATACATTTTGATCATACAAGTGCCATATATATCTCAAAAAACCCGGTGACGCACTCCAAGACGAAGCACATTCCAATCAAGTATCACTTTCTACAAGAACAAGTTGTAGAAAAGAACATTAGAGTTGAGTATGTGGGCACAAAATAACAAGTGGCAGACATCTTTACAAAACCATTTCCATGGGAAGCCTTTGAATATATTCACCGAAGACTTGGAGTTATTTCTACTCCAAAAATGAATGATTTTTGAATGCTTATCCTATATGTCTTAGATGTACATGAGGAAGCACCATAAGAGGACAGTTTGTCAGGGGGAGCAACCCTAGATGGAAAGATACATTTGCCATTGATGACAAAGGGGGAGAGATTTATCAGATGCAGAGGACAGAGGCATAGTTCCAGAGGGAGCAGATTTATCATATGTAGAGGATAAAGGCATGGTTTCAGGGGGAGCATGAGTGATATGATTTCAGTATTGCGTTAGAGTGTTGCCATCAATGCCAAAGGGGGAGATTTTTTTTTAAGGTTGGTTGTCATTGATGTCAACCCTTGAAGAAAGCCCCGTAGCACAAAGGTTTGGGTAATGGACCCAATATTGTTTGATGTAAATATGACTCATTATTGTTTTTTCATGGTTGATAAGTAAATATGGATGAACTCCAAAGTGGTCCCCTTATGGTGAAAGCCCTCACGGGAAGACGCTTTGTGGAGTAAAAGAATTCATGCTTAATTGTGGAATAATGAGATGAAGGAGAGTGAATTTTTCAGGGAAAATATCCTATATGGATAGTGCTTGTCATGTCATTTTCGGTGGTATGTGGAACGACACATAATTTCTCATGGTTAGAGAGTTATGGCCATGAGAAGTTGGAGACCCCAGGTTTGGGTAATGGTATGAGTTATGATATATTTTCAAATAATACTATTCTATATGGATAGTACATGTCATATCATTTATGGTTGTATGTAGAACATCATATAACTCCTCACGGTTTGATATTTATGGCCTTACGAAGTTGGAGGACCCTCATATATCATCTAGAAGCCCCAACAGGTCAAAGTAGTCAAAGTGGTTTAAGAGATTTTAAAAGATAAATAATAAAGTGAAGTGATGAGTGTATTATAATTCAAAGTGAATACAAAACAAATTATTTAAATAATCAATTTAATGGAGAAATTGGAAGTGGACCCAACCCTAAAATAAGGAAAGTGGGTCAAGTGACCTAGAAGATGTTTTTAAGGAAGCTACTTGAAGAGTATAAATAAGAGGCAAGAATCTCTCATTTGAATTACACTTGAGCGTATTGAATATCTATAGGTTTTTGAGGTAAAAAAATGATATCTAAGACGAAATTCTGAGGAAAGAGAAGAAAAGAAGGATGAAATGCAACGAAGGATAAATTCTTTTGATCGTGCTTTCTAAGGCATGTTATTTACAGGTCATCTCACCATTTTCACTATAACTTTTTTTCTATAATGATTCATATCTTGAAATCGCTATGCAAGTGAGAAAATATATCCAAGTATCTGTGGTAAACAATTCAGCTTGTGGGTCGCTGTATTTTGGGAGTTACACTCTGTGGAAGATAGGGTTTGTGGTCAATCTTGAAACTAGTCAAAATTAGGTGTTTCAAGTAAAAACGTGATAACTTCTTCACAACATATCCAAATTTAGTAAGACAAAATGTGTTGGTTATGGTACATTCTTTAGTATTTGTTTTTATAGTTTTTGATCCATTCATGAAATATTTTGTGTGGGGCACGCTCTACAATGTCGCTCTCTAAAATAAGCCAGAATTTAGCAAGGTATGTCATTTTTGCTATAACTCATTTTATGAGAGGATCCAAGTAGTGAAACTTGGAGGAATTGCATAAAACACACTAGAGAACATTGTGTATCAGTTTCATATATTTATACATTATAGGTTTAAAGTTATGAATACTTCAAGTTAGGGTTGTTGACTAATCCAAAACTAGGCATGTCAGACTAAAGAAAAGTTTGATGAAAATGTTAGTCTCTTGTTTTTAAAGTTAAGGAAGGATTGTAGGAATGTGATCATATATACCAGGTCTATTACAGAGCTATAAATTATATTTGGATGATGAAATTGATGAGGGATTTTGGTTGTGGTACATGTTGAGTACATGGTTGAGACAAGTAGTTGATGAGTTGGTGCACATACATGAGGTGTATAGTTGATGATGTTAGTACATATTGATGAGTCATAGTTGATGAGTAGTTGACACATGATTGGTACATACTTCGCACATGGTTGGATGCACTTGTTTATGATACAGATTGATCACAGGTTTGTGCATGGTTGATGCACTTGTTTATGGTACAGGTTGAGGTTGATTACAACTCAGTGCATGGCTGATACACTTGTTTACGGTACAGGTTGATTACAGGTTGATGCATGGTTCAAATTTATTGGTATAGGCTTACAGTGGTATATCTCATAGTGATAGTGTGACAGTGGTTCCATCATTCTACTTCTACTTCAGGGTGGCAGGACAGGGCAAGGATAGGTGGTTGTAACCACCTTCTAGTTATAGCCAGGGAACATTGGGAGTTGTAGCCTCCTTCTGGTTGTAGCCAGAGAATTGGGGAGTTGGAGCTTCCCTCAAGTTATAGTCCGAGAAACTAGGGGGTTGGAGCCTCCTTCCAGTTTCAGCTGGAAGACAAAGGAAGTTGGTGCCTCCAATGGATGTAATTATTCAAGACATATAAGTAAAAGCATTATGTGGTTTTCTCCCGATTTGGGTTTCCACGTAAAACATTGGTGTATTGTGTATAAGTGTGATTGTTTATTTCTTACTTCTCATTATTGGATAACAATTCTACATTGATATAACATTTGAAGAAAAATGATTATAATTAAGATATTACTGATTCACCCCCCCTCTCAGTAATCCAATAATTGGAATTAGAGCAGGTTCCTTCAGAAATCAGTTTAACCACTGAAAGGTAGGTCATGAAGAGTACCAACTCATATAAAAATGGAATACTACAGTTTGATGGACAAAAGTATGCTTTTTGGACTCTAAGGATGAAGACATATATATAGACACAGAGATTTCAAGTTTGGCAATCAATTGTAGATGGATATACAACACCAGCAGTTCCATCAACAAATGACAAAGCAGATGAACTCAGTGAGAATAATTCCAAATCCATAAATGCACTTTTAAATGGTCTTAGTGATACAGTATTCACCAAAGTTGCACATTGTAAATCTGCTAAAGAAATTTGCGACAAGCTTCGAAATATTTATGAAGGAGATTCAAATATCAAAGCAGCAAAGCTTCAAACTTATAGAGGTTAGTTCGAACAACTAAAAATGAAGGAATATGAAGATATCACAGCCTACTTTTTACGAGTCGATGAAATAGTGAATGCAATCATAGGATTGAGAGAAGAAATCGAAGAATCTGTAAATTTTCAAAAGGTACTAAGATCTCTTCCTATGAGATTCAACCCTAAGATATCAATACTAAAAGAAAGATCGGATATAAACTCAATAAGCATGGACAAACTGCATGGAATCTTCACAGCATATGAGATGAGAACTAAACAAGAAAATCCAGATGTAAAAGAAGTAGCCTTCAAAGCATCCAAAAGATCAAAACAAAATAAAAAGGAACAAGAAAAATATAGCAGCAGCAGTGATGTCTCGGAAGATGATGAAGAAGTTGCCAACTTCGTCAAAAGACTGAACAAGGGAACCAATGGTAAGTACAGAGGTAAGCTTCCTTTAATTTGTTTTAATTGTGATGGTATTGGTCATTTTACTAAAAAATGTCCTCACAAGAAAAAGAGAAATGATGAATGTTACTCAAAAGGAAGACAAACATATAAAGGTAAAAGAACTACAAAGAAAGTTTCCAAGAAAAACTTTTGCACCAAAGAAGACATCTCATCATCAGATGAAGATGAAGTCAGTGACAGTGAAACAGGGAGAGTTCTATTCATGGCAGTAGAAGACTTTGATAAAGAAAACTCCGAAGAATAATATGAAGAAGCATATGAAAAAGAAATTGAAGATGCAGAAGTTGACTTCCGAGAAGAATTAATGAGTGCCATAGAAGTTATCAGAAGAGAAAAGAAGAAAAATAAGAAACTATAAGAAAAACTAAATAAGAAAAAAGACACTCAAGAACTAGAACAAATGATCACAAAATTGAAGGTTCAAATAGAAGAAGATAAAAAAATTGAAGAAGCACTCAAAGAAAAGTTGGAAGGAAAGGACAGGATCATTGAAAACCTGGAAGCAGAGATTGTCACACTAAGAAAAGATATTTAAAAGAAAAATATACAGAATAGCTCAAAAGTTCTGGATGACATTATCAATAGTAAAAAATCTTATCTTGACAAGTCTGGATTTGGATACAATCAAGCAGAAAAGGGATCAAACTCAAAAACAACAGAGCATGAAACAAATCAAAAAAGTTATGCAGAAACAATCAAAGGGAATAAAAAGATATACAAGGAAGATTACAGTGACACTCCTCCACCGAGAAAATTCAAACTTCAGAATCAACAACAGATAGGCAAGCCTCAAGAAGAAGAAGGATTCATAAGAGCACCTCATTTCATAAGATCTTCAACTACCAGGTATCAAACTATATCTTTTGGTTTATGTTATGCATGTTATAATTTTGGACATAAAGTTGTAAATTGCAGAGCTAACAATATGAATAGTAACTACTTTGAGAGCCATACACAAATGGGTTATTCAAGAAGACCTAGTGAAACACAGAGAAGAAGTTACAACAGGTTTGAATCTTTGAGCACTGAAGTGGAATGTTACAAATGTAACAATTTTTTACACATGGTCAAAAATTGCAGAATGACAGTCCCTCTTAAAGAACCTCAACAGAGTCACAAACAAGAACCTTAGAAAATGACATGGATAAGAAAGCAAGATCAATATAGCAATGAAGAATGCACAGTTGCTCTACAAGCTAAACAGAAGAAACAAAGTTGGTATGTTGATAATGGATGCTCAAAACACATGACAAGTGATAGAGACAACTTTATTACATTACGAAAGGAAAGAGATCGATCAGTCTCCTTTGGAAATGATGATTCATCCAAAATCATTGGAAAAGGCACAGTCTGAATTGGGAACAAGAATGAAAAGGCAGAAAATGTTATACTAGTAAAAGATATGAAACATAATCTTTTAAGTGTGAGTCAAATGTATGACTAAGGTCATAAAGTTACTTTCGATTCACAAAAGTGTGAGATAAGAAAAGAAGGTTCAAGGAAATTGGTCGCTATGGCTGCAAGAACTTCAAGCAACATTTATGTGTTAAGCGAAATTGGAAATCAAAAGTGTTGTCTAGGAAAGGTAGATCAAAGTTGGCTATGGCACAGAAGAATGGGTCACATGCATTTTGATAACCTTGTCAAAGTCAGCAAAAGAGAAGTAGTCAGAGAAATTCCCCATATCATGAAAGCAACCAACACTTTGTGCAAGCATTTCCAACAAGGAAAGCAAACAAATACCAAGTTCAAATCAAAGGAATATTCAACAACAAAACCACTGGAAATTGTGCATACTGATCTAGTTGGACCAAATATAGCAAAAGGCTTAAAAGGTGAGAGATACTTTATGTTGTTAGTTGATGATTATATAAAAATAACTGCAATTTGTTTTCTCAAGAACAAATTAGAATCTTTTGAAAATTTCAAAATCTTCAAGGAAATGGTTGAAAATGAGATGGATTCAAGAATCAAATGCTTAAGATCAGATAATTGAGGAGAATTCACCTCAAAGGAATTTATGGACTACTGCAACAATCATGGAATAATAAGGCAATTCTCCATCGCTAGGACACCTCAACAGAATGGAGTTGTTGAAAGAAAGAACAAGACAGTACAAGAAATGGCTCGAACAATGATAATGGATTCAAAGCTGACAGATATTTTTTGGACATAGGCATTGCATACAACAGTTCACATTTAGAATAGTGTAATGCTCAGAAACAACACTGATAAAACTCCCTACGATCTATGGAAAAGAAGACTAGCAAATGTGAAGCACTTCTGAGTTTTTGAAAGCAAATGCTACATCAACAGAGAAAACAACATAATGGAATCTCATGTGGACAAAGGAATACTTGTTGGTTACACAAGTACAAGGAAAGCATACAAGTGTTACAATCTAAGATTAAACAAAGTTGTAGAAAGCATCAACATAACAATTGATGAAACAGGTAGAACAGAATAAAAAAAAGAGCAAAACAAATCATTGGAACAACTTTTTGAAGAAGAAGATGAAAAAGAAGAAGAAGAGGAAGATGAAGATGAAGAGAATCCGATAGAAGTAGAAGAGAAAGTCCAGCAAGTATCTCCAAAGACACCTAGAAAAAGAGTACAGAAGAATCATCCTTCAGATCAGATTATTGGAAACAAAGATGCAGGAGTTGAGAATAGAAGAAAAATCCATTCACCAGAACAAACACACCTAGCACTCTTATCTATAATTGAACCAAACTGTTTTGAAGAAACCAGTAAGGATGAATTTTGGAATAAGGCCATGGATGAAGAATTGGATCAAATAAAGAAAAATGACACTTGGGAATTGGTTCCAAGACCAAAGAATAAGAATGTGATCGGCACAAAATGGGTTTTCAGGAATAAATTGAATGAAGATGGATAAATTACAAGGAACAAAGCTAGATTGGTATGTAAAGGATATGCACAGATTGAAGGAATCGACTTTGAAGAGACATTTGCCCCAGTTTCCAGAATGGAAGCAATCTACTTGATTTTAGCTTATGCATGCTCCAAGAATGTTAAAGTATATCAGATGAATGTAAAATTATCTTTTCTGAATGGGGAACTTGAATAAGAAGTCTAAATTGAACAACTAGAAGGATTTCAGTTGTCAGAGAACACAGACTATCTGTGTAAATTAAAGAAGGCCTTGTATTTTCTAAAACAGGCTCCTAGAGCATGGTACTCCAGACTGGCTAAGTATCTGCAGCAGGCAGGGTTCAGAAAAGGAAGTGCAGACAACAACCTCTACTTCAAGGTAAGTCAAGATAATATTTTATTAATTGAAATTTATGTTGATGATATTATTTTTGGTAGTGATGATGACAAGTTAAGCCAGAAATTTTCAAAAGACATGCAAAATGAATTTGAAATGTCATTACTTGGAGAACTATCCTTCTCTCTAGGACTTCATATACATCAAAGAAACCAAGGAATTTTTATTTCTCAAACCATGTATATTAGAGAAATGCTAAAGAGGTTCAAAATGGAAGATTGCAAACCAGTGGTAAGTTGAGGAAAAATGATGATTCAAAGTCTACAGATTAGAGGCAATATAGGTCAATGATTGGCAGCCTACTATATCTGACAACATCCAAACCAGATGTAATGTAGGCAGTTGGATAGGTGGCACGATTTCAAGAAGCACCAAAGGAATCACATGTATTAGCAGTAAAGAGGATCTTCAAATATCTCAAAGGAACAGAAGAATTTGGATTATGGTATCCAAAAGAAAAAGCTCTATCACTTATTACCTACATGGATGCAGATTGGGCAGGTTGTATTGATGACCGATGAAGCACCAGTAGAGAAACGTTCTACTTAGGTGAGTGTTTGGTATCATGGCTAAGCAAGATACAATCATCCATATCTCTATCTACAGTCGACCCAGAGTATATTGCAGCAGCAACATGTTGTACACAGGTTCTTTGGATGAAACAAACTTTGACAGATATATAGGTTGAGTATGATTAGCCCATTCCAATATATTGTGATAATAAAAGTGCCATCAATATCTGAAAAAACCCGATGATGCACCCCAAGACTAAGCACATTCCAATCAAGTATCACTTTCTATAGGAATAGGTTGCAGAAAAGAACATCAGAGTTGAGTATGTGGGCACAAAAGAACAAGTGGCAGACATCCTTATAAGACCACTTCCACGGGAAGCCTTTGAATATATTCGCCAAAGACTTGGAGTTATTTCTTCTAAAAAAATGAATGTTTTTTTAATGCTTATCTTATATGTCTTAGATGTACATGAGGAAGCACCATAAGAGGACATTCTGTCAGGGGGAGTAGCCCCAGATGGAAAGATACATTTTCCATTGATGACAAAGGGGGAGAGATTTATTAGATGCAGAGGATAAAGGCATGGTTCCAGGGAGATCCGATTTATCATATGCAGAGGATAAAGGCATGGTTCCAGGGGGGGCATGAGTGATATGATTTCAGTATTGCATCATAGTGTTGTCATCAATGTCAAAGGTGGAGATTGTTGATTAAGGTTGGTTGTCATTAATGTCAACCCTTGAAGAAAGCCCTGTAGCACAAAGGTTTGGGTAATGGACCCAATATTGTTTGATGTAAATATGACTCATTATTGTTTTTTCATGGTTGATAAGAAGTAAATATGGATGAACTCCAAAGTGGCCCCCTTATGGTGAAAGCCCTCACGGGAAGACGCTTTGTTGAGTAAGAGAATTCATGATTAATTGTGGAATAATGAGATGAAGGAGAGTGAATTTGTCAGGGAAAATATCCTAGATGGATAGTGTTTGTCATGTCATTTTCGGTGGTATGTGGAATGACACATAATTCCTCATGGTTATAGAGTTATGGCCATGAGAAGTTGGAGACCCCAGGTTTGGGTAATGGACCCAAGTTTGTTTGATGGGTAATGGTATGAGTTATGATATATTTTCAGATAATACTATT
>ML795187.1:76178-87799 GCA_009831015.1 Picea engelmannii
GGTTTAAGAGATTTTAAAAGGTAAATAATAAAGTGAAGTGATGAGTGTATTATAATTCAAAGTGAATACAAAATAAATTATTTCAATAATAAGTTTAATGGAGAAATTAGAAGTGGACCCAACCCTAAAATAAGGAAAGTGGGTCAAGTGACCTAGAAGATGTTTTTAAGGAAGCTACTTGGAGAGTATAAATAAGAGGCAAGGCTCTCTCATTTGAATTAAACTTGAGCATATTGAATATATATAGGGGTATAAGGTAAAAAAAAATGATATCTAAGCTGAAATTCTGAGGAAAGTGAAGAAAATAAGGCCGAAATGCAATGAAGGATAAAAAAATTTTATGGTGCTTTCTAAGGTATGTTATTTACAGGTCATCTCACCATTTTCGCTATAACGTTTTTTATATAATGATTCAGATCCTGAAATTTCTATGCAAGTGATAAAACATATCCAAGTGTTTGTGGTAAAAAATTCATCTCGTAGGTCATTGTATTTTGGGAGTTACACTCCGTGGAAAATAGGGTTTGTGGTCAGTCCTGAAACTAGTCAAAATCGGGTGTGTCAGGTAAAGACGTCATAACTTCTTCATAACAGATCAAAATTCAATGAGACTAAATTTTTTCGTTAGAGTACCATCTTTAGTATTCTGTGTAACAATTTCAGATCAATTCATCAATATTTTGTGTGGGGAACGCTCTACAAATTCGCTCTCTAGAAGAAGCCACAATTCAGCAAGGTATGTCATTTTTGCTATAACTCCTTTTCTGAAAGGTTCCAAGTAGTGAAACTTGGATAAATTGCATAAAACACACTAAAGAACATTATGTATCAGTTTCATATATTTATACATTACAGGTTCAAAGTTATGATTACTTCAAGTTAGGGTTGTTGACTAATCCAAAACTAGGCATGTGAGACTAAAGAAAAGTTTGATGAAAATGCTAGTCTCTTGTTTTTAAAGTTAAGGAATATTTGTAGGAATGTGATCATATACACCAGGTCTATTACAGAGCTTCAAATTAGATTTGGATGATGAAATTGATGAGGGCTTTTGGTTGTGGCACATGTTGAGTACACGGTTGAGACAAGTAGTTGATGAGTTGGTGCACATACATGACGTGTATAGTTGGTTTTGTTGGTACATATTGATGAGTCATAGTTGATGAGTAGTTGACACATGATTGGTACATACTTCGTACATGGTTGGATGCACTTGTTTATAGTATAGGTTGATTACAGGTTGGTGCATGGTTGATGCACTTGTTTATGGTACAGGTTGATTACAAGTTGATGCAAGGTTCAAATTTATTGGTACAAGTTTACAGTAGTATATCTCACAGTGATAGTGTGACAGTTGTTCCATCATTCTACTTCTACTTCAGGGTGGTAGGATGGGGCAAGGACAAGTGGTTGTAGCCACTTTTCAGTTGTAGCCGGAAAACATTGGGGCTTGTAGCCTCCTTCTAGTTGTAGCCAGAGAATTGGGGAGTTGGAGCTTCCCTCAGGTTGTAGTATGAGAAAATAGGGGGTTGGAGTCTCCTTCCAGTTGTAGCTGGAAAAAAAAGGAAGTTGGTGCTTCCAATGAATGTAATTTTTCAAGACATATAAGAAAAAAAATTCCTTGGTTTTCTCCCAATTTAGGTTTCCATGTAAAACACTGGTGTACTGTGTATATGTGTGATTTTTTATTTCTTACTACTCATTATTGGATAATAATTCTACATTGATATAACAATTGAAGAAAAAGGATTATAATTACGCTATTACTGATTCACACCCCCCTCTCAGTAATCCAACAATTGGAATCAAAGAAGGTTCCTTCAGAAATCAGTTTAACCACTGAAAGGTAGATCATGGAAAGTACCAACTCGTATAAAAATGGAATACCACAGTTTGATGGATAGAAGTATGATTTTTGGAGCATAAGGATGAAGACATATATACAGGCACAGGGATTTTAAGTTTGGAAATCAATTGTAGATGGATATATAGCACCAGCAGTTCCACCAAGAAATGAAAAAGCAGTAAAACTCGGTGAGAATAATTCCAAAGCCATAAATGCACTTTTGAATGGTCTCAGTGATACAGTATTCACCAAAGTTGCACATTGTAAATCTGCTAAAGAGATTTCGGGCGAGATTCGAAATATTTATGAAGGAGATTCAAAAGTCAAAGAAGCAAAGCTTCAAACTTACAGAGGTCAGTTCGAACAATTGAAAATGAAGGAAGATGAAGATATCACAGCCTACTTCTTACGATTCGATGAAACAGTGAATGCAATCATAGGATTAGGAGAAGAAATCGAAGAATCTGTAATTGTTCAAAAGGTACTAAGATATCTTCCTATGAGATTCAACCCCAAGATATCAGCACTATAATAAATATCAGATCTAAACTCAATAAGCATGGATGAACTACATGGAATCTTCACAGCATATGAGATGAGAACTGAATAGGAAAATCTAGATGTAAAAGAAGCAGCCTTCAAATCATCCAAAAGATCAAAGCAAAAGAAAAAGGAACAAGAAGAATATAGTAACAGGAGTGATGTCTCAGAATATGATGAAGAAGTGGCCAACTTCATCAAAATACTGAACAAAGGAACCAACCGTAAGTACAGACGTAATCTTCCTTTAATTTTTTTTAATTGCGATGGTATTGGTGATTTTGCTAACAAATGTCTTCATAAGAAAAAGAGAAATGATGAAGGTTACTCAAAAGGCAGACAAAGATATAAAGGTAAAAGAACTACAAAGAAAGTTTTCAAGAAAAACTTTTGCACTAAAGAAGACATCTCATCATCAGATGAAGATGAAGTCAGTGACAGTGAAACAAAGAGAGTTCTATTCATGGCAGTAGAAGACTCTGATAAAAAAGACTCCGAAGAAAAATATGAAGAAACATATGAAGAAGAAATTGAAGAGGCAGAAGTTGACTTCCAAGAAGAATTAATGAGTGCCATAGAAGTTATCAGAAGAGAAAAGAATAAAAACAAGAAACTACAAGAAGAACTAGATAAGAAAAAAGACACTCAAGAACTAGAACAAATGATCAAAAAATTGAAGGTTCAAAGAAGGTTGAAGAAGCACTCAAAGAATAGTTAGAAGGAAAGGACAGGATCATTGGAAACCTGGAAGCAGAGATTGTCACACTAAGAAAGGATATTCAAAAGAAAAATATGAAGAATAGCTCAAAAGTTCTGGATGATATTATCAACAGTCAAAAATCTTATCTTTACAAGTCCAGACTTGGATACAATCAGACAGAAAATGGATCAAGCTCCAAAACAACAGAGAAAAAAACAAATCCAAAAAGTTATGCAGAAACAATCAAAGGGGATAAAAAGATATACAAGGAAGATTACAGTGACACTCCTCCACCGAGAAGATTCAGATTTCAAAATCAACAACAGATAGATAGACCTCAAGAAGAAGAATGATTCATAAGAGCACCTCCTTTCATAAGATCTTCAACTACCAGGTATCAAACTATATTTTTTGGTTTATGTTATGCATGTAATAATTTTGGACATAAAGCTGTAAATTGTAGAGCTAAGAATAGGAACAGTAACTACATTGAGAGCCATACACAAAGGGGTTATTCAAGAAGACATAGTGAAACACAGAGAAGAAGTTACAACAGGTTTGAATCTTTGAGAACTGAAGTGGAATGTTACAAATGTAACAATTTTGGACACATGGCCCAAAATTGCAGAATGACAGTCCCTCCTAAAGAACCTCAACAGAGTCACAAACAAGAACCTCAAAAAATGACATGGATAAGAAAGAAAGATTAGTATAGCAATGAAGAATGCACAGTCGCTCTACAAGCTAAACAAAAGAAACGCGGTTGGTATGTTGACAATGGATGATCAAAACACATGACAGGTGATAGAGACAAGTTTCTTACAGTACAAAAGGAAAGAGATGGATCAACCTCCTTTGGAAATGATGATTCATCCAAAATCATTGGAAAAGGCATAGTCCGAAATGGGAACAAGAATGAAAAGGCAGAAAATATTCTACTAGTAGAATATATGAAACATAATATTTTGAGTGTGAATCAAATGTGTGACCAAGGTCATAAAGTTACTTTCGATTCACAAAAGTGTGAGATAAGAAAAGAAGATTCAGGGAAATTGGTCGCTACGGCTGCAACAACTTCAAGCAACATTTATGTGTTAAGCGAAATTGGAAATCAAAAGTGTTGTCTAGGAAAGGAAGATGAAAGTTGGCTATGGAACAGAATAATGGGTCACATGCATTTTGATAACCTTGTCAAATTCAGCAAAAGAGAAGTAGTCAGAGAAATGCCCCAAATCATGAAACCAACCAACACTTTGTGCAAGCATTGCCAACAAGGAAAGCAAACAAATACTAGGTTCAAATCAAAGGAATATTCAACAACAAAACCACTAGAAATTGTGCATACTAATCTAGTTGGACCAACTACAACAAAAGGCTTAAAAGTTGAGAGATACTTTATGTTGTTAGTTAATGATTATACAAGAATGACTGCAGTTTGTTTTCTCAAGAAAAAATCAGAAGCTTTTGAAAATTTCAAGATCTACAAGGAAATGGTTGAAAATAAGATGCATTCAAGAATCAAATGCTTAAGATCGGATAATGTAGGAGAATTCACCTCAAAGGAATTTATGGACTATTGTAGCAATCATGGAATAAAAAGGCAATTCTTCGTCACTAGGACACCTCAACAGAATGGAGTTGTTGTAAGAAAGAACCGGATAGTACAAGAAATGGCTCAAACAATGATAATGAATTCAAAGTTGACAGACATTTTTTGGACACAGGCAGTGCATACAGCAGTTCACATTCAAAATAGAGTAATGCTCAAAAACAACACTGATAAAACTCCCTGCGAGCTATGGAAAGGAAGACATACAAATGTGAATTACTTTGGAGTTTTTGGAAGCAAATGCTACATCAAAAGAGAAGATGGCAGAATGGACTCTCGTGTGGACAAAGGAATACTTGTTGGTTACTCAAGTACAAGGAAATCATACAAGTGTTACAATCTAATATTAAACAAAGTTGTGGGAAGCATCAACGTAACAATTGATGAAACAGGTAGACCAAAATCAAAGAAAGAAGAAAACAAATCAATGGAACAACTTTTTGAAGAAGAAGATGAAAAAGAAGAAGAAAAGGAAGATCAAGATGAAGAGAATCCAACTGAAGTAGAAGAGCAAGTTCAACAAGTATCTCCAAAGACACCTAGCAAACCAGTACAGAAGAATCATCCTTCAGATGAGATTATTGGAAACAAAGATGCAGTAGTTGAGACTAGAAGAAAAATCTGTTCACCAGAACAAACACACCTAGAACTCTTATCTACAATTGAACCAAACTATTTTGAAGAAGCCAGTAAGGATGAATTTTGGAATAAGGCCATGGATGAAGAATTGGATCAAATAAAGAAAAATGACACTTGGGAACTGGTTCCAAGACCAAAGAATAAGAATGTGATCGGCACAAAATGGGTTTTCAGGAATAAATTGAATGAAGATGGACAAGTTACAAGGAACAAAGCTAGATTGGTATGTAAAGGATATGCACAGATTGAAGGAATCGACTTTGAAGAGATATTTGCCCCAGTTGCTAGAATGGAAGCAATCTGTTTTCTTTTAGCTTATGAATGCTCCAAGAATGTTAAAGTATATCAGATGGATGTAAAATCAGCTTTTTTGAATGGAGAACTTGAAGAAGAAGTCTACATTGATCAAACCAGAAGGATTTTTGTTGTCAGAGAACACAGACTATGTGTGTAAATTAAAGAAGGCATTGTATGGTCTAAAACAAGCTCCTAGAGCATGGTACTCCAAACTGGATAAGTATCTACAATAGGCAGGGTTCAGAAAAAGAAGTATAGACAACAACCTTTACATCAAGGTAAGTCAAGGTAATATTTTAGTAATTAAAATTTATGTTGATGATATTATTTTTGATAGTGATGATGGCAGGTTAAGCCAAAAAATTTCAAAAAACATGCAGAATGAATTTGAAATGTCATTACTTGGAGAACTATCCTTCTTTCTGGGACTTCAGATACGTCAAAGAAACCAAGGAATTTTTATTTCTCAAACCATGTATATCAGAGAAATGCTAAAGAAGTTTGAAATGGAATATTGCAAATCAGTTATCACTCCCATGCAAACCAGTTGTAAGTTGAGAAAAGATGATGATTAAAAGTCTACAGATCAGCGGCAATATAGGTCAATCACTGGCATCATACTATATGTGATAGCATCCAGACTAGATGTAATGCAGGTAGTTGGGCAGGTGGCACGATTTCAAGAAGCACCAAAGGAATTACAGGTATTAGCAGTAAAGAGGATCTTCAAATATCTCAAAGGAACAGAAGAGTTTGGATTATAGTATCCAAAAGGAAACGATCTATCACTTATTGCCTACACAGATGCAGAATGGGCAGGTTTCATTGATGACCGACGAAGCACCATTGGAGCAGCGTTCTACTTAGATGAGTGTTTGGTATCATGGCTAAGAAAGAAACAATTATCGGTATCTCTATCTATAGCCGAGCCAGAGTATATTGCAACAGCAGCATGTTGTACACAGGTTCTTTGGATTAAACAAACTTTGATAGATATACAAGTTGAGTATGATGAGCCCATTCCAATATGTTGTGATAATACAAGTGTCATCAATATCTCAAAAAACCCAGTGATTCACTCCAAGACAAAGCATATTCCAATCAAGTATCACTTTCTACGGGAACAGGTTGCAGAAAAGAACATCAGAGTTGAGTATGTGGGTACAAAAGAACAAGTGGCAGACATATTTACAAAATCACTTCCACGGGAAGCCTTTGAATATCTTCGCCAAATACTTAGAGTTATTTTTACTAAAAAAATGAATGTTTTTTGAATGTTTATATTATATGTCTTAGATGCACACGAGGAAGCACCATAAGAGGATAGTCTGTCAGGGAGAGCAACCCCAGATGGAAAGATACCTTTTCCATTGATGACAAAGGGGGAGATATTTATCAGATGCAGAGGATAGAGGCATGGTTCTAGGGGGAGAATATTTATCAGATGCAGAGGGTAAGGGCATGGTTCCAGGGGGAGCATGAGTGATATGATTTCAGTATTGCATCAGAGTGTTGTCATCAATGCCAATGAGGGAGATTGTTGATTAAGGTTGGTTGTCATTGATGTCAACCCTTGAAGAAAGCCCCATAGCACAAAGGTTTGGGTAATGGACCCAATATTGTTTGATGTAAATATGACTCATTAGTTTTTTGTCATGGTTGATAAGAAGTAAATATGGATGAACTCCAAAGTAGTCCCCTTATGGTGAAAGCCCTCACGGGAAGATTCTTTGTGGAGTAAGCGAACCCGTGCTTAATTATGGAATAATGAGATGAAGGAAAGTGAATTTGTCAGGGAAAATATCATATATGGATAGTGTTTGTCATGTCATTTCCAGTGTTATGTGGAATGACACATAATTCCTCACGGTTAGAGAGTTATGGTCATGAGAAGTTGGAGACCCCAAGTTTGGGTAATGTACCCAAGTTTGTTTGATGGGTAATGGTATGAGTTATGATATATTTTTCGATAATACTATTCTATATGGATAGTACATGTCATGCCATTTCTGGTGGTATGTAGAACGTCACATAACTCCTCACGGTTTGAGAGTTATGGCCTTAAGAAGTTGGAGGACCCTCATATGTCATCTCGAAGCCCCAAAAGGTCAAAGTAGTCAAAGTGGTTTAAGAGATTTTAAAAGGTAAATAATAAAGTGAAGTGATGAGTGTATTATAATTCAAAGTGAATACAAAATAAATTATTTCAATAATAAATTTAATGGAAAAATTAGAAGTGGACCCAACCCTAAAATAAGGAAAGTGGATCAAGTGACCTAGAAGATGTTTTTAAGGAAGCTACTTGCAGAGTATAAATAAGAGGCAAGGCTCTCTCATTTGAATTAAACTTGAGGATATTGAATATATATAGGTTTCTGAGGTAAAAAATTGATATTTAAGCCAAAATTCTGAGGAAAGTGAAGAAAAGTAGGCCGAAATGCAAGGAAGGATAAATTATTTTGATGGTGTTCTCTAAGGTATCTTATTTACAGGTCATCTCACCATTTTCTCTATAAAAATTTTTCTGTAATGATTCAGATCTTGAAATTTCTATGCAAGTGAGAAAACATATCCAAGTATCTGTGGTAAATAATTCATCTTGTGGGTCATTGTATCTTGGGAGTTACACTTCGTGGAAAATAAGGTTTGTGGTCAGTCCCGAAACTAGTGAAAATCAGGTGTTCCGGGTACAAACATCATAACTTCTTCATAACAGATCCAAATTTAGTGAGACCAAATGTTTTGGTTAGGGTACAATCCATAGTATTCTATGTAATATTTTCAAATCAATTCATCATATATTTTGTGTGGAGCATGCTCTATAAGGTAGTTCTCTAGAATAAGCCAGAATTCAACAAGGTATGTCAATTTTGCTATAACTCATTTTCTGAGAGGTTCAAAGTAGTGAAACTTGGATAAATTGCATAAAACACACTGAAGAACATTGTGTATCAATGTTGGATCTTTATACATTATAGGTTCAAAGTTATGATTACTTCAAGTTAGGGTTGTTGACTAATCCAAAACTAGGCATGTGAGACTAAAGAAAAGTTTGATGAAAATGCTAGTCTCTTGTTTTTTAAGTTAAGGAAGGTTTGCAAGAATGTGATCATATACACGAGGTCTATTACAGAGCTAAAAATTAGATTTGGATGATGAAATTGATGAGGGATTTTGGTTGTGGCACATGTTGAGTACATGGTTGAGACTTGTAGTTGATGAGTTGGTGCACATACATGAGGTGTATAGTTGATGATGTTGGTACATATTGATGAGTCATAGTGTTGAAATTATTAATACAATTGAGAGGGGGGGTGAATCAATTGTATGTGAGCTTAAACAATTTTAATTCTGTTAAAACATTATTAAAATTTCCTCATGTGGTCATCAACAATATACAACATATGGACAGTAAAGGTAAAGAACAACAGTCACAGATAAAGTATACACAGAGACAGATTTTTCACGAGGAAACCCATAAAGGAAGAAAACCTCTTCTTCTTCGAAATGATAGGCAGTCTTTTAAGTTCTGTACATCATCTATAATTGAGCACCAACTCTCTGGTTTCTCTAACACCCACTAGAAGGAAGCACCAACTCCCTGAATATTCCAGCACCAACTGGATGGAAGCACCAGCTTCCTAAATATTCCAGCACCAACTGGATGGAAGCACCAACTTCCCGTTACACAGGCTCCAACCTGTATAACAAAGAACACTTGTTCTCCCTAGCACCACCCTTCCACCCTGGTTTCTCTGGCTACAACCAGATGGAAGCTACAAATTCCTGTGTTCAAGCACCCACTTGAACTCATGAGGACAACAATCCTCCCGAGCACCTCCCAACCACCCTTGAATATAAAATAATGAATACACAGACAATTACCCAGATAAATCAATTCTTACCTTCCTTTCTCTGTTCTGTAAGTCTGATCTTCCACAAACTGTTCTGCAAATCTTCTCTTCCTCTGTCTGTTTAGCAGGTCTACTCTGCATCAACTTGTACTCTCATTCTGCTCTTCTTCAACTCATTATGTTATTCTGCTCTGTGTTTTCTCTTGCTCTGCTATTCTTCTCTGCGTTCCATTTCACTCGGCACATATGCTTTCTTTCCTACCACGCATCCTTTTCTATATTCTTTCTTATTGTTTCATTCCTTTCTTGTCCAGAACAGCCAACCAGACACAGTCTGTTTCATCTTCTTTTATACACACGAGCATGACATTTCAACTTCCCAACTCCTTAGGCAAAATGATGACAACTGTCCAGGAAACCGAAACGCCAACTTATCGACAACTAATTTGCAATCATGAGTCCATTTTGCTAACAGATTCCAAACTAAGAATTTAACTGTGAGAGAGAACAGTAACCCTCCGATCAATACTTGATCCGACGGTTCAGATCCAATCGAGATTTTACACATCATGATTTCGGCACTCTTGGCGTTCATAGTTTTTGTCACTTACAAATCCTGATCCCCGAAACTCCGTGAAGAAGTCAGATCAACGGTCCAGATCATTTCTTGATCTGACAGCTGCAAATACATTGTGACTTCGCATATCGTGATTTCACAATTCATGTTGCAATCCTTACCATATCCCGATTTGTGAAACTCCGATATGGTATAACATCAACGGTCCAGATCTGAGCTTGACTTGACGACTACGATTGAAGCGCGATATCGCATATCGCGATTTCGGAATTTCTGTTGCATTGTGTTCTTGTCTCCTTGATATCGCGATTCGCGAAACTCCGACACGAGCTATGATCAACGATCCAGGTTATTTTTTGAATTGACGGTCCAGATTCAATCACGAGTTCGCATATCGCGAAATCAACATTCTTGATGCATTGAGTTCTTTGCCTCTTGAGTTCTCAATCCCCGAAACTCCGATAAGAAGTTAAATCAACGGTCCAGATCTGATCTCTATTCAGCTGCTGCGATTAAATCGCGAAATCGCATATCGTGATTTTGGGGTTCTTATTGTCAAATGGTTTTTTCATTTGAAATTTTCGATTCACGAAACTCCGATAAGGAGTTAAATCAATGGTTCATATCACTTCTTATCTTAACGGCTACGATTAAATTGCGAAATCGCATATCGCGATTTCGGGGTTCTTGTTGTCAAATGATTTTGACATTTCAAAGTCCTGATCACCGATACTCCATCAGTGACTGGAATTAACGGTCCAGATCAAAGTTTGATCTGACGGCTCATATTTCATCACGAATTTGCATATTGTGATTACACCCACTTCTCCTTGCAGTTTAAATACTGTGCAGGTTCTCTTCGATCCAACGGTGGTCGGACCCTACGTTCGGATCTGACGACTGAGATCCGTCTCCCTCTTCAACGATCAGAGATTCTTCTTCACAAACTTTTGCTCATGCGCTGCTTTCGATCATTCGCTGCCTTCGATCATTCGCTGCCTTTGATCTTTCACTGCTTTCGATCATTCACCTCTCTATACTTATCTTTTGTTTGCCTGTCAATTACAAACTTGTTGTTCTCATGTCATCTTCACTGTTGCCATCAATGACAAACATTCGCTGTCTGTTAACTATCTGTTAAATATTTGCCAACAATCTCCCCCTTTGGCATTGATGGCAACACAATTCAGATCTTCCAAGCACCCACATGTATTCAGATCTTCTCTCCTACTCTTTTCTCCCCCTTTGACATCAATGTCAAAGAAGAAACATTCTTCCCCTAATCTGTTGCAAAAACATACTCCCCCTGTCGACTATAAGCATCTTGGGAATACACCAGATATGCAATAAGTACTCCCCCTGACCAGGTGAACAGATTAAACACCAGATATTATAACCCCCAACTTTTGACGAAGTTATCCAAAAGGGGTCGTTGCTAATGGTTTAGTAAAGATATCAGCAATCTGTTCTTTGGAAGGAATATAATTCAGCTGAACAATTATGTTTGTAACTTGTTCTCAGAGAAAATGGTACTTGATTGGAATATGCTTAGTCTTGGA
>ML795187.1:98714-158456 GCA_009831015.1 Picea engelmannii
GAAAATAAGATTGAGAGAACACCAAGTGACCACATTAATACAACCACATCCACTCTCATGTTTCTCCATGGTAGGATGCATCAAGTCCACAAAGGTACGAGTCTATGATAGTTGGATATGATGTGGACTAATGATTAATTGTCATGTGGCAGTGGGGCCCACCACTAAAATAATTATACATTGTAGTATTATTTTACAAAATGTTTGATTCATATTGAGTTAAATAATAACTAGAGGGTTGAGTCTCCTCAAAGGTGAATAAAATATACAATTTCTTTTAAGCACGGATTGGAGGGCCCTAGAGCCTCCGGATGACTATAATATTTCAAACAAGATCTGTTATGAGGAAACTTTTCTCTGAGTTTTCTCTCTTTTTGGTTGGAAGAAATATGAGAGGTATGGCTATGGAAGTATAGTTAGGACATGATGTATATTTTGATTTAAGTTTTGAAATATTGAATATATTGTTTTTTTCATGGAAAAAAATTGGTGTGGATATGCCTCAAAATTTTAAACTGGATAGAAAATATTATATTTTCCTCAGGCTTGCTGATAAGAAACATCTTCTTGAACTCATCGATCTATTGTACATATTGCTAATATATTGGCAAAGAAAAACATTGTTGATTGCTTACATCTTGTCTGGTGATCTAATTATAAACAAATAAGGATTTAGCGATGTTATATTTGTACGAAAAATAACAACCATGTCCATCAGAAAGCACCACATAATGTATTGTATTTGGAGTTCCTCTATAGCAGTGCAAGGGGAATATGGTGATGTCACATGTTTTGAGACAACAAATGCCTGCCAAAAGTCCCATGTGCCACTATCTCAATGACTTCAAAGAAGTCAGTTGATAGAAGCATATGTTCAGTGGTTTTCCAAAGTATATTGTCATTCTTCACCAACTTGATGGGCAAGGTAATATACATGTTTGTAAACATTAATTTTGAAAAGTTGCATGGATGGAAAAAACGCTTTTCTGAAATCGAATAGAAAATAATACAGAAAGATAATCCACTATGGGAGACACGATAGAAGGTTATTTAGGTATTTTCAAGATTTTATTTTCTGTCCTCAAAAAATGTTTGGCATCTTGCTTCAAGCTATTGGGATCAAAAGATATGCAGACACAAACATGGGCATTATTTTATAAGATAGATGATGGCTTCAAATAATGAAAAAGAAGTTAACGTCACCATGAAGGACCTAATAGAAATGCATCAAAGAATATTGTACAAATGGTTGGTTCAAGGGACCCAACAGGGAAACCTACAACAAAAATGTATGAAAGAAGAGATGACACTGGATTAACTACTTAGTATGATGGGCAGTTGTGGATGACTAGGATTTGAACTTGATGAGAGTAGAACCTGGGTGGAAATGATATGTTACAACAAATTATGAACTTGTAATGCTAGGCAGTGATAGAGTTATTAGTGATCTAGAACAAGATGATGGCCTGATGACTTTGAAATTACTTATGATCAACATGGATTAGTAAGGCTTGGTGTAGTGATTCATAATGATGTAGCTAACTTCGGCATTGAAGTGAGGGTGATTGGGAGATTAGTATTTATAGTTCTAAGCAAGATAAATATGATCAGTCAAGGAGAATTCATTAAATGCTGGAAAAAAAGCTAATGACGACCGGTAGATGAGAATAAGGACATCCTAACACGATGGAGTAAATATTCTTGGCAATATAAAAAGAAATTATAGGGCTGGACAGAGCATCTATGAAGATCAATAAATTGTCAAAGATCTTGTCAAAATAAGGGATATGGGGCATGGTTGTGTTGATTGAGGGGTTCTCTTTTCTATATCCTTTTAGTAGTAATAATAATAATAATAATCTATTTTTAAGGTCACAGCCAAGCCAGACACCAAATTGGTGTATGAGACCCCCTCCACCCAGTGATTTTACTAGTAAATTCTATGGAGGTATACATACCCTATTGGCCCCCTCTGGATTTGAACATAGGAACTCTTAGAATAAAACTATAGCTTTTGGTCTACCAAGGGGATTTACTAAGGCAGAATTTGGTCTACCAAGGGGAGTACTACAACTTCTGAGGATACAAATGACAATGGCAATGACATTATTGGATCCCGATGATGTTTTGGAATCATGGAGGTGCAAGATTAACAATTTTTGCACCTAGAATAAGATTAAGGGACTATTGAAACATTGATATTTATCAATTGACATAAAATAAATTCTCACTATCTCAAGGAGGTAACTACTCTTTTCAAATTTTGAACTACTCTTTGAGCAAAATTCTTATTTTTTCCAAACTAACATCCACAACCAAACGAACCAATAAAAGAAAAACAACTTGAACATGTTTTAAATCTACACATGGATTGTAATGCGTCACTATTGTTAACAGTTTTCCTAGTATACAGTATAAGACTCGACAAAAATTTTGATTTTTCAATTCTCTAGACATGACAACTGGATGAGTATGGCCAATGTTCTCCATATTATCCTAATTTTGTGAAAAAAAGTTCGCAATGTATAAACATACTTTGAGACTTCCTTGAGGCTCTCCCATTAAAAGTGTCATTTTGTTCAAACAAACATCAAAAGATACTTCCTTCAACAGATACAATTTACAAAAATATGGGAGATCTATGATATTTTTGGTTAAAGAGTTATTTTCGGTGAAACAAGAATCACACTTTAAATTGCAATTTTCTGAGTTTGAATTGGATCATCCTCCAAACAAGTCAATCCAAAGGTCACTGATTCAAACTCACACTAACCAAGTTTGACTCAGTCAACACAAGTCAAACTCGTGATTTTGGCATGGATCGCAAGTCAAGAGCAGATTGTGCCAGTTGGCCTATGGAAGCAATTTTCTGTGGGTTTTCTCTAATGTTTTCTACCTATTTGAACTAGTTTCTTCTCTACTAGTCAACTACAAGTGGAAAATAGAGCTACAAGAGGTTGAATTCATTTAAGGCCATCCATTGGCCCTGTTGGACATCTATGGGTAGGGGATAAGAAGGCGTAGGCAATCCAATTCTTAGGGATCTAAATATTGCATAAAAACAATTCTTAGGGCGTATGAGCAAGGGAGAAGAAGGCGTAGGCAATTCTGCAATTCTTAGGGCGTATGGGTAGGGAAGACATTATAGAATTATACCTTATATAAGGTCTATTATAAAAATTGGATATGGATACAGAATGGAGAAATTGGAAATTCCAACAAAAATTAGTGTTGGAGACTCTTTTTTTATTGTGTGTTTTGTCATGAAGTTGTGTGTCTAAAGAATGATCCTCATCAACGGGCATCTAGAAAGTATTCTACACAGCCTGACACATTAAATCCAACAACATATCTAGATAAAAGAGGTATGTATATCTCATACATTTTCTTACACCTTCATAATGTTCCTAGTGGCTTCTCGATTCCAACTAGTTATGAGGCTACTACTAAACATATGGAATTAACAAGTGATGGTCCTCATTCGATGTTTGCGTCCCAAATTGGATCAAAAAGGGTCAAGGGAACATCTGGCTCAAAAGAGTTATTATAGGAGTTGGGGGAGATCATTTAGAATAAGATTGTTCTGGGGGAATGTAGTGTACCCTCTGTATATACGAGATATGCTTCTAATGATACTAAGTTGGTCCATGTCAAAACGAATAATTTTTTTGTCAAAGAGACTAAGTCACAATCCCTTCTACCCACAAATGACCCTAAGAAGAAATCTAAAAAAAATTCCCTAAAGAGCTTATGTTTGTTAAGATCATTAAAATAATTCGAGATGGAGCCAAGGGTGTTGGTGGGGGGACTAGCCATGGACAAGAAAATGCCTTCTTCTATTGAAATGAAATCAGATATATCATTTGCTAAGTGTCAAGCAAGGAAAGAAGTAAGAGAGGTTAAACAACTCACCATCAATGGGGTCTTTAGAGCGGGGAAGACCTAAAAATTGGTTACAAAATTATTATTATTTCACTAAATTCCAGAGGGTTTGGGGGTGCCCACAAATAGTTATCCCTCAAATGAATGTTCTCAATTTACCCACCTAATGTTATGATGCTACAAGAAATTTACCAACCTAATTAATAACTTTGTGTGAATTTAAAACTGTAAAATTCCCACTCAATTATTTTTGGTCTTTTTCGTGGTTTTACTGTGTTGGCCTTTCGTCAAACAATTTTCCACTAAAATGTTTATAGAGGTTGTTATGAATTTACTCATTGTTGTAGAAATTTTATATGAATTCCTGAGTGTGGACTTTTGACAAACACTTGGACTGTAGGATATTTCACACTGTTTGACTGCCCAATTTACAGTGCTGGTATTTTAGATGGATTCTTGAAGTGTTTTAGATGGTTGGCATATATTTAAATTCGAATATTCCCTAACTCAAATCTGGAGAATATCTAATTCAAACATGGTGCCCTAGATTGAATATATAGAATATATCATTCAAATGATGATGCATGTGTGCCCTAGACTTTTCAGACTAAAAATGTTGAAAAGGACAGAGTGAGGAAAATTTACCGAAATGGAAGCCATTGTTAGTCTAGTTCACTTCTTCGTCTCTCTTTGTCTCTGTGGATCCTTGCTGGGGTCACCACGTCTCTTGTTGGGGTCTTTGTCTACCTTTGTGGATCATGATGAATGCAAATGGGTCAAATGGAGTCGGTCGAGTTCAGGGATCAATGCTTGGAATGGGGATGAGTTAGGGCGAATGGGGTTAGGGATTTTGGTTCAGTTTGAATGTGAGTTGTGCAATGTGTCGATTGGATGGTGGATGGTGTTATGGTGCAGTTGTTTTAGGGAGCGGTCAGGTTATGTCCATTTCACTGTGCAATATTGCAAATTGTTTTAGCGTGCGATCGAGTTCTGTTCTTTATATATATATCATATATGTTACACATATATGTTATATATGTAACATATGTAACATATATAAAATATATATGTTATATATGTTACATATATAAAATATATATGTTATATATTTGTAACATATATATGTTATATATGTAACATATATATAACAATATTTTAATTTTATAGTGAAGTGGGGAAATGTTCCATGTGAACATCACTTGGACATGGTCAGTTAGTCAATACTAAGAGATGGGGAATCCTTGTATCAAGGGTGCACTCTCCATGAACATAAAAAGAGAATTGGGTTAATATTCCTGAACCGGGACATGGTGGTGGATGACAATGCTAGGAAATTTGGAGATGTCATCGGGGGCCTGGGAAGAGTTATCTTTTCTTTTTAACGACTTTCCCACCCTGAAATCGGTTCAATCGGAGATAGGGTACAAAATTTGAAAGAGAACCACATGTCTTGTGGTGTTTCATTCCCCCTTGGGGGCCATTGTAAATATGGTGAACCAAGTACCATCCATGCTCGATCATACTCATATCTGCCTCCTTGGATTTTCAATGTCCACTAGGTTAGAGATCTTGATGAGATAATATCTACCTTGGGCTACTTGTTTTCTCTTGGCTCTGGACCAATTTGTTAGTGTTCTAAGAAGAAATAAGTTGTTATTCTCTTCTCCACTAATGACAACTATGCTAGTTAAGTTCATGTCGGGAAGCATCTTCCCTGGATACAGATGATGCTTGATCAACTTGGTCTTCCTCCACAAACTCATTCCACCTTTGTGACAATCAAAGTACCATTGAGCTTACTCATAATCCAATGAATCATTAGAAGACAAAACACATGGATATTTGGATGTACTAAATTTGGTAACCTCATGCTCAAGGACAGCTTGTGTGAATCTTTGTTCCTTTAGTAGATCAACAAGTAGATATCTTCACCAAATCTCTTCTAGATCCCGCCTAAACCCCTGTAACTATAATTTTTAATAATATTATGTACAACCACTATTATCGAGTAATCATCTAACCGCTGAGAACCTATGGCCATTAACCCTTATAATCACTATAATTTATTTCCCCAAACGCATTTGACTCATAACCACTACAATTTTAAGAATCCCAAAACCCTAAACCCTTCAAAATTTAACCCTAATATTTAACCCTTATAACCCCAAACATGTACATTAACTATTACATCTATACATTATTAGTACTAATCTATCACCTATGTTAACCCTAATCACTTATAACCTCTATACTTTATAACTTATAAACCCCAAATAGCTAAATCCTAACTTATTAACCCTAAACACCTAATACCTATATCTCACAAACATTAATCCTTATAATAATCAAACCATATAACCACTTTAATCCATAACACTATAACCCTTATCATCCCTAACACCTAACCCTTAATTCTCGCCATACCTAACCCCTAATCCCTATAAAGCACAATTCTAAACCAATGTAACCTTTATCTGACTTGTAACTCCTAATGAGCTTAACTACCATAACCCCTAATACAACATTTTGACATGAAGAGCACCGAAACAAGATCAAAACCTACTAGAACATGGCCCTACAATCTCAAGAATACAAAGGTCATGGCTATGTCAATTGACATAGGTGAAAAGAAAAATGTGTCTAGTGACACCAAAATAACAGGAGATTCATTAGTAGAGAATTGTAAATTCATTGTATTTGTGTTCAAACAAATACAAAGAATGTTCAATCATTACTAAAGAAATCAGGAACCAAATGCAAAGAATGTTCAAAATAGCACAAGAGAGAGAATTTGTGTTGATTTCCATAGAACATGGAATGCATGATAAAAATAAGAAAACTCTATAATTCATGTTGACCTACACATTATTGAACAATGAGTTGATAGATGCTAAAAGCTATAACTAGGGCTTCAACAAGGTGATCTATGAGAAACTTGGGAAGAATTAATTCTACATATTCAAAGGGCTATCATGACAATCAATTAGACTATTAATGACATCAATACCAAAAATTTATTGATACGATGAAACAAGGAATATAGGTTACAAACATTATGATCTTAGACAAGGATGGAGCACAAAAATAAATATGGAAATAGGAGATCACTCTCTAACCAATAATTTATTGTATGATGGTTCCATAGTAAACAATATGATGAAGGATACATGGGGAAAATTAGAGAAATCAAAATTGAGGCCACTAGAGTTGTTGGTTGACAATAAAATCCATCAATCGCTTCGACAAAGTGATCAATGAAAATTTCATATTGAATTAATTCAATAGATTCCAAGGATCACTGCAACATTATCAATTGGACTATTAATGATTTCAATTTCATATGGAAATGGAAGATCTCACTCTAGCCAATTTAATAATATTAGATGGTGATTATAGAATAATCATTATGATGGAGACAAAAATAATTAGAGAAACCAAAATTGTGACCACCAAAAAGGAGAAATAGTCATTTATGATTAGTGAGCCCACACAATTGCATTCAAAAATAGGAGAATGTTGAATAATTATTGATTTAATAAGTTGCAATAGTGAATGAGGAGTTGGTTATTTCTAGTGAAACCTCTAGAAGCAGGCAAGATGAACTATATGAATGAAAAGGGAAAGGGTAGTATAACTAGAGGATTGCTTAGAGGTAACAAATCATTTGATAGTGGATAATTGTAGCATTGGAAGATGGATAATATAATTTTTTTGTTTCTATAATATAGAATCAAAACTAATAACTAAACCCAAAGGGAAGAATCCACTCAAGTGAATGATGAGAAGAAAAATTACCCATCACACGGCGTGAACAATGTTACCACTGGTAAATGTAAAATTAAATGAAGGTATACCATGACCATACTAACTAAGTTATTCTTAAATACAGGGAATGTATACCCACTCAAAAAATTAATGTAGAAATGAAGAATGAACCTCAATACGTCATCATGGGAATTGAGTGGAGGATAGAATTGCTAGCCAATCAATCAACATATTTAAGAATAGAAAGAATTATTTGCATGGTCCTATAAATATGGAAGTTAACCCGTTGTTCAATAGGGGAGTGGGGAATGTTATCCACCCCAAAATATGGAAGCTAAGTACAAGGTCCCGAGGGGACAAAGGTTGAATTATAATTTGGTGGGAATATTCTGTTAGAAAAATCGTTTCCTTTCTTAGATGTTATGGAGTTGACGACATTTACAAGAATAAAATGCAAGGAAATATTGGAAGAGCGTAAGAAAATTTCAAGAATTCCTCAGCTTATCCCCTCAATGAATAACAACTGACCAAACAATAACAAATACTAAAGTTTGATGAGATATATAAAATACCGACAAAAGCCTAAAACTTGCGTCAACCAAATTGGGTACTCTGAAAGAAAATTAGGGTTTATGGTTTACATGATGCATTGATGATGGAACAAAGTGAGTGTGTCAGACAAATTTGAGTCCAGAAACCCTCCAATATCAGTAAGGCATGCAAATAGTCTATCCAAGTCAAATTTCAATGCATACAGATACAGTTTTAAACCATTTGGACGTTGGCCCCATTCACATGTCACTATTTCTCGCCTCTAATATCTTGATGGTGTTGATTAAGAAATCAACGAAACAGAGGGATTTTTCATCACAAATATGACACAGATACATTTTATATACATTAATGTAGAACCTGAAAGAAAAATGAATAGAGACCCACAAAAGCCTAAAACTTTCATCAACAAATTGGGTACTCTGAAAGAAAATTAGGGTTTATGGTTTACATGATGAAGTGATGATGGAAGAAAGTGGGTGTGTCACTCAAATTTGAGTCCATAAACCCTCCCATATCATTAAGGCATGCCAATAGTCTATCCATGAAAAAATTTAGTGCATACAGAAACTGTTTGAAAAACTTTCAATGTTGGCCCCATTCATAGGTCCCTCCTATCGGACGTGTCTAGTCCTCGTGCAATTTTCATTCCTCATTCCTCATTACTTGACCATGGTGTAGTCCCTAAGATCCATTATTTTGTACAAAATTACATACTAATGGCATAAAATTATCGATGAACTTTTTTTGTCGATGGTATAGCAAATTCGTCGCAAGATTATTTACATTCGTCTCTCTTGCGATGATATCAAATGATGCAGCTAGGATTCATTTAATATTTTGTTTATCAACTTGAAATCTCAATTTTATACTTTGAAATCTAGTTGGACCTTCAGTCAAATACAAATATGAAACTTGGAATCATTAACATATCTACTAGAACATATGAAAAATAGTTGGGTTTATGGTTTACATGATGCATTGATGATGGAAGAAAGTGGGCGTGTCAGTCAAATTTGAGTCCAGAAACACTCCCATATCGGTAAGGCATGAAAATAATTTATCCAAGTCAAATTTCAATGCATACAGATACAGTTTGAAAACATTTCGACGTTGGCCCCATTCACATGTCATTGTTTCTTGCCTCTAGTATCTTGATGGTGTTGATTAAGAAATAAACGAAATAGAGGGATTTTTCATCATAGCTATGACGCAAATACATTTTATATACATTAATGTAGAACCTGAAAGCAAAATGAATAGAGACCGACGAAAGCCTAAAACTTGTGTCAACCAAATTGGGTACTCTGAAATAAAATTAGGGTTTATGGTTTACATGATGAAGTGATGATGGAAGAAAGTGGGTGTGTCACTCAAATTTGAGTCCAGAAACCCTCCCATATAGTTAAGGCATGCCAATAGTCTATTCATGAAAAATTTTAGTGCATACAAAAACTGTTTGAAAAACTTTCAACGTTGGCCCCATTCGCAGGTCCCTGTTGTCGGACGTGTCTAGTCCTCGTGCAATTTTTGTTCCTCGTTCCTCATTACTTGACCATGGTGTAGTCCCTAAGATCCATTATTTTTGTACAAAATTACATACTAATGGCATAAAATTATCGATGAACTTTTGTCGTCAATAGTATAGAAAATTCGTCGCAAGATTATTTACATTCGTCTCCCTTATGGCGATATCAAATGATGCAGCATGGATTCATTTCATATTTGGTTTATCAACTTGAAATCTCTATTTGATACTTTGCAAGCTAGTTGGACCTTCAGTCAAATGCAAATATGAAACTTGGAATCATTAACATATCTACTATAACATATGAAAAATAGTTGGATTTATGGTTTACATGATGCATTGATGATGGAAGAAACTCAGTGTGTCAGTCAAATTTGAGTCCAGAAACCATCCCATGTCAGTAAGGAATGTGAATGGTCTATCCAGGTCAAATTTCAATGCATACAGATACAGTTTGAAAACATTTCGACATTGGCCCCATTCACATGTCATTGTTGCTCGCCTCTAGTATCTTGATGGTGTTGATTAAAAAATCAACAAAATAGAGAGATTTTTCATCACAGTTATTATGCAGATACATTGTATATACATTAATATAGAACCTGAAAGAAAAATTAATAGAGACCGGTGAAAGCCTAAAACTTGCATCAACTAAATTGGGTACTCTAAAAGAAAATTAAGGTTTATGGTTTACATGATGAAGTGATGATGGAAGAAAGTGGGTGTGTCACTCAAATTTGATTCCAGAAACCCTCCTATATCGTTAAGGCATGCCAATAGTCTATCCATGAAAATGTTTAGTGCATACAGAAACTATTTGAAAAAAATTCAACGTTGGCCCCATTCACAGGTCCCTGTTGTCGGACGTGTCTAGTCCTTGTACAATTTTCGTTCCTCGTTCCTCGTTACTTGACCATGGTGTAGTCCCTAAGATCCATTATTTTTGTAAAAAATTACATACTAATGGAATAAAATTATCGATGAATGTTTGTCGTTGATAGTATAGAAAATTCGCCGCAAGATTATTTATATTCGTCT
This sequence comes from Picea engelmannii, assembly GCA_009831015.1. Classification (NCBI taxonomy): domain Eukaryota; kingdom Viridiplantae; phylum Streptophyta; class Pinopsida; order Pinales; family Pinaceae; genus Picea; species Picea engelmannii. The sequence goes on from ML795187.1 coordinate 109,480, forward strand.
CTCTTGCGACGATATCAAATGATGCAACTTGGATTCATTTCATATTTGGTTTATTAACTTGAAATATCAATTTGATACTTTGCAAGCTAGCTATACCTTCAGTCAAATACAAATATGAAACTTGGAATCATTAACATATCTACTAGAACATATGAAAAATAGTTGGGTTTATGGTTTACATGATGCATTGATGATGGAAGAAAGTGGGTGTGTCAGTCAAATTTGAGTCCAGAAACCCTCCCATATCGGTAAGGCATGTGAATAGTCTATCCAAGTCAAATTTCAATGCATACAGATACAGTTTGAAAACATTTCGACGTTGGCCCCATTCACATGTCATTATTTCTCGCCTCTAGTATCTTGATGGTGTTGATTAAGCAATCAACAAAATAGAGGGATTTCTCATCACAGCTATGATGCAAATACATTGTATATACATTAATGTATAACCTAAAAGAAAAATGAATAGAGACCGATGAAAGCCTAAAACTTGCGTCAACCAAATCGGGTACTCTGAAAGAAAAATAGGGTTTATGGTTTACATGATGAAGTGATGATGGAAGAAAGTGGGTGTGTCACTTAAATTTGAATCTATAAACCCTCCCATATCGTTAAGGCATGCCAATGGTCTATCCATGAAAATTTTCAGTGCATACAGAAACTGTTTGAAAAAATTTCAACATTGGCCCCATTCGCAGGTCCCTATTGTCGGACGTGTCTAGTCCTCGTGCAATTTCCATTCCTCGTTCCTTGTTCCTTGACCATGGTGTAGTCCCCAATATCCATTATTTTTGTACAAAATTACATACTAATGGCATAAAATTATTGATGAACGTTTTTCGTCAATAGTATAGCAAATTCGTCACGAGATTATTTACATTTCTCTCTCTTGCGACGATATCAAATGATGCATCTTTGATTTATTTCATATTTGGTTTATCAACTTGAAATCTTGATTTGATACTTTGCAATATAGCTGGACCTTCAGTCAAATACAAATATGAAACTTGGAATCATTAACATATCTACTATAACATATGAAAAATAGATGGGTTTATGGTAATTTCCATGATGAATTGATGATGGAAGAAAGTGGGTGTGTCAGTCAAATTTGAGTCTAGAAACCCTTCCATATCGTTAAGGCATGTGAATAGTACTTGAAGTTGGTGTAGTCCCCAAGATCCATTATTTTTGTTCAAAATTACATACTAATGGAATAAAATTATCGACGAAATTTTTTGACAATAGTGTAGCAAATTCGTCGCAATATTATTTACATTAGTCTCTCTTGCGATGATATCAAATGATTCTTGGATTCATTTCAAATTTGGTTTATCAACTTGAAATCTCAATTTGATACTTTGCATGATAGTTGGACCTTCAATCAAATATAAAAACGTCACATAAAACTTAAAAACATGTAATTAACCCATGACATTAAAAGTAAATTATTTTAAGAGAATAATTCATACAAATTAAAATATTATATAGTCACATACCTAATCCAACCTCAAAATCTGTGTAATCATCTTTATTCTCTATCTTGATCTTCTTCATCAAACTCGACATTTGTATCATCATCTGGTTATGAAACAATGTTGAAAGGATTGATGATATCATCATCGTCATCAATGTCATTTTCGAGCATATTTTCATCGACATCATCATCAGGAATTGCAATATTGTCTCCTACACCTAGATCATGATCTTATTCATCTTCGTCATCAGTCAACCCTCCATGCTCTTCTGGATCTGTCTGATATTCTGTCGAATCATCTTCTTCATATTCAATATCATCTTCTTCCTGTAAATGAGTATACTTAATTGGCCTTTCACTTGGATCATATCTAACAACAAATGACTAATCCCTTTCACCTGGAACATTTGATTAAAAGACATGTTCACATTGGCTTGGAAAAACATTATGATCATGTCCTCTTTCAAACATCATTGTTTTAATCATTGGAAATCCATTGGCATGTTGAATAACAGTTCTTTCCTCATCACATTCATGCATTCGTAACATATACCATTTGACATCGAACAATACTAATATGAAGGAATTAAAGCCACACTCAAGTATATTGTTTAAATACCCATAGTATCTATTTTAAGGTTCTCGGGGATGTTTGTCACTCCTAGAGGAAACATTAGTAACCTAGAATACTGTAGTTACCACACTATCAGAAGTTTTCCTTATTTCATCCAATTGTTTGATGAAAAATTTACAACCATTGCACCACATAGCCTTGCGGTGTTTCAACTGCAATATGTCAAATAGGTATAAGATGCATTGTAAATTAATAAATTAACATATATTTATATAACTTCAAAAGTATCTGAAAAATACAGTACACATGTAGTCACTTTAGTATAATATAAAATAACTGAATAAAATGGGTGAAATTGCTTACCTGTCCATCTTTCAAACCATATGCTAGATCAATTTCCCTCTGTGTAGCATTGGCATCTCTGTTACGACGAGCTTCTCTAACCAATTCAAACAGGCGTTGCCATGATAACCTACCTCCATTATGTTTTTTACATCTTTCAATCCATACATTCATCCATATTGTTTGCAATGTATAAATGTAGTGCATCCCACTCTAGAGCAACTAAATCAAAAAAACATAATTCACCAATATTAAATATTAGTTATAATGTACAATATGTAGGTAATTATAAATATTTATAATTTATGAAATAAATTATATTAATATAATAATGAGTATGATCATATATACAAAAAAATGAAACTTTATATGTATTAATAATATAAATTTTCACAATTATTAATACATTACCTCTCATTTTTTTCATTCTACATTTCCCCAACAGATGCTCCTGATCTTCAAATTTTTTGATGGAGTTCACATCCCAAATGCGATCATGCATAGTTGGCACTGCTAATTTAGGAAGATGTTGACTAATATATACCATGAATTGATATACCATATATCCCTCCACCATAGAACCCTTAGGATGTGCTCTTTGTCTAACCAATGCCTTCAATGATTTCAAGTGCCTCTCCACCATCCACATTGACCTTGTGTGAACAGGTCCACAAATTTCAATCTCCTCAACTTGGTGTATGAGGTAGTGTTCTTGTGCATTGAAAAATGTAGGAGGTATATACTTTTGCATTTCACACATTAGACGAGGAATTTCTCTCTTCCAATAATTTATATCATCTTCATGGATTTCTTTCAATGACAACCATCTACATAAGTTCGTGACACAAGAAAATAACATGTTTCAACACAAGTACATAATATAATATATTACATTACATTACAAGTAAAGCACGTGTCAGTAAGTACAACAATAATTTGAAAGAACATTTCTCATATAAATCACAACTACGTCTTACCTCATGTATTTTCCAAGATCATATATAACTTTTTTGACGTTGTTGTCAAAGTCGTTTGGGAGAGATAGAGGTAGAACATACTGTAACAACAAAATGAATCGTTATTTGTTTCGACCAAAGTAGCCAAATAAAAATAAAAATAAAAATATATATCTATAAGGCCAATATATATAAATATGTATACCAAAATTATTACCTTAATGAAGGTATTCCAATCATGTGTTTTTACCCCACCAAATTCACCTTTCTTCGTTAAGATATTTTTTATGTTTGAGGCAAAACCCGTGGGAAATTTAATTCTTTGAATGACCTCTTTTACATCATTGCTTTGTTGCATTGTTAATAACCATGGAAGGTTATTTCAGTCTAGTAATCCATCTGATCTGTTTGAATATCGGATCACACTTCGCATTGCATGATTGGCTTCCTGAATGTCAGTACAAATTTTGACAATTTTTTCTTTGTCCCTCCTACCATTTATGATTCACCATAATGTTTCAGTCACATTCTTCCCGATATGCATTGTATCAAAAAAATGAGTTATTTTTAGCTCCTCATAGTAGGGCAACCTCATGAATTGAGCGGGATAATATTTCATTCCTCGTGGAAGTCCATTATTAATACCTTCATGATGATTGCAACCTTCATGAAGCATAAAAGAAATCAGAAAAATAATTATCAAATACGGTAAAATAAATTCAATGATTAAAATAAACATTCAAAACATTACATGATCTACGATACATTATGAAATTAAGTGCCTTGATGATTTATATTATATTCCAACCTCCATAGGTGAGGTGTAATTCTTCATGGTTTTAAACCAGTCTCTTCTTTCTCATTGAAACTATGTTTTTCAGTAGTACGAACCTATGGCTCTTAGGAAGAAGGTGCCTATACTCATCAAACTCCATCTTTCCTAAACTTTTTGAATGACGATACTTCATCTTAGGGCCACAAACTAGACATGCAAATTTTCCCTTTGTTTGAAGACCTGCAACAAATGGATTGATGTCAATTATACGATGAGATTATTTAAAAAGTAAAAATGCACCATGATAACATTAAAATGTTATGTCCCCGAGGTGTAGGACAGTCGGTGACGGAGTGTGTTGTTAAGCCACTCCGTGATGTTAAAGTCACCGGTTCGAAACCTGCGGGGACAAAAAATCCAACCATGTTAAGGGTTGGNGCGGTTTCTCAAGCCACAGGTTAATCGCAGGTCCTGCACAAATTAACAAACAAAAAAAAAAAACATTAAAATGTTATATAGTATTAAAAATAAATATTAGAATGCTCATACATACCACAAAAATGTGTTAGTCCAGGGGCATCATGAATTGTCCATAAAAGTATTCGATGGAATTTAAATTTCTTCTCCCCAATTGGTTTACATATGTCATACATTGTAATGCCATCCCATAACTTTAGTAGCTCGTCGATAAGAGGCTCGATATATACGTTCATATATTTAACCTAGTACTTACCTAATATTTGTTTGAAATTACACATAATTACTAAAGGAATGATATCATGTAATATATATAATTAAATAAATAAACAAAAGATATTATGCAAAAATTGAAACAAATCAAAATTTTAAATTCAAAAAATTAATGTAAACAAATACCTGGAACAATCATTGTCAACATTATGTGCTCCCTCTTTATTGATATCCAAGGAGGAATGTTATTATTGATAACAAAAATAGGCCACGCTGAGTAAATAGACCTAAGCTCTCTAAATGGATTAACACCGTCAGCTGCCAATGAAAGCCTAACATTATGAGGTTCATCTTTGAAATCTGCCCATTTTTCCTCAATTTCCCTAAATGCATAACCATCGGTAGGCATTTGAAGAAAACCATCTCCACTTTATTTATGTGCATGGTAATCCATAAATTGTGCTATGCTTTCACACCTGAACAATCACTGCAAATGTGGAATTATGGGAATCTGACGAAGAACCTTTCGAGGCACCCTTTTTGTTACTTGATCAGTTCGATATCTACTGATAAGACATTGGGTACATTTGGTTTTCGAAGCATGTTGTCCATAATATATAATATGGTCATTAGGACATGCATCCATAGTTTGACAATACATTCCAATGTCTTTCATAATGGCATGCAAACCTCGATATGTGCGAGGTAAAATATTTGACGATGGTAACAAAAATTCACCTAACAATCTACAACATAACAAACAACTAGTTAATGTAAGAATAATAATCGTAAAAATTGCATTCTTATTTTACATATTAATTAACACTAAAAACAAATAAAAAAAAATCAACATTTATGTATAGTATGAGATGAAACATATTACATACCTTAGTATCTATGTCATACAAGTGTTCGACAAATTATTCATAACTTTTAAGTTCACTAGCAACAATGTAGCAGAGAGAATATTTTCTCGTGATCCTTCATAAAGTCGTTTATTTGCCTTTTCTAATAGAGGTTCATCATAAATACCAGCATTTTCCCCATCCTCATTTGAATGCAAAAAAAAATCTTGGATCATTTGATTTGTCCCATCATCTTCTTCCATGGGATCATTAACTTGATTTGTCCCATCATCTTCTTCCATGAGATCCTCATTTGCTTGGTCATGATGATGTTCCTCATCTTGTACAACATCATTTCCACTAATACTTGGTGCAATGTTCTGCAAAAAGTTAGAGGGGAACTCTAACTTTATAATTACAGACAATCATGCAAAATTAGTGTATACTATAACAACATTCAAACAATATATATACATATATACAACTTTATATAAAAACAACAAAATAAAAAAAGATAATGAATATATAGCTAATTACCACGGGACGATATTCATTCGATCCGCCATCAATGTGACCATATTTCCTACAATTGTTTGTAGTTGTTGCTATTAAAATTCTTACAGGATGTCTGAGGCCACATTTTTTACAAGGGCAATAACATCTATCATCACCATTTTCACCCGCTTTACTTTTTTTCCCGCCTCTAATAACATTTTGCGACATTCTTCCACACAAAAATACCCTTTCGAAGTTGTTGTTGTTATAGCAAGATTGTCGCAACATATTTGAATCATCAAATATTGATAGTGCAATTTTATGTCACTATCGTCGCAATTGCGACGAACGTGACCTAAAATTTTATTTTATTTTACCTATTTATTTAAGGTCATTTTTAACAGTCAATTTTAAGGTTCAGTAATGCGTCGCTCTTGCGGCGGAAAAAGTATAGTTGGCGCTCTTGTGATGAACATTGACCATCATAATTTGGTCAAACTACATGCATCGATATTGCGACGAATATGGGGTGGATTTAAAAAACCCAAACTTCTTCTTTTGCATGTTGCGACGAAAGAGTACTTTCGTCGCAAGTGTTCGTCACAAAATTTTCAATATGTATTAGTGAAAAGAGCCAAAGAGTACAAGTTATAAGGAGTTCACAGCTGCATATATAGAGTTTGTGTACAGAGAGAGACTATTGAGTATAATTAGGGTGCTTGTAGCTCTGTGATTGAGCTCACTAGCTTAGTAAATCTATGGTTGAAAAAGAAGCAAATGCCCCAAAGCTAGTTATCCAAGCCATTGATTCATGCCCTCCACGAGTCTACAACCCCGATTTCTCCTCCTTGTCCTGCCCCTAAAAAGGTAAGAGAGGTAGTTCTCATTTTTAAGTATAGTAAGCCAGTAAGCTTTCATGTGATCATTTACTAAAATAAAATAGTTGCATTAACGTAGGTTAGCACCATGTTTAGGGATGTTTTTTATTTCAGTGGGCCAACGCAAGAGAACATAAATGGGAGTTTTTTATTTCCAATTGAGGAGTTCCATCCACGACCAAACCATCAATCGGAGAAAATGGCCAACTTAAGAACACTGTGAGCAAACAACTCTAACAATATCAACATTCCAGTGATTTAAGCTATCATTTTTTTTCTCAGATATGTTTATTTAAACTTGCATTTATGTAAAGAATGGTAGGCCTATATTTTTAAGTTCCTTTAATCAAATAAATTTTAATTGTTTGTTGTAGCATTTGTTTTAATGTTTTGAATGTTGAACAAATGCCAATAATACTAAGTAAACTAGTCTTGCGAAGTAATTTGAACTCACACAACCCCATAGGTTTAAATTCAGAAAACAAATGGTTCCTGGTTTGTGTAATGTCATAACAATGTATAAATGAGAGATTAAACTATAATATTCATATCTCATCAATCGCACATGTGCATCACACCATGGAAGTGAAAATGAACTACTCCTTTGCACAGTTGATACATGAAACTCTGTACCCAAAAACCCATATGCAAAATTTAAAGACTTGTCTTTGGAAAAATGCCATTACAATGCAATATTGAAAATGAAAGCACAAAATGAGTCGCCGAAAGAAATACCTGAATAATTTTTGGTGAGATAAATGTATTTCCATTCTTCACCACATGCTCGAGATAAAGAAACCTGAAAATTCTAGTATAAGTCCTTTCTGACTGTACTAGTATAAGTCGTTCTTACTAGAATGTTGTAGTATAAGTCGTTCTTACTAGAGTGTTGTAATTCGGCTACACTTAATTGCAATACTTCCAAATTGGAGAAGTTTAATTGCAATACTTTCAAATTGGAGAAGGATTTGTTTGCCACATTGTGATAAGAGGAAGCATCTGTCAAAAACAATTCCTTCCATCTCTCCAATTTCTGCATTCGTTTTGTCTTTTCTTATTTTTCATGCATACATTTTCACTCCACAAATGAGGACTTTCTACACTTATGTTTCCTCACAATAAACCTAATAAGAAGACCATTTTCTTGTATACATCAAAATTTGAAGCCTTGAATAAAATAAGAAAGAAATGGAAAGTTGAGTCACTTAAAGTCATTAAGGAACTGGTTACCCATATATCTAGATCCATTCGAAGCCCATGTTTGGATTGCGCATGATGAGTCCAAGAACTTATAACCCATTAACAATCATACCAAATCCGCTATACTTAACCATACAAATACCTACTTGAACCTTTGTCCGCACATTGCAAAAACAACATAAATTTATGACTAATCTGTTCCCCTTCACATGAAATAAAATCAATTGAGGCTAGATCGTATAGGTAAATATTTTAGTATTAGACGATTTCATGAAGTACTGCATTACAAATTCTATTTCTCCTCAAACTATAAAATATCCTACATAGTAAATTCACTCTTAACATATCAGACATTGTAAAAGAACCCTTATTCTAAATTAAATAACCAGACCAGTAGAAATGATTAATGGGACTTCTACATGGAAAAACATGCAAACCCTTCAAAATGAAATGATCAATGGGACTTCTACATGGAAGAACATGCAAACCCTTCAAATCCAAATAATCTGGAATCATACTAATGATTACCCCGAAAAAAATCCGTTGGATTATCTTTAGGAATGATTCCATACACTATTGATTAACATAAATCTTCACTTTGTTCTTGCATGGACTGCATCTAAAGGTGTTGTTGAAATTAGGTTCAACCCAAGAATCAGAAAAGACGAAGAATGTTGGCATGGGAAGAGTAATGAAAGAAACAAAACTAATGGGAGTCCTTCGAAGGAACAACGAGAGTAGGAAAGGGAGGAGAGTGTACCTCCATTAGAGCCCGCACAGCATCCAGAGGATCAACCATTTCTCCCATATTTTCAGCTGACCGAATGAAAAAACCAAAGAGCCCAAAATTAAGGAATGATTGAGATCGTTATATATATATATATATATATATATATATATATATATAGTGTCGTACCCTCCCTCCAATCAATTCACAACCATTTGGAGTGTGGAACCATCCCCACCTTTGATCATTTCTCTCAATTAAGGAAGTGATGAATGGTCTTCATGAAAAGCATTCATTTATTTGTCTGGATGAAGATACACATTCGTGAATTTCTTTCTCACAAATATAGCAATTTGCATTTCCATGGCATTTGAAAACAAAGATCAAACATGAGCTACTTGTTGTTCAATGAATGTGCCAGATCAGTGAAGCTTGGTATTCCATATTACCCAAGCATTGAAAACATGTGTTGCTTTATCAAATCCCTGGACTCCCCATGAGTTGGTGCTTGCCTTCCAAACTCTTGAGGCACAAGACTGGGACGAGAGAGACTAAGACGAGAGACGAGGGTTCGAGCCTGTCAACATACACGATTTGGCAGAGTTGAAGCTTTGTTGAGCATTGCATAGTCAAGCTAAAGGTAGAGTTTCAGAGTATGTTCGCCTCTCCAATTGGCAAGCATGTGATTTTGCAATTTCCATCTGTAATACGACCTTGACATATTTTAGTTGTATGGTTGTGCAATTTGTAATATTGTAGTACTAAGCTGGTTTGTATGCACGCATTACCAAGTTTGATGGCACCTAGACTCTTGCTAGGCCAAGCTATTACATATATGCATATCTTTTAATTTTTCATAAATTTACACTATATGCATGTTGGTTTTACACGAGGACCGCATTGGAAACCTCTACTTCATAAATTTAACTCACGGATTTGTTATAAGATACACGAGATCACTATGGTATGCAATAGTTTGCTTCTTTAAAGTGTTGTTGATTTTGATAGTTTCAGGAAAACAAAACCCTTTTAGTGACAACCTCGTAATAGTCTTGTTAAACCAATCTATTACATACATCTAAATATTATCAATCGTAACATGTTCGGAATAAGTTTTACTCAATTATATAAAACTAGCACAGCCACAAAGTGGTTGGTGAACTCCCAAAAGTAATGTTAAATCTTTTTCTCGGACAACTAAATTGCACATAGAGCTAAGGAAATCTAAAAATTAATTTCAAATATGGTAATTCCAAAGGTTAATCAGTTGGCAATCATATGGTGGTACAGTAATTTCTTAATATGATTAGGTAAATGTTAAAAAGTAAACAGGTTAACTGATGCATTCAAAAATACAAGGAAGTTATGAAGAGTAAATCACATTCATTGATTTGGGAGGACGACTAAGAATATGCCAGCATCTTTAATTGTTAACCATCAGATTAGAATTTTAGATTAAAAGGTGATTAATTGTGTCCATCTTCAATAGGTATACGTCTTTCGGCATAATGAATTATCCTTTAACTTTTCATAGATTACACTCTGTAGGTTCTTCCAACCTCTACTTCATCCATATCAGTATCGGAATCAGAAATCATCTTTTTTTAGATATTTGTCTAAATCATTTTATAAATTTAAATATTAGTCTAAATCATTTTATCAATTTAATATTATTTTATGAGAAAAATATAATTTAACCAATTTCTATTTTATAAAAAACTCTTTATGAACTCATATAGTATTCTACAACAATGTAGAATCTATGAATTTTTTGGCATGTGCATCTCCACAAGTATTAGTGCCCATTCAAGAAAAGAACCACTGATCCAAGACAATGAAGTGGTTTTGTAAGTATAATTTTAATAATCTTACTTTATTTAAACTTTTTAATAAAAAAATTAGAATGTATTTTATATTTTAAACCACTTCCATTCATATTACAAATTTGACATTTATTATAAAAAAAATGAAATACCATATCTCTGTTACCTTTTGTACATTGATTCCTAAATAGTAAAAATGGTCCTCTTCATATTATGTTCGGAATATCCTCCTGTCTATTTAGAACCCCTTCTTGAAAGAAAATATTTAGCATTTATTATAAAAAAATTAAATATCATATCTCTATTATTTTTGTACATTGATTCCTAATGAAAACTAATTAGAGGATAAATGGTCATCTTCATATTATATTCGGACTATCCTCCTGTCTATTCCGAACCCCTTCTATGAGGAAAATAGGATCTATATAGATCAAATTTGTAATTTTATATTCTACTTGTTTTGTTTTCCAATTCACCTAGTTATTTTTCTATGCAAAACCAAACAATGAAGGAGGAATATGGAAAAATCAAGAGGGTAATGTTTGTAACCCTTACATATTAAAATGAAATATAATTATTTATGGTATAGTATTATGATTGAATTAATTTCTTCTTACTTATCACATATAGCAATTCAAAAGTCTATGGAGTAATGCATTGATTTTACTTCATATAACAATGTGTAGACTTCAAAAAAGGAAGTGTTGAAACAGTACGACATTGGAGTAACTAGTCAATAATTTCAAATTCATGGAGTTTTCACGACTTTGAGATTCTTTGCCTCCAGTGCAATCAAATTATACTAATGGTAGTTTTACCATTTTGTCTTCACCATTTTGTCTTCTATAAAGTAGTAGAGCCTCCATGATCATATCATTATTATTGCGAATACATTTTCAAAATGCCACTAAAATCATTCCATGGAAATGTCATTGAAATGGCAATGCCCTTTACTTTTGGCAATTGTCATTCTGCCTTGAAAAATGAGAGAAAAGTGTGTCCACCATAATTTCTCATATAGCTTCATAAATATTTATTTATAGTTAAAATTACTGTTATAATTGAGAACAAGGAAATTTAAGAGATCAAATTGCTAGAAGATAATAAGTTTTTAAGCTTCTTAGAAGCACTTCTCACTTTCTGCAACTTAATAATTATTGTGAAAGGAGTTGTGCTTCTCTAACACTCTTTTGGAATTGGAATTTCAATTTTAATTGCATGATCTAACACACCTTTTAATAATTAACTGTCCTTTTAATCATCTATTACTTTAGTTGTCACACTATATGTTCACATCAATAGCACTAAGATTTGTAATAGAATTCTTAAACCGAGGATCACCTTCTTAAACCACAGATTGCCTTGTCTTTGTATATGAGATTTAAACTCAAACAAATACTGGAGATAACTTTTGCACCCAACAAACATGGGTTTGTATAGATTTAAACTCAAACAAATACTGCAAATAACTTTGCACCCAACAAATATGGATTTGTATCGATGACCTCAACCTCGAGGATTTTACTAAACAACGTACAACCAATAATTTTGATCTACAATTATAAATTTTAACATGAATGAGCCGAATCATTCAAATCCAGATGACTCAATATATTCAGAATCATTCAATTGTTTTATTCTAGAATTGCAAAGTAGGTAATATAAATTATTTCTATTAAGGTAGACCATGTTAAATCGATGTCAGAATATTTCCCTCCCTAAGGGACAAGCTAAAGGGATGGATGCCTTGGGCTTGTAGGGGCTTCCCTAGGATGAGCCTCACAACACTTGCACATCACAAAGACTACGTCGTATAATTGTTAAAACACTAATCAAAAGTTAGTTTGTTAGTTAAGTTAACCTAATTGTTATTCAGTTACATGACAGTTATGGTCTTTTGTATTATATATGTACATCTATGTACATGATGATTTACAGAAGCATTGATGAATAGAGTATGCCTTTTCTGCCTTTGTTTATTTATCTCTGTTCTTCATAGTTTCTTGATTGCTTCAGTTATTTACATTATGTTTCTGCTATTTTGTTCATTATGAATCTAACAGTGGTATCAAAGCATGTAGATGATCTTAGAGGCCTGTTGGTTTATCAGAACACTTATTTCCTTGAAGGTTGATAATCTTGACATCCATGGTAGTTTTTTCAATGGAGGTGAAGATTAGTGAGAGTGTCCACCAAATGATCAAAAGACCAATGCTACAAATTACATCTGATGGCCTTGAACATTCATGGGATTGAGTGGGAGAATGGAACCATTGATTAGATAGAGGCTTTACAATATGGTCAATGTGTTTAATGTGTTTTATGTGAAGGTTGTGAAAGACCTAAGATGTGAGAAGCCGAACCGTGGAGAAGCTTGAAGATGTGAATAATCCTGGAGTGAGATGTGGCTGAACCGTGGAGAAGCGTGGAGTGAGGCATTGATCTTATCATGTCAAAGGAAGCCACGAGAAAGAACGCTCTCTTGAGAGATTAAAAGATTACAACATCAAAGGTTTGGGAAATCTAATTGAGGTAAATCGTTTGCAATTTATATTGATGACTGTATGAATTGAAGTTCTGTGTAGAAAGAACACTATTGTTGAAGGAGCAAGAACCCTACCTGCAACATAGAACGCGACCCTCAATAGCGGCCTTGGTAAAAAAAGCAAGAGAATGAGTGAAGGGCATGCCTTGTAAGTTAACAGCCAACGTAACCCTTATCATAACCCTGCTCTATGTCGAAGAACGTCACGGGATAAGCTGTCGTGAAGCTCTCCATCGCCTCTTAAATTGATTATTTAAATGGAGGAGGAGTTATGCCATTTAGCAATTGAATAATATTGTTGTTAATTCAATTGATGCAGGTTGATTTATCACTTCCATAACCATTTTAGTGCCATATTCAATGGCTTGTTCAGTGTGAAATGTGTCTTTTGGATAAAAATCACAACATCAAACGACCATCTACTGCGGCCTCCATTTGCTCGCAACAAACCTAACATGATTTAACTCTGCATACATAACTCAACGTGAAGGGACTTGTCTAAGGCATTTGACTCATGGACACATGGTAAAGATTCTACTCACCATGTATGCATAAATGAAAATAGGAGAAATCGGTTGTAAAAAAAATTTACATTGAGTTTTTATTATGGGAGACTTATAAAGTTATTTAATTTATTATATCATGATTTGAGAGTACCATTATTTGTATGATTAACAATGTTAATCAAAGTGATAAGGATTTGATAAGGTTTTTTTTAAAAGGAGTTATAGGAAGACTTTGGGTTAAGGAGTTATAAGGTTTAGTATGGAGGAGTTTTCTCCATTAATTGTAAGTGGAGTTATAAGGGTTTGTTATTTGAAGATTTTTTGTAAAGGTATTATAAGAAGTTTTTTGGAAGTTATAATGAAGTTATAAGGTGGTTGTAAAGGTGTTATAAGGGGGCCAACAAATTGTATTTGAAAATATTGTATTTGGTGTTATTTGTATTAGGATCTTTGTGTGTATATAAATCATTGGCATTCCATTCAATGAATGATTGCTCTTGGCATGCACAACATGATACAAATCCTGTAGTTTTTTAGCAGCATTCATACAAGGAACGATTGCTCTTCGCCTCTTAGCATGCATAATATGATATTGCATACACATCACGATACAAAATTGAATTTTGTGGCATCAACATACAAGCATCTCTCTTCCATATTCTGCATAATGGCAAGAATTGAAGAACTATTTACAATATTGTGCACATTAATTAACTCAACTACAGAATCTACAATTGCAATAAACAAGTGCACCCTCAGCACAGTGATTACTTGTTTACAAGTAACACACAAGAAGATTGATATGTTCAAACATCAAAACAAGTTGTTGTCTAATGAGTTAAGTTTGCTTCGACACCAACAATGTGATTTTAATGATATCAAGGATGAGAATGAAGACGCTCAGTTGACTAGTTATGAAAAACATGAAGATCAGTTAGATGAAGTCCTTATGTCAGAAAAAGTTACGGATAAATTTATTGTTCGACCATGGGAAGAATTACGATTTAAACGAAATCGATATGGACTAGGATTTGTAGAGGATGCTGACAACCTTTTTCATTTTCCTAATTATAGCGAACCTGTTTTCTTTGTGAGTGGAAGTTTTTTGAATGATGATAAGACGACAGAGTTTGTGGATATTGGTAAGGAATAGGTACAAGATATAGTTGATGATGATGTTGCTAATCGATTGGATAAAGAACTCATACAGTGCAAACACTATCATCGGTTTGGCCATGATAAGTCAAATTGTTTTGATCTTCACCCATGCAAATTTTGTGGGAAGACAAATCATCCCTCAGTAAGGTGCCAAAAGCGCAAGTGGAAACAAATTCATTTTGAATCGTTAGGGAATTGGCATTGGCGTTTGGAAGCCAATTTATTGGAGTAGTCTTATCGTCAGATTTATACACAAGTACAGTCGTACTTGATTGGAGATATTTCTACAGTGGATGCACATGAATGTTTTTCAAGATTTGTTGATTTAGGGTATGATCAGGGCCCAGTTGATGTAGTCTTTTGAGTTGAAGATAGAGTCTTCAGACTCCACCGGAAGATGGTTTGATGTGTTGGATCTCTTCTTGGCCATACTTGCGAATGACAGTCAAAGAATTGGAACCACTTGTCCCTCACGGGGGGGAAATCTAGTTGAGTCAGGTTCCAAGTTTGATTTTGAGTCAGGTTCCAAGTTTGATTTAGAGCCTATGAACAGATGATCAAGTATGCAACCTAGTTCTTGGAATGCAATCTTGTTCTTGAACATATTGTTGTTGATATGGTTTGTGGTCAGCTTAAAACCACCAATTGAGCAGAAGACATGAATTTCCGCTTGTTATATTTTTAGATTTTTTAGCCTTGAGCTCTTGTTAGTTTATGGTCAACTTAAAGCCATGTCATTTAGTAGAAGACATCAGCTTCTGCTAGACATTCGGTTTGTGGTCATCCCGAAACCACCAGATTGGTTTGTGGTCATCCTAAAACCACCAGATCAGTTTGTGGTCAACCTTAAACCACCAATTTAATAGAAGACATCAACTTCTGCTATTTTCTTTTCAGATTTCAGAGAGCATCTTCAGCCAACCCTCTGAATATTCACTTGACACATGTGATTGTCAAGTAGTGGCAGTTTTTCAGGCAAGAACGAACTTATGATTAAGGGGGGGTGTTGAAACACTAATCATAAGTTAGTTTGTTATTTAAGTTAACCTAACTGTTATTCAGTTACATGACATTTATGGTCTTTTGTATTATATGCCATTTAGTAGAAGACATCAGCTTCTGCTAGACATTCGGTTTGTGGTCATCTCGAAACCACCAGATTTGTTTGTGCTCATCCTAAAACCACCAGATGAGTTCGTGGTCAACCTTAAACCACCAATTTAGTAGAAGACATCAACTTCTGCTATTTTCTTTTCAGAGTTCAGAGAGAATCTTCAGCCAACCCTCTGAATATTCGCTTGACACATGTGATTGTCAAGTAGTGGCAGTTTTTCAGGCAAGACCAAACTTATGATTAAGGGGGGATGTTGAAACACTAATCATAAGTTAGTTTGTTAGTTAAGTTATCCTAATTGTTATTCAGTTACATGATAGTTATGGTATTTTGTATTATATATGTACATCTATGTACATGACGATTTACAGAAGCATTGATGAATAGAGTATGCCTTTTCTGCCTTTGTTTATTTATCTCTGTTCTTCATAGTTTCTTGATTGCTTCAGTTATTTACATTATGTTTCTGCTATTTTCTTCATTATGAATCTAACAATAATAACAAGATATTGGAATCACATATCATCATTTAGTCATTGAATCACGGGTTAGCCAATGAGGGACACATTTTTCCAATCTATAGATTAGAACAAATGGGAGTTCTTCTAGATATGGAATGGTGAGAAGCCCACCTGATCCTGCGATTTTATCCTTGTTTCTGTTTCACTCCAAATTGAACTTCTTTTATCTTGAATTGGTCAACATTGGCATCTATATGGCCTCCTCATTCTCCTCGTTCAAGTCACGAGAGGTAATTTATCCCTACATTGTGTTTTATGGGCCAACAATCACCTTTGGGCTTAACAATCACCCAACAATGGCAGGGACATTGCCACACTACAGTGGCACTTGTTGACCACTGGCTCAATAGCAACATGAGAAAATGTTTGTGTTCAACCTATTTTCTCATATCCAAAAGTTTTAATTTTCATTGAATATTACACTCGCTAACTTTTTGACCATATCATTCCCTTTCATTCTAAATATTTTGGTCGAAGATTTAGAATGAAGCAGTTCTTGTAGGGCTCATTGATGTGAACAAATATACATATACTATCTTTGATAAATAATACCTTATATCATTCTATGTATATAATACAATAATACTAATGAAAAATATTTGGCTAGGCTGCATTGTAAGATTTTGCTAAAAAAAAATGGCTTGGACTATACAAAAATTTGGAAAAATTAAATTGAAAATATGTGAACATAATGTTTTTATTTTTTATTTTTAATTCTACGGTTCTTTGACATGAAGCCTTAATGAAAAGTTACATTTAATCATAATCTTCTCTTAAATGGCTTTAAGACAAACTTTAATCATGCATTTAAGTGTAGTAAGAATATGAAGTCTTGTAAAAAAAAGAAGTAATATGGGATTGTTTACTATTAAAATATATATTGACATGTTTGCAATCCTTTTAATATTACAAGGTAGAACTTAGTTACAATTATATGTAAAGTTAAAATTTTATGGATCTTTATAATCTGATTTTGGTAAGTAGATATGATTTTGTTCTTGTTTGTACAAGCACAATAAGAACGATATTTGAATAATGGAGAAATCATATTTTTAATTTAATTCCTAAAGATTTTACATTGAAATTTTCATGAAGCTAATTTTGGTTCAACCGCTTCAACTGATTTTGTTTTTCAGTCCGAAGCTACTCACTAGTTGCATGGCATAGTCTATGCTCAAGCTCCTAGCTCCCTGTGATGGAGAGCTGGATTATCTGGATTATGATGTTCAATATCAAGCTTATGGGAAGCCATATATATGGAGATGATCAGGGATAGCAGTGGGGAGGCAATCACTTGGTGAGGAGGCATCCAATCGGTGAAGAGGTGGGAACTCCCTATGATTGAGAGTTGGATTATGATGTTCAAGATCAAGCTTATGGGAAGCCATATAGATGGAGATGATCAGGGATAGATATGGGGAGGAAATCAATTGGTGAGGAGGTGGGAAGATTGTACAAAAGGATAAGTGCAAAGCCTTCATTTAAACATTGTGAGAGCCATTTTTTACATTAATGGAACAAAGTCACATCGCATAGATTGAACCAATCAAAAATTTGATTTGTGAAATTTTGTAAATAGGAAAATAATTTAAAAATAAATAAATAAATCTAATTAATATAGAATTTCAAGAAAAAATTGGACATGGTTGTAAATTTGGGGTGAATTAATATATGGTCAACCTAGTTTGACTAGGTGAGTGAAAAATATAGTACCTTGTAGAGGTAGGGACTAATAATGAACTCATCACTTTGACTACCTTAAAAATAAGAAGTGCATACATCTCATATTTATAGGATCTTTTTGGATAGGATAATATCATACAAGTGAAGGTGAATATGTCACCTAAGGTGTGTTATCACATAAATGTATTAAAGCATGAAACTAGCATCGTGACATAGCTATAGAAGTCAAAAAGTTTTTTTAAATATTCACAAGTATAATAATCATACTAAAAATGTATCTTATCTGAGTAAACTTAAGGGTATGTGCAAGCTAATGATGGTCTCTCATGATGCATAAGTGGCAATGCAAACATGGAAATACAACAATTATTCAAGGTAGTTTTACAATGAATTTGAATATGGTGTAAGAAGATAAAACGTGGGAAATTGAATTAGCTTTCCGAATATACAACTTTTGTTCATAGAAATTGTGAATAACTATGTCAAATATTATTTTTTCTAATAGTTGTATCTTATTTTTCCAACAAAATATAAGGTATATAAGGTAGATATGATTATATTATTGTTTGTACAAGAACACTAAGAGCGA
Organism: Picea engelmannii; assembly: GCA_009831015.1. NCBI lineage: Eukaryota > Viridiplantae > Streptophyta > Pinopsida > Pinales > Pinaceae > Picea > Picea engelmannii. The sequence continues at coordinate 128,378 of ML795187.1, forward strand.
CACTTGAACAATGGAGAAATTATATCTTTAATTTAATTCTTGAAGAGTCTAGATTGAAATTCGAATGAGGCTAATTTTGGTTCAGTTGATTTTTTTTCCCGACCTAAGCGAGTCACTAGTTGCATGGCATAGTCTATGCTCAAGCTCGTAGCTCCCTGTGATGGAGAGATGGAATAGAATGTTTAAGATCAATCTTATGGGAAGCTTATGGGAAGCCATATAGATGGATATGATCAGGGATAGCATTTGGGGAGGAAATCACTTGGTGAGGATGCGTCCAATCAGTGACAAGGTGGGAAGGTTGGGAATGTTGTACAAAAGGATAATTGTAGAGCCTCCATTTCAACATTGTGAGAGTCGTTTTTAGAACTTGAGTGGATTAAGTGTTAGAGCCTCATATTCACATCCCATAGATTGAACCAATCAAAAATTTGATTTGTGAAATTTTGTAAATAGGAAAACAATTTAAAAAACATAAAATAAATCTAATTAGAATTTCAAGAAAAATTTGGACATGGTTGTAAGTTTTGGGTGAATCAATAGAAGGTCAACCTCATTTGTGTAGGTGACTGAAAAATATAGTACCTTATAGTGGTAGGGACTAATAATGAACTCCTCATTTTCGGTATCTTGAAAATAAGAAGTGTGTACATTCCATATTTATAGGATTTTTGGATAGTATAATATCATACAAGAGAAGGTGAATATGTCACCTAAGGTGTGTTATCACATAAATGCATTAAATCTTGTAATTAACATCATGACATAGCTATATAAGTCAAAAATTATTTAAAATATTCACAAGTATAATAATCATACTAAAAAATTATCTTACCTAAGTAAACTTAAGATAAAGGTGTAGATACACGAAAATTGGATTCTCCTAAGATATTCAACAACCCTCAAAACCTAAAAAAAAAACATAACGAGATAGTATTATTCACGTCCCTACCCATATTTTCCTATTCCTCTTTGTTCATACCAATGTGTTTGTTTCCAAACAAAACAACCCATTAATCTCTATACATAAGAATATCTTTCATCTTAAGCTTCCATATCATGAAGATCTGATGATTAAACTTTTATATCACTATCATTGAATTGTTTTTTGTTTTCTTTCACACAAGGCTCATATACTTAAAGATCCCACTCATGAATAAGTTTATTCCATACCAAATATACCCTTGTTATCCGAAGAATAACTTAAACCCTAGTAACAAAAGCATCCCCATAAAGCTTGTAACATTGCTTTGATACAAAAAGAAGAGTTTGATAAATGTGGACAAGAAAGAAATGGTAATAGAATCTCAAAATAAAAGAAAGATTGACATACACATCCATAGTAATTACACAAGAGATTTACGTTGGAATCCATTAACTAGGAAAACCAACAAACTTAAAGTCACACCTATTTTCTCATTGTATTAACAAAATAGTTCACAATACATGTATTTAGGTAATCCACAACATCAGTTGGCCCTAATCTAGTGAGTTGTATTAGATTACAATGGATTCAAAATCAAGAGTTGAAAAGAATAAAAAATGAACCAACCTACAAGTCATACTAAAATGCACAATCTACTTGCAAAGAATACAACACATATCAAACAATTGGATAGTGCCAAAAAAAGACATTGTTTGAGAAAAATGCATGTAAAGTGGAGTTATGAGAATAGTTAGACATATCACTAATATTTAATGTGAAAGACATTTATGATTTTATAGTTTTTGAGGTTATGAATTATATTAATCTAAAAAGTTGAAGTTGGGTGGATGGACAAGATGTTGAGGAAACAATAACCATAAATTGAAAAGGTATTGGAGAAAAAAAGTATTCTTAAGTATTCTAGATATAAGGTACATAATGTATACAATAGTTAGTGAAATTAATGGATAAGCCACATGTTAAGATTATGTGGATTCCATTTCAAGAGTATGAGATACTTCGCAAATAAATTATGAAGTGATTGATGATATGTTCACAAAAATGCAATGTTATTTTTTAAAAGGAGTTTGATGCAAGATCATCTAGATGTGTATTAAAATAATTATAGGAAAAAGGATTGTATATAAGTGAACATGGAATTGAATTGTTTTTCCATCTCCTTTTCACATCTATGAATGTTATAAGATAGTTTTCTTATTGATTAGATAAGTTTATTTTTTCTTGAAACGCTTCATTATTTAGTCAAGCTGGGTTATGGTATTCTTCTCACCAATATTTAGTTCCCTTAAACCTAGTGATATGTTTTTCTCACTCATTAAAGAGGTTTCCATGTGCTAAGTAGAAGAAGCATGAATGTAGTGATGGAGAAAGATCCCTTTAAACCCCTAGTAATGTTTTTTTCCCTAATTGATATGTTAATGGGAAAATATAAATTAAAATACTAAAAGTTATATTACTCTATTACTCTAGCGCAAAATTAACTATTAATGATAATTTAAATTTAATTTAACAATCCCAAACAATAAATTATTATATAAGAAAAAATATCAATCTACCATATGTAAATTTAGGTGACCCATCTTGAAAGTCTTTACAACTTAAAAAGAATTAATATCCATCATGATTATAGAAGACATGAACAAATACACTATCAAATTGAACACTTTTGATGTGAGGAGAGTATTGCAACTTGAAGGACATCCACGTCTAAAATGCTAATAACTTTGTTCAGCTAGAAAGTGGACAATCCTATTTCTTGTGATCCCTATGGATCATGGCTTAATCATGCCACGTGGTTTTCCTATTATAAACAAGATATTCTTGTGATACCTATGGATCGTGGCTTAATCATGCCACGTGGTTTTCACTAAACGAAGAAAATGTTTCAATGTTCAATATCCCAAGTTGTTGGGCCTCGGTAATGCCAAAAATTTAAGGATCATCCATGTTGTCCATATTGTAAGCACTTCCGAAGTAATAATTTGTAGTTGAGACATTGGCTTTCATAATCAATGATAAAGTATATCTCTAAAGTTCTTAATAAATTGACATCATGTATTTATTTTTTCAATTGCACTTTCGAATGGAGAGATTTGATAATCTCACCCGGACTAAAGTCATTGCGACAATCATGATGGGTAGAAAAATTTGAGGATTCACCATGGTTAGCCAATCAGTCATCTGTCCCACGCAATCATGCTCGTTAATAAATAAAAAAATGCATTCTTCATGTTGGAACAAGTCAAGATAAGAAACAGATTCGTGGAATATAAATCCATTTGAAAAGCTTTGTCACTAATGGGGAGAGGATCTTCTGTGAGTGTCCACGTGGAGCTTCATAGAATTCTGAATTTCCTGCAGAAATATCTAACTAGAAACTCTCACACCGTTGGTGGTTTCAAAGATTTTATCGAGCACTTATATCTTCGTAATCCTATGTATCGTCACCACTTGTGATTTTCCTTAGTGTGTCGAGCCATTTTTCAAGTACTTTAAATTAAAAAACCATGTATTTTACGCTTCGTATAAAGTGGAGATATGCGAGTTATTAAAAATATATATTTAATAATATTTTATGTATTCTTAATATTGCGCTTGGCAGTGCTGTATATGGATGCGAATGAAACTACATACAATGTGGGCACTCTCCAACCAGGTGGGGACTCTGCCTACCACTCGCGAGATGATCACTGAGAGAAAGTTGTTCATATGGTCCCATTTAAACACAAAATCTCTTTTATGACACCAGGTGTGCCATTATTTTAAGATAGAAAGATCCCATATTACCTTTAGAGATAAGTTTTCAAGTGGAGGTAAAAAGATCTTTTAAGTAATAATAGCATGCGTAACCATAGCCGTTGTTAGAGATTCAAGTGATGATACTAGAGAAAAAGATCAGATTGGCCAGCCGTAATATGACCTTTGAATGATATTTAAGGCTTCATTACGACTGTGATATAATAAACATTGAAAGGGCAAGATACCCACTTCATTAACGCAACAGCAATGATTAGGGATTTGGATATGACAGTTTTGACAAATGACAGGAAGCTCTACAACTGAATGTAGACGAAACCCCCCAAACGGATAATCTAGTTTCTCCTCCTCCTCCTCCTCCTCGTTCATTCTGTTGGCCTTGCTGTTTTGGCTTTGTTTTATCCTGCTCAGCACTCTTTAGCCATCAAGTTCCACAAGAAAGACAGATTCTTTCATTAACTGTTGAGGTTTTAAAGTCGAACCGAGCAAATTTAGCGTTTTATATTTCCAGTTGTCAGTAAATAGGAAGTTATTAGCTTCTCCTCCGGCACCTTCTCCAAGGGGAGGGTAGCACACTGGGCGTTCTTGTACTTCCACCAACGAGGGCACTCTCAACTCCGATCTAGCTGCCATTATCGCAGCTATTATCGCTCTCATCTGTGCGCTCGGCCTGAACTCAGTGCTCAGATGCGCACGTTGCTACAGAAGAAGAATGGCGGGCGACTCATCCGATGGGGTGGTTATCCGTCTGGCCAACACTGGATTGAAGAAGGAGGCCATCAAAACATTGCTGATTGTTGTTTACACATCTGCCTCTAAGCTGCCACCGGGCTTGGCCAGTGTTGCTCCATCTGCTTGGCCAAATACAGGGAAGGAAAAAAGGTGCAAGTGTTGTCCAACTGTAATCATTCCTTCTGTTAGCACTCATAGTCACCCTCGGACTGATAGAGGATAAGCAAAGTACCCCTCAAAATGTAAATGGATTAAAATGGATAAGCAAAGTACCCCTCAAAATGTAAATGGATTAAAATGGTTTGAGTAGGTGGATCAGCAAGACTTTAAAGAAAGGAAAAGACAACAGATATCACTGCATCACTGCAGATCAGTGATGGACCATTGGGCTATGGAGTCATAAACAGTCTGCTTATTGAAAGCATTTATGCTCCCTATCAGACAAAAGATTCGTATAATGATGAAGAGAAGAATAAGAGAATAACATAAAGACAAATATTCACTAAGCAGAGATCCTCTCTGCAAAGAGAATTGAGATGTGTCTGAACAGTAAATAATGATAGATAGGCAAGCTTGCAAAGAGAATTGAGATGTGTTTGAACAGTAAATAATGATAGATAGGCAAGCTTACAACAGATCCTCTACTACATCGAGAATCTATCGATCAAAGGAAAATCTTAATCCTTAAAATCAGCAATACATTTAAGCAAGATGAAGAATAGAACTTAGATGTGTCTGAATAGTAAACAATGATAAATAGGCAAGCTTACAACAGATCCTCTACTGCATCGAGAATCTATCGATCAAAGGAAAATTTTAATCCTTAAAATCAGCAATACGTTCAAACAAGACAATGAATACAATAGAGAACATAGAAGACAAATCTGATGAAACAACTCATATGAGTCTTCAATAACAATACAATTTACAGCTATATGCCCCTCCGGCTTACAAACTGAGATATACAGTCATAAATATTTCTCAAAACTTCTTCTTGGTCTGGACCGAACCCCCCTTCTTTTTTTTACATATCATTCATCTTATGTATTTATAGTCAAAACATTAGACATGTCTTTTTGCTTGGGCGGCTCTTCTCTAATGTCGTATGCCTTCTCTTGTCTGTCATGTTCCTTCTGTCAGAAGGAAAATCTGGTCAATATGGGCCTACATGAAAAATTGCCCTTTGTGGTACTTTGAGCTGACAGTTTTCTGTCTTCTCGACCAGACCCTCCATGTTTCTATTTAAAGGGGTAGTTGATTGTTCAACCACTGGTCCTTCTTATATTAACTGATTTCTCCTTGGAATTACGGCGAGGCCTTACGCCTAGCTTGTTTCCACACGTTGCTCTTAGATTGGACCCTTTATAAGCACGTGATTGTGAAAGTCGGCAATGGAGGTTTCAGTCCACACCGCTTCGACCCCACCAACTGCCACATACCTCTTTCGCTATACCATGGTTTCGATTGTGGAACCACTCTAGAATTTTAATGTTCGTGCATGTTCTGTCCCCGCAATTAATTGTGGTCGTCGATCTTGTCGCAATCCACGATCTAGGTAACCCTGCTATTTTAGCGCCCCCCGCTAAAATTTATCCATCTACCAACTCCAAAATCCTTTTAACCATGCTTAGAGATGGAACCAATTTTGGAGCTTGGGAGCTTTGAATATTGAGCAAGAATATCTCTCGGAGGACGATCTTTCGAATCTGACGTGGTGACCTGACGTCATTGTGTTGTCACAACTATTAATGGATGAGCACCATGTGTTTGCACTGATGAGTGCCTAGTGTCTTCAACACTTCGGCACTTCGAGCTTCAGGAGTTTTGGATCGTGAAGCATGAAAAACTCTCGTAGTGGTACGGGTTTGGATTGACGTGGTAGCCTGATGTCATATTATATCACAGCTGCTGATGTGTCACAAAAGGAGAGTTCCACATGTCACTCAAGAATGAGTGGATGGCATGCCCAAAGGTGCCTAAACTAAGTGCCACGTTTCAGCACCAAATGTATGCCATGTATCTCTGACGGATAGGCGCCACGTGGTTGAATTGATGAGTGGTAAGTGTCATCGACACTTCGACACTTCGGGCTTCCGGAGTTTTGGATTGTGAAGCATGAAAAACTCCTGGAGTGGTACAGGCCCGAAGTTAGATGGCAGTGTCTCGTTACTTCGACGCTTTGGGCTTCGGGAGATTTTGAATGCACGCACGAATATCTCCCAAAATGACTTTCTCACAGTTGATGTGTTAGTCTCTTGCTACTTCAAGACTTAGGGACTTCGACACTTCGGGACTTCGAGATGTTTGGATGGAAATCTTCCGAAGCGACTTTCTCCTGGTTGACGTGACATCCTCTCGTTCCTTCGGGACTTCGACACTTTAGGGTTTCTGTCTGGTCGTTAATCCTTGTGCGACTTTGAAACTATGAATGCACGAGAGCTGTTAATCTAAACTGCACATGGGATCTGCACCGCTGAAAATTGAACCCGCCCGTTTGCTTGCATTTCAATCCCGAAATGCATTGCTTTGAATGTTGCATTTTTCTCATAGTTCTTCCATGCGCATACAACATAATTGATCGACCTAACTTTATCAACTAAAAGAGGAAAAACTTATAGGAAGGTATGCAAAAAAGAAAGAGACTCGGTAGAGGTGTAGACCTAGATTTTAGAAATAACTACATATGACCCATGATAACTTCATGTAATAACACCTTCCACATTGAATGCATTGATGAGTGGCTCACATCGCATTCTTCATGCCCTATGTGTAGACATTCTGTGAATCTCGTTAACCAAAACAGGAAGCCAGAAGGTGCAACTGCAATTACTTAGGCCATCGAATCAAACAACTCGATCCACGTAGTGACAGAGAGTACAGATTCAACTCAAGCGATTCCTCCACGCACCGAAATGTTGGAGAGAACTCTACAAGAAGAGACGGGAATACGACTTCTTCACCATCGCCTCTGTCTTTAGTTTCTGAAAATGAAGTTCATTTGATCCGATGAACAACAATGTGGGTTGAGTTATTCATATGGGCCGAGTTATTCATATGCAATTTTTTCATGGAATCTGATATACGAAATCCCATTTTCTCAATCTACAGCCAACGTGTAGAGCTGTAATTGCAATGTAGCTGGAAGATAGTTTGATTGTATATTGTATATAATTTTCTAGATCGAAACAAATATTTTAGTATGGTCAAAAACATTTTTGGGAAAATCCCAGGAGAGCAGTCGATGTAATAAAAAAGTCCGAAAGCTTATAAAAACTCTAAGATCCATTTAGGTTAAGAATATGACAAATCTGTGAGGTAACCGTATTTGTTTTGCGTTTTTACATCCCATGGAAATCAGCATCCCTATTAAATTGAATGTCTACTTCTTCATTTTAAAAATGTAAATATCTCTAGAAGTAAATACAAATATTGACCCCTCTCTACAACAGACTAAAGAGTTTAACTATATATAAATAATTGAACCAGAGACTTTAGAAATCTATATAAACGGTAGGCAGCATGCATGACATCGTCTTGACAACCCAAAGTGTTTGGAGCTTTAACTGTTTGAACAATACTTCTACAATAAAAAAATAAATTAGTTTAGTTTTATATTTATCACGGTTTTAATTTTGATCGTTAATCACTAAATCAAACTGACACAATAAGCGATCTTAAAAGGGGTCATAAAAAAAACCGCCCCTATTACTGATTTCAATGCTGAAATTCAATTTTCAAAGAAAAACAAAACAATCCCTCTAAAACATGGAAGCAAAGCAGCACACGAGAATAAATCCCTTCAAAACTGAACACAATACACATGCAAAAACATGTTGAGATTAAAAATAAAATCCCTTGAGTAATGTCAAGTGTCTTTGATTGCTTCTTCATATGATGTTAAATTCCCCATGGCTGGAGATATTATTTTATATAGTTTTATGGTTTTAGTTGTTGGCAAAAGGGTTGTCCGCTATGAGTCTTTTATCAGCCGCCTCTACAACATGTTGCTCCCCACTTCACAATTTATCTTTAACACATCATGTACAAAGACAATGACATAGTCTCTATAATCATACAATTTCCTTATTCCTATGTGTGGTTACCTTGTATTCAAATATAACTACAGAATACCTCTTGCAACCACTTTCAAGATCTCTACCCTAGTATACATCAACAAATCCCTATATATTTATCATTTTTTTTGGTACATGTCTTCCTCGGTAGCATATAAAACTAGTCAGTCAAATACACGAGAATAGTAAAAGATTTCTTCCAATTTTGACATACATCTATTCAAAATTCCCACTACATCAAACATCCAACAACATTTGCATCATACATCTATTCAAAATTCCCACTACATCAAACATCCAACAACATTTGCATCAAGAACACGATACATGCGTTATACTTCTTCTTGTGTATTGGGAGTTAAAAATAAATTTACACCTACATTAATAAAATTATTAACCAATTTATATTATTTTGTATTAAAGCCTTGCAATATTGTCTCAACATATTTCCTCCAATTTAATCATCTAAATTTCATGTTTGCACAATTATTTTTCATGCTCAAAATATTTTTTGCAGTAGCAAGATCCTTCATATCAAACTTAAATAACAACTACTATTTAATGTCCTTGATGACATATCATCAACATATAAGTCACATAAATAAGATAAACACCAACTTTCTTGGAATACACATAAAATAAACTTTTCTTCTTGAAAATCCTACTACTAATATATAAATATATAAGTATGAAACTTTTAATTACTAGAAATAAACTTTTCTTCTTGAAAATCCTACTCCTAATATACAAGTATCAAACTTTTAATACTAGAATATTAGATATTGCTCTAATCCATAGTCACTGTGCAAACCAATTCCTTATTTCCCTTGATTATAAAACCTTTTGATTGTTTCACATAGATTTATTCTTCAAGATCCCCATGTAAGAGTGTTGACTAAACATATGTTTTCTCTATTCCAATGTCAAATGAAATAGTGATAGACAAAGGAAATATAATATAAGTTAACTTACAAATATGAAGGAAGCAAATTAGTTTCCTCAAACTAAGAATATCCTTTTTCTATAAGGTGACCTTTTACTTCTACACTTTACCTTTTGTATTGAACTTACTCTTTAACACCCATTTTCTATTGATAGGTTTTCTTCTATCAAACAACTTGACTAAGTACCATGGATTATTTTTTTCATAGCCTTAGTTTAGCTTCCTATGAATCAATTTCCCCAGTTACAATTGAGGATGACCACTAGTAGCAGATAAAACAAAATCAATATAAAATTAAGTGGACAATATATTTTTATTTATTGTCAAGTTCCCAAACTGATCTATTGAAGACCAAGTTCTAAGGTTCTTCCTGATCTAGTTCATGTTTCTTTGTTGAGTTAGACTCTCCATCATCCAACTCAAACTGCATTCTCTATAAATATTTCTCTCATGGTTGGTCTTCCTACTTGGTAGTGGATTTATGTTCTTGATTATTAGATCACGACTATAAACAAACTTTCTTGTTTCGAGGATGTGAAGCTTGTATCCTTTTACAACATTTGTATAACCAATAATATTACTCCTTTTTATTTATTGTTTGAATTACTTGTTTTCTCGTTTGGAACATGAATATTTAAGCATCACAACCAAAAACCATGACATGTGCAAAAGAGGGTATCTTCTAGTCCATGCCTCGTGTGAAGTTTTATCAACCAAGTCTAATGAAGATGATTTATTTGATAGGTAACATTTATTACATACTACCTATGCTTGTAATTATTATGGTAACCGTGCACCATTGAGCATACTTCTTCCATTTTCCATCAACATTATTCTTTTTGAAACTCCATTCTATTGAGGTGTACATGGAGTAGTATTTTTTCTTGTTATACTATATTAACAATACAAAATTGCTAAAATTCATTTCCACTCAACTCTCAATCATTATCTGTCATGAACACCTTTATCTTCTTCTTTATGTAGTTTTCCAAAAGAATCTTTAAAATATTTGAATTTACTAAAGACCTGAAATTTTTCCATGAGACACAAGAAATTGTAGCATCCATAAATGAAAAAAATGTATCGAGTATTACCTAGTGATGGAACAAGAACATGTACATATATGTCATTTCATATTGACCCCAGAATTGAGACTGAATATATTCTTGTCACACAAAATGGAAACTTTACCTAATTTTGTTTACCATAAACACAATGTTCATAGAAATCAAAATCTAAGCATTAGGAAATTCCTTCAACCATAGCTTTATTGTGACATATTCAAATGGCATTCTCTCCAATATGTTTGATTCTTTGATGCCAAATAATTTCCTTCTCTTAAAGGACAATAGGTGTTCTCTATGTTTATTATCTTTCCTTAGGCATAACAAAACTATTATACCCATTATCCATAATACTTCCCTATAGCTTATATAGTGTCCTCGTCAACACCATTACTCCTCAAATGTTATTGTTATAATATTTAGCCAAATAAATTGAATCACAAACAAGGATATTCAAAAATTCCCATGCTTTATTAATATGAAAACCCTTAAGGTAGGAAAACAACTTACAATGATCCTTTATGGAAGGAATCCACTCATGTTCACTTGCCTCTTAAGGTTGGGTGACCACTCAACGAGATAAGCTCCAAACACAATATAATCCACTCCCTCATAAGGAGGAATCCATCCTTATTTATAGATAACAAGAGAAACCTAACAATAACAACCACCTAACTACCTATTGGACCTTCATTAATCAAGCCACATTCCATTTATTCAATACTAACAAACATAGTGGGCCTTATAATAATAAACATAGCGGATCTAGTCCACATTACATCAAATGGCCTCAACTATTATTAATCAAATCAGCCCTTTGGTCCCCCATTGCACCCCCTAGGGAGGATCCCAACACTCCACCCACTTTAGAAAACAATTTCCTAATAATTTTTGTGATGAGGTACAACTATAAACCAAGGTCTCATGGATGAGTGTTGACCTCAATGATGAAGTAATCCATAGAACTAGGGTTCCATGTACAAGTTATTTCCATGAAGCTAAAATAGTCCAACAATACCCACCATAAACCTAGGTATAGTGTATAAGTGATAACTTCCGTACTAAAGTAGCCAACATCTTGCAATATTGAAGCAATCCAAGGATCTCATCCATAAATCTAGGTCCCGGGTCTGACAACTCGTCTTTACTCCCCACTAGATATACCTAATCTTATTACATGGATGAGAATGGTGTTCCAAATGCCTAAAATGATCATGTTGATCTAAATATATCAATCCACCCATATCAAAAAAATTGTCCACATTAGTGCAAAAGGTCATATGTGGATTTGGAAGGCACACTACTACTAGAGATTAAGCAAGCTCAAAATTGGTAGTCTAAGCTATCTCTTGACTTCCCTCCATGATGTTGTCTACATAAGGTAGAGTAGAGCCATCAAATAGAAGGTGAAAGTAGTTTCCATGCCATAAATGACAACTATCCATGTATCAGCCATCACAACCATACTCTAAATCACACAAGGCATATCCTTCATAATTATACTCATCTTTGATGAAGGGATATATGTGGTACCAATAATACAGGTCCCATCAAATTTATCAACTATCTTGGTCATATTTTGGTATCCCTTATATATATATATTAGAGATCTTTTTCACCAACATTTGTTCCTTCCATGGCATGTTCCACCCCATTACCATTCTTCACTTCCATTAGGGTTTGAGAGAAACTATTTGCAAAGGTTTTAGTGAAATCGATATTGATTGGAAGTGTAACATATAATGTGTTAAATCTAATCCCCAAAAATCCTCTTTCCATGGCAGCAAGTATCATGGAAAAAACCTGAAATTTCTTATTTTAAATCAATGATATCTTCACTTCCCGAACTTGGATTTGGATGAATGTTTTTTAATTGCGAGATTTTTTTAGTTGAACAAAAATATATAATTGGTTTCTTCAAATTATTCTCGGAAATTTATAGGAATTGATATAAGCTTTATGGTCGTTTTTCTTCCTTTGAAAACCTACAAAATTGTGGAGGGGGGGATCTCCCTTTCATCTCAAGAAAGAGATTTGATATAACTTGTTATGCTCCTCAATCCAATAAATTGAATCACAAACAAGGACATTCAGAAATTCCCACGCCTTATCAATATCAAAACCCTTAAGGTAAGGAAACACCTTACAAGGATATTTTTATGAAATGAATTCACTCATGTTCACTTGCCTCTAAAGGTTGGATGACCTCTCGATGAGCTAATCTCCAAATAAAATAAAATACACTCCATCATAAGAATGAATCCATCCTTAATTATAGATAAGAAGAGAACCGTAATCATAAAAACCACCTATCTAGCCATTGGACCTTGTTTAATGATGCCACGTTACATCTATTCAATACTAACTAACATAGTGGGCCTTACAATAACAAACATAGTAGACCTATTCCACCTTATATTGAATGGCCTCCACAATTATTACTATAATGGGACCTCCCCCCCATTACACCCATAGGAAGGATCCCAACATTTCTTATAAGCCTCTTTTTAAACTATTGTATACACATATTCATTTCTAATCTTACTCACATAGATCATATTTCTAGCTAATATTAGAACATGTAGAGCTCCGAGGAGGGTTTTAACCCTTCCATCTATGATTAGTACCCTAATATTTCCACATACAATGTTTTTGGTTTTTGATTCATATATTATGAACACATCACCTCTATTATACTTTTCATATTTATAAAACCACTTATCATCCCCTTGTTACACAAGATTTAAAACAAGGTAAAGGAAATTTTTTTGCTAGGTGGTTCTCCTCACAAATCCCATAAAATTACACTATATTTAGTGAATAATTATTCCTAGCATTTTTTCTCATGTTGTTAGGGCATAAAACATTGAGGGACATTTCATATTTCTCCTGTTTCCCCTTAAGTTTCTAGTTACATAGTTACTGAATGTGATATGTCAATTTTTATGTCCTACAGTAAGCTTCCAATTTCATTATTTGTGAGAGTCCTTGTTCCTGTAAATTTTGATGATTATAGGAGAACACTTATGCCACTCCTATCCTTATTTCTTGTATCCCTAGAGTACCTATCAAACACTTGATTTATATTCTCATATGTTAGTTGAAATATTTCACCATTTACAAGGAGGTTCAAGGTCTCAGTCAAGTCTTATTTTATACCTCTAAGGAGCACTATTTTAAGAGACTCATCATCTAATGTGTAGTTGTGAGTTATTTTGTAGCATTTGGAATATTTCATCCCTAGTATCTCTAGCTTTGCAATAATCTATATATATTTCAATGAACGTCTTCTTCATCCGATCCTAACCACTGATGTTATTTCCTTCCAAGCTCATGAACCATCTCAAGGAGGATTACTTTAGTGTAGAGGGAAAGAGCCAACATTTTTTAGAATTTGATGTGTAGTCATTGGTTTTACGGAGAACCTCAATCTCAAAAAATAAAGGTATCAATATCCTTAGTATTAATCCCATGGAAATGGGGAAGATTAAAAGGATATATATTCTTTATGTTTATTTTCTCATCAGTTTCTCAAATTGGAAATTGAAATATGTTGGGTGGTTCCTCACTTTCTTCTACAGTAGTGTTCAAAGATGGATATTCCTCTCTATCTTTAGTTATTATCTCAAAAAAGGATTGATTAAAATCCATGAAATAATGTGCTCTCATTGTTCAAGCTACTCAACAAATTATTCAATCATGTGTTGGATGTTTGTTGGATTCTCTTAAACAAGATACTTGAAAAACTCTTCAAAATCCCCTTGGTGTTATATTTGACATTATGATATTTTGGTAGAAATGTTCCATATTTTTCTCTAGGTCGATGCAAGCAATCTAAATAGGTATGCCATTTTTTTTCAAAAATTCCAGATTTTTCTTATTGCAATTTTTGGTAACCTCCTTGGCAATGACACCAAAAGTTTTTGGTAACCTCCCTAACATGACACCAAAATTTTGTGAGGCAAATAATTGTAGAAAGATATAAATAACCCCTTTGCTTCACTTTAATTATCAACCTGAGGATCATGTACACTTATGAGGTGTTGTGCAATATGTATGAAAATTACAATTTAATCAAATTAATATGCACTACTAATTCTAATGAAAAATTATGGCAAAGTAAATGATCAACCTTAACAATTCATTCTAATTTACTTTTATGCAATTGAGTCCATGAATTTTACCCTTATCTTTTATGAAAATGTGTAAAAGATAGATGAAGGTATAAGGTCATAACCTTTTGGAGGAAAATTTGATTAAACGAAATCCCTTGGACTATTCATCAATGTGTTGTTCATGGATTAGGAAATCATTACATCACTAGTTATCAGAAATTAGATTCATAGGATCCAATTCAAAGTACTAACCATTATAATTTAAAAGTAATTAAAGAAATACATGGGATCCACATCACAACACTAAACAGTATAATTTAAAAGTAATTAAAGAAATACATGGAATGGAATTGTTTCAAAAAAAAATATAGGAAATGCAAATACTGCTACAAAATTAAATGATGTAAACTAATATTGTGTTTATAAAAAGTTTATCTAATCTAAAACATAAATTCAAAGACAAGAGATGTAAAGAAAGAGGGTTCCTACGCCATTTACTTGAGTGGACACTACTCAAGGAAATTCCTGGAACCCTTGGAAATACTATTCATAACTTCAATAAACTATGCTTCTTTTATTTAAAATATATCTTAGAACATGATGACATATAATTGGCTCTTTACTACAATTCAAACTAGCTCAAATAGAAACAATAAAAATGAAATAACAATATCGACTATCCTATTCTATCAGCTATGCCTCTATTTATGAGTGAAAAGAGTCATATATAGACATCCAAACAATTCCTTGATTGGTGGGAGTTGTCCCTTAATTTCTTAATATTTGGCATGTTGTTTCAAGGGCATTGTTTCCTCTTTGTCAATTTGAATCTCAGGATTAGAAGGAAATGTAATTGTATAGTGTCTTTATTGCTACCTTCAAGTGATGGAAATCCTAAAGGTTATGAGAGGACAAGATACCTTGGATATCTCACTCATTCAATTGATGGGTCTATGATAATGACTAAATAGGATCAGCTTGTCATATGTGTTGAATCCATTAATCAAGATTGTACTAAATTCCAATTTGTAATTTTGTAAACCACATTTGTCATATGTGTTGAATCCATTAATCAAGATTGTACTAAATTCCTATTTGTAATTTTGTAAACCACATTATCTCAAGAATGAAAATTACATGATTTAACCACACAAAAAAGTTTAGATCAATGTTAAATCACATCCCACATGAGATTCAGTGAATTGTATTTGAATACGTAGCATGAGTTAAAATATATAAATTGGTCATAAAAATGATAATATTTTTACAAATGTCTTGAGCCTTGGAGGCAAAATGTATCGAAGCTAAGCACAATATGGGCCATCAAAGTGAAAAATTGAGGCCACCAAAAAACAATATTTAGGTATTCCACAATGATCACTAAACTCTAACCCACCAAGAGTGAGACGATCAAAGTTTGTCACGCACAAATAATCCAAAATATCTGGAATATAGTAATCAAATCCATAAGGAAAAAAAATAAAATTAAATAATATATATATATATATATATATATATATATATATATATATATATATATATATATATATANAAAAAAAAATATATATATATATATATATATATATATATATATATATATATATATATATATATATATAAGAATGAATAGTAAGATGATTACAAATGAGAATGAGGGCTTGCTTATATACCCACGCAGGGGTTCACTTAACCAATAGTCATGTCATTTCATTATTAATAATTAATAATTATTATTTATTAATTATCATTTAATTATTATGTCATTAATATCTATTTTATATGTATATTTATGTTCATAACATTTCCTTCCCCTTAAAAATGATTTTTCCTCAAAACATAATCACTGAAAGGCTTCCCTTTTAAAAAAAAATTCTGGCACGCGATGTCTTCTCAAATCTTTTTGGCTTGTAGTTGTGACTCTCAACGAAACAAGATGATATAACCTTTGAATTCCCAAAGTGATGTGTTGCATCTTTTGGTGAGTGATCCATCCGAAATCCACTTTCATTGGAATTGTTTGATGATTTAGATTGGGATTCTCATTTTAATCTTCCCTACAAGTTGTTGATTTTGTCTTCGTTCTTTTTCAGTGTGGTAGTTTATTTGTTGGTAAGAAGAACACTATTTATTTTCCTCTTCTCTTAGTCATTGATCGTAATGACTCTTGTGATTTGGATGACGATAAGGCATCCTAATCTCTTATGAATTTTCCTTGGAATTATCTTCTTTTGATGTTTGTAGTGATTTGTCAATGTAATCATTCTTTTGAATTTGAACATCAACTGACTTTGTATTGGTTCCTTTTTCTACTGTCAAAATTTGAATTTCGGATAATTTCTCTATTGGGTCAAATTTTTGTTTCCTTGTTGACTAATGATGTTTTGTGATCTATATCTTCTTGTAAAGACTTCTTATCATGATTGATATTTTTAATCTGAGTTAATAAATCATGATTATGTCATCTTAATCATAAAAGTACTTCCTTATTTTCTGACCTGTCGTCTTTTTCTGATTCCAGGTTCTCCTTTTTTTCATCCTTTAAAATTTTAATTTGTTCAAGTAACTTATGGTTAAGGTTCCTTAGGAAAGATATTTCTTCATCTTTTTCAGTTAATTTCTCCTTGAGAGCTTGATTTTCTTGTTCTGAATTTTTATTCCCTTGCTTGTTGTCTTTTGACTTTCTGATTTTAACTAGTAAATTTTGATTATGATTTTTTAATCGTAATATTTCTTCATCTCGTTTTAGTAAGTATTGGTCCATTTTTTGTCTTTTGGTATTTAGTTCTTCATTTTTTTCGATGAATTCCTGAATACATTATTTGAAGTAACAAATAACTTTCTCTATTAACACAGTAAAATATTTATCATTCTGAATTTCAAACTGTAATTTTTTATTGCTCGTTTTATAATTTCCTAGTTCTCCTTTCAATATTCGTGATTGTATTTCTCAATTATCTTGATATTCTTCCATAATAAATGATTTCTCACAAATCGGACAAAAGCGATTTTTATTTTTAAAAATTATCATATACTCAAACTCCATTTCACAAACCGGACATTTAGTCCAAAATTTCGATTTATATATGGAATTGTCCATGTTTTTTTTATTTTTTTTTAAACTTGAATTGGTTTTAAGATTTATTTTTAAATTTTAATCAATTTGTACCTTCAATATACTGTGTACTTCAAAAAAAAAATTGTCACCCTTATTTTCTGTTTATCTTCACTTTCCTCTCTCCAATAATATTAAATATATATATTTCATTTACACTTTTTTATACTTTATAAAAATACTTTATTTCCACTTTAAGTAACATTTTTTTATACTTTCTAAAAGTAATTTTATATTAAGTCATTTAATAGTGTCTTAATTAAATACCATTTTAAAAATATCATCTCGGTATATGTTTACTTCTCCTTTATCCACAAATAATATATAAAGCTACGCACTTTTTATAACTTTGAATATGGCCTTAAGATTATTTTTATAATATCCCCTGGATAATTAATTTGGATGTACTTTTTGTAATTTCTTTTAATGGTTTGGCTCTTATACATTTTGCTATAGGTTGTTTTTTAATAATCTTTTTGTGATATATTATATCTATTACTTATCTTAAAAAAATCTTTTTTTTTTTCTTTTTAAAAGACGCCTTTAAATATTCTTTTTACTTTTTCTCTTTTATTTTAAAAATTTCAAATACTCTTACTTAACTTCAATTAATCAATAATAAGTCAATTTTTTATACTTTATGGTAACTTTTATGAAAAATCCTTTTTATTTTTTAACAACCACACTAAAATATATTTTCTCTTAATAATAATATATTTTCTCTTAAAAGAAGATATTTATATTATCTCTTTTCCTAGGCCTTTTTAATAATCTTAGTAACTTTTTTTTAAATGAATGATCGTGACCGTTATGGAGATGCACCTTTTACTCATCGTAACTTCTTGGTAATTGTTGGTGAACTAACTATTATGCTCATGGGTAGGATTTTACCTTTGCATTTAATAGTTTGACTCTTATATGGCCAAATACTTGAGTTGGTCAAAGACCCTAACTTCAGAGAAATAAAAAAATTGATGGCCAATAGCCAGTAATCAGCGGAGACTAACAAAGTTCGTCATGCAAAAATAATCTAAAATATCTAGATAATAGTAAACAAATATATATATATATATATATATATATTAAGATGATTACAAATGAGAGTCATGCAAAAATAATCCAAAATATCTGGAAAATAGTAAATATATATATATATATATATATATATATATATAAGAATGAATAGTAAATATATATATATAAGAATGAATAGTAAGATGATTACAAATGAGAATGAGGGCTTGCTTATATACCCATGTAGGGATGCCTTTAACCAATAGTCACGTCCTTTGAGACATGTCATTTCATTATTAATAATTATTATTTATTAATTATCATTTAACTATTATGTTATTAATATCTATTTTATATGTATATTTATGTTCATAACAAAGAGGTATTAGATTACAATGGACAAACATCCATGTTGAAAATCATAAAAAATCGACAAATGCATAAGTCATGGTTGGTTTCCATGTACTCAACTACAACTACAGTCTACCTCTTTCTCATATAGTTAAATATTTTATCAAATAGGTTAAATTCATAACCACTTCTATACCTTCTACAATCATGATCTCTAGCCCGGTCTGCATCAACAAAAGGCTATATGTCTATCAATTTGTTTGGTATAGGTCCTCCTTGGTAGAAAATCGTATAATCTAAATTGTCATGCAAACATATGAAAACCTTCTTTAAAATAGTTAAATTTTTGTTCCTTATTTTTGACATATATATGCTCAAATCTCCCAATGCATGGGTAGTATCTAGTCTTGTATAGACAATCCCATACATTAAACTTTCAACAACACTTGTATAAGAAAATGAGGCATGTACTCTACCTCTTCTTGTGTCTTGGGACATTGTTCTGAAGATAAATTTACATCTACATTAATATGATCCTTGACCAATTTATATTCATGTATATTAAACCAAGTTGCAATATCTCCTCAACATATTTATGTGGTGTTGCAATGGGATATCCCTTGTCCTCATTATGGCCAACATTTTTATGGAAAAATTTGAAATAAGAGCACTCGAATCGTACCCCATGAATCCTAATAGAAGGAAAAGGTATGTAGATGATACTAATGTGATATGGCCTCATAATAAAGAAGAGTTCAACAAATTCTTTGAGCACCTTAACTGTATCTCGGAACACATTAAGTTCACTATGGAATTGGAGGAGAATAATAACATCCCATTTTGGATATATTGATTCAAAAGAATCAATATGGGCACCATGCCCATGAAGTATACAAGAAGAAAACCCATACAACGAGCTATATTCATGCAAAATCTTATCACCATCCCACTTAGGAGATATCAGTTTTGAACACCCTAGCATTGAAAGTGTTACACATGGAATTTTCACACCGAGGTACCTAGCCCTAAGTGTCGTAAGTGTCATATAAGTGTCTCATACACCTTCACACCATGGAATAACCTATGTCACAATTCTTAGTCAATGTGGAGGAGGAATATATTACATGAAGGAAAAAATACCAAGTGCACATGAATTATTATTAATATTTATGAAAAATAAATTAATTAAGTGTGAGAATCCACCTCACATTTGATTTCCCATTTTTTAGGGAAGGTGGAGGACCTCATGGATGGTTGAAATATTTCCTCCTTAAAATCCTTGAGGGATATTTCCTCCCTAAAATCCTTAAGAGATATTTTCTCCCTAAATATCTTTCAGATCCTTATTTAATGGATCTGATGAGTGATCCTCTCCATGGTGGTTAAGCCTCCAAATCCTATATAATGAGGGCTTTCCATGGAGAAGGATAGTGGATATTTGAGGTATCAAACCTATGGTCTTTGGAGAAAGCTTTAGGATATCGAACCTATGATTTTGGGAGCTTTGTGCAAGGGTTGGACAAGGAGGACTTGGTGAGGCTGCTACATCTACATCTAAACTTTGTAAGCACCTTGTTGTGTTCTCATTAATATACATGCTTGTCATGTTTCCTTCAAGTTTGTGTACATTTGCACGAGCTTGTGTCTTTGGATGAATCTAGTTTTAAACTAATCTTGGTAGAATAGGAAGTATGTTTTGTCTTCGTTGTCTATTGTATTGTAGAACTCGTTAAAGGACAAGTTGAAGATCAAGTTCAACTCGGACTGAGAAAGGACAAACGTCATAAAAAGGTACTCATACTTTCTCCCTCTTTTCCCTTCACTAGTTTAACTACATTTAAAGGAATGTCAATTTTCAAAGTTAGCATTCTTCTGTCTTGGTCATAGGGGTCTAAGATCCAAGAGGACATTCACCTATCCATGGGGGAATTTTCCTACAACAAAAATTGGCGACTCCACTGGGGAACAACATTGATCTGTCTTTCCTTGAACTGTCCCTGCCCTTTTCCCACATTTTAGATCATTTTTATTGTTTCTTTATG
This sequence comes from Picea engelmannii, assembly GCA_009831015.1. Lineage (NCBI taxonomy): Eukaryota > Viridiplantae > Streptophyta > Pinopsida > Pinales > Pinaceae > Picea > Picea engelmannii. Next base: position 149,527 of record ML795187.1, read on the forward strand.
ATCTTTTTCCTTTCTCCCATCTTCACTAGCAATTTCACCAACTTCTATGAATTATGGGTGAGTTTTTTTTAATTTTTTGACTCTTTTTTGAATTTTGGGTAGATCGACGCTCCTCTGGAGTGCATATCATAGCGTTGATCTCTAATCAGAACTCCCCTACAGTTATTTACAAAGTGCTACAATGCTTTGTTCCCTTGAGAGACAGAACGTTGATCTCCTTCTTGGAGGATTTTTGCCCTCTTCTACTCAAATCTTTTCAGTCTGTTTTGTAGAAGTCTTTACCCAGACTCTATATGTTGGTTTGTGAGGCTCTTTAGGTTGATATTTAGTACTAATCACTCCTTATTTTCTTGATTGGATCTTGAAAAAATATTCATAAATGTGAAATTTCCCTTTCTTGCTACTTGGTTTGTCGGGACTGTTCGAATGATTTCTCTTTCTCCCTGTTTTTTCTTCGATTCTTCTCTGAATTTTCTTATATTCCTTGAATGCTTGTTGGTTTTCAAATACTTTATTGAGTTCTTTTTAGAACAAGTTTCTACTTGTTTTATTTCAGACCTCACTGCTTTGAGTGCATGCTTTTTTTATAGCCTTTTTGCTTCATGTCTTTTGCCTATGCATATGACTCTTCTTTTAATTGAAAGTAGTGGAGAATTAAAGGATTTGTATTTACTTTATTTATACATTAGAATCAAACAAAGAAGACAATTTCATTATTGCTTTTGGGTAGTGAAACTAGCTTGCATTTGAAGTAGCGAAATTGCATGGTTTTTGGCATTTTTGGTCTTGAATTCTTAAAAAAATTCCCCTGAATCGTGTATTGGTGTACAGTCTCTTTGAATCATTTCTTGAAGATATTGATCTTGATGATTTTAATAAAATTTTGGGACATTGTGCATATAGGAATGATAAACGTTCTCTCCTTCTCGTAATATAGATTTCATTGAAGTGAAATATTTGCATTCTCATTTCTTTGGATTGTTTAGAGTCAGTCAAAACATCATTTAGTCCACACCATTTTCCTCTTGACTAAACAACAGCCTTAAAAATCAAGCGCTAAACTAAAATTTATCAGAAATTTTTACATTTTCTGGTAGCAAACATGCATTAGCTTAGGCTGTAGGGATTTGAAATAGGTTGAAAGGATAACTTTCCAAAGCTGTCAAACAAACTTAGCATCGTGCTATAGGGACAGTAAAATCCAATTTTCGTATAAGCATATCTGGGATCCCCATCTCACACAGGGGCTATGCACGAGGTCACGTTCGAGAGAGAAACAAAGATTATCCCTTTGAGGCTTAACCATTCGTAGTAGTCAGATCGTATATTGGAGGTTCTTCTTGAGGTCCAACTGTATTCATTTGGTCTCATTGATTCGTGAATTCTGAATCCGTTCAGGGTCCTCTGGAGTTCTATCGGTCCACTTGTCCTCACTTCTCTTGAAGGATTTCAGACATGCTATCTTTCCCATACGTTCATATTGGACTGTCGACTGTACCCGCCCAGAGGCTGAATGTGATTTGGTGACCTTAGTAGAAATAATCCTTAGGGTATTTACACAAGGTGACAGTGAAGGGAAGTCTTCGTTGTACCTAGAACAAACATTGGTCAAACTCACTCAGGCTCCTTGGAGGGTAAATCCATGTTTATTGTGTTGAAGCTTGCACCAAGGCACAAGTCCGTGAAGAAGATCGCCAACGTAACTCATCCACCCTCTCTATCCCATCCCCTTCCTATATTTATCTCGCGATGTTGGATTTCATCACCAACTAGTGGTTTCATTGTGGGAAGGTTTGTTTAATTGTTTGCTTCTCAGATTCGTTGCGTGTGTTGTTTGTTTTCCTTAGAGGACCTTCGTCAAGTCAATTTTAATGGCATCAAATCTTGGGAGTACCAACAGAGGAACCCCTTTTCCCTATGAACCTTTCACCTTTCCTTCTTTTGGAAACGTTGGTCCTCCATGCATTCCCACACTGAGTCTTCCGGAACTCATAATCGGATTACCATTTTGGTTGTTCCCCAATCCGGTGATATCGAATCTTTCCAGTGCTTCGACTTCACCTAATGCTTTAGATGTAAGTACACCACCCACACATCAACCTCATGTAGAATTTTCGCCTTCTTCACTCGATAAGTCTCCTTCCCTTTCTCCTTCTTCGCCTAGTGAAAGCTCTAAAGCAAGTAGCCAAGTTGATAAGAAGAAGAAGAAATGGAAAGAGAAGAAGAAGAATAATTTGAAAATGACCACGCATCCAACCACATCAAATGTTGGATCCAAGAAACTAACTACTGTTAATCGTATTGGGAGTGTCGATGAGGTCGACAAGATTAAAATGAAGAATCCAAATTCCAAATTCTCTTCCAGTCTTTGTAAGGGTGACCACTTTCTGAGGGATTTCCCTGGTCTTCCCAAGGTCTTATAAATGTGGTCTTCCATGTCATTAGCCCATGCTGGACATGCGGGTGACACCCCGTCAACTAGTGACGTTAAGGTTGGTAAGAAGAAAAGAACTGTCAAATTTCCTTTCATGTTATGTAAAGGTGATCATTACTCTCACCTTTGTCCTCGTATGAATGAGACTTCTTCTCTTTTGGAAAATCTTCAACTTCCAACTGGTTATCATAAGATTCCTCCCAACCCATCGTTAGTTGATGGAATGGTCAATCTGGTTCCATCTCCGATCAGTCTAGTTGACCAGGTGGTCAACCTACTTTCATTCTCAATTGAACCACTAACCAAAGTAGATGATGCAGTTTCATCATTGATCAACCCCATTTTTCATATGAAAATTGAAACCCAGGTGACTGATCCAGTCCCTTCATCGGTCAGTCCCACCCTTTATCCGAAGAGTGCCAAAATGGTCAATCTGGTTCTGTCATCGATCGATTTTACTCCTCCTCTGAGGAGTGATAAAGTGGTCGATATGGTTCCACCATCGGTCGATCCCACTCCTCCCTTGAGGAGTGCAAAAAGTGGTCGCTCTGATTAAATCATCTGTCGATCCCACTGCTCCTCTGAAGGGTTCCAAACTAGTTTCTCCGGTTACATCATCGGTCAATCCCACTCATCCTCTTAAGAGTGCCAAAGTGGTCGATTCGGTTCCACCATCGATTGATCCCAATCCTCCCTTAAGGATTTCCAGAGTGGTTTCTTCGGTTACATCATCATTCAATCCCACTCCTCTAAAGAGTGCCAAAGTGGTCGATCTGGTTCCTCCATCGGTCGATCCCACTCCTCCTTTAAAGAGTGCAATCAAAGTGGTAAATCTAATTCCACCACCCATTGATCCCACTCCTCATTCAAAGAGTGAGGATGTCGCTCAGGTCTACCTCGTTAATACTAATTCACCCAGACAATGGGCCACTCCGCCCGTCCCGATGGCACCCCCTTCAAGCAATCAGATGATTTTTATTGATTGGAACCATTTGACGAAACCCCATCTTCCTTCTTACGTGCCTTTCCAAATCATCATGAAGGTTTGTGATAGGAGTATTCCTAACATTGTAATAGATAAAAGTGGTTATGTTAGCATCTTATTCGCGAATGCTTGGCAAGATTTTGGTTCCCCGTGACTTCCTCCCGTGACTCAAAATCTGTTGACCTTTGAAAGAAGAGCTAGTTGAACTTTAGGGATCCTTCCTCAGTTTCTGGTTACTTTAGGAGGAAAAATGGTCTACGTTGAAGTGATGGTATTTCACGACCCCTTGGAATTTAACATTCTCCTCGGGCAAGACTATGTCTATGCAATGAGAGATTTTTTTTCGACTCTTTTTTGAGTGATGTGTTTCCCTCACAACAGAAAAAGAGTAACAATCAACCATCTTTGATTCATTGACGCTCATCTGATGGTCAACCATCCACCTTCCCTAAATGGTCCTTACATGCCAGGGATGTCTGCCCCACCACAGGTCAATTATGTAGTGACTTGCCCCATTCATTCAACCCTACACGAGAGGGAATATCTCCCTTCTCCTAACTTAGATCCGATCGTTGAAATGGTCATCTCTTTGATAGGGTTGTTAGAGCTATCGAGGTCATTGACATGTATTCCTTCCATAGTGTTTTTCTTCCATCTAGCAAAGATCTCCTGGAATCCATGATTGACATTTGTCCCTTGACATGTATTCCTTCCATAGCATTGTCCTCTTGGAATCCATGATAAAAAAGAGGTCACGAGCATAGTTTTACTCTCTGTAGAAATCTCGTTAAAAAATGAAACCAAAGCTATGAGCATAGTTTTGCTTCTCTGTGGCAAGATCATTAAAATATTAAACAGAGGTTACAAGCATAGTTTTTCTTCTCTATGGAAAGTTCATTAAAAAATGAAATAGAGGTTACGAGCATAGCTTTTCTTCTCTATGGAAATCTCGTTAAAAAATGAAACAAAGGTTACAAGCATAGTTTTCCTCTCTGTGGCAAGCTCGTTAAAAAATGAAACAAAAGCTACGAGCATAGTTTTGCTTCTCTGTGGCAAGCTCGTTAAAAAATGAAACAGAGGTTACGATCATAGTTTATCTTCTCTGTGGAAAGCTCGTTAAAAAATGAAACAAAGGTTATGAGCATAGTTTTCCTCTCTGTAGCAAGCTCGTTAAAAAATGAAACAAAAATATGGGGATTGAAAATGGAGCCTTGAGCATAGTTCTTTTCTTGTGTCAAGTTCGTTAAAAAATGAAACAGTCACCTCTCCCTTTGAGTCGAGTATTTCGTTAGATCTCTTAAATTTCGATTCGAGTCTTTAGCTAGATCTCGTAGATGTCGAGTCAATTCTTTCGTTAGGTCTCGTATTTGAACCTTATTTTCATCCACCCTTATCCTTTTTCTCCATCTAGTACATAAATTGGTGACAACATCAAAGTCGGTGAATGAAATGAAGTTTGGGGGGGCATGTCTCTAGCCTTTGATTATCATTCTAGAGTCAAGACACTAGATTTTCAAGCTGGGGGAAGAGTACCAACCATCCATGGGTATCCCAACCTTTGGAAATTACGTTGGGAATTTACAAGCATAGTTTAATTTTGTTTCAAGCTTGTGTAAAAATGAAACCCATATCGAGCTTAATCTTTTTTTTTTCTCATTCTCGAAAAAACATGAGAATGTAACAGAGTAGACGTTTATCACTTTTTCAGACTCGTAAAGGTTATACAAAAAAGGAACCCCTTGGAGTCTCCCTTAAGCTATTTTCAGACTCTCTCAAATTGAAAAGATTGCCAAGTGATCTTGCTTCCTTTCACACTCATTAAAAGGTTTGAAAGGGCATCTTTCGGGTGGTATTTTATCTCTTTTTTGGCCTCATGAGACTAAAATTACAAAAAAGAACAACCTCGGAGTCGCCTTTAGTTCTTTTCAAACTCTCTAAACATGAAAAAACACTGATTTTTCCTTCTCTGGACTCGCTAAACTACACATTGAAGGGACCATATGGGACCGAACCCTTACTTATTTTGTTTCGTTAAACAAAAGAAGAGGAACTTACTGAAGGTGATTTATATAGATCATGTGTTATCCTCCTCGAACTCATAAAAATAAAAAGAGGTACTCATCTATCTGCATGGGGGAAAAAATTGAAGGAAGCAAGCCAAGCCATTTTTTGGAATCATCACAGGTCACTCTTGCAGTCTCCCTTGAACACGACAGATTGTCTTTACATACATTTCAACCTACTGAACCTCTGCACTAAACCAATCCTCTCAGTTTATTTACTCCTTTGGGTCACCCGACGAAAGTCACAGTATCCACGACATCATGTTTTGGTCCATGTCATGTTTATTTTGTTTGTGCCTCATTGTTAAAGGAAATTATATGCCTCAAGAGTCAGCCATCACAAATTTCAAGTTTCAATACCTGTGTCAGTCCATACTCATTCGATTCACCATCTTACATCTCTATGTTAGTTTTGTGTTGTTGATGGGAGATACATCAAGGCCCTCCTTCGAAAATTCTTTTCATGTCGACTTCAACAGATCATCCAAGACTTAGACTTAGAAACCAGTTAGTAACTTGGGACCTCCATGCCTCAATGGAAGTCCTCCTCGCTTCCTACAGTGGGTTTACATCATTGACCTCTGATCACATGATTCCATGAATGTTCGACTTCAGCTCATTTATTCATATTTGTTGGAATGTACTAGGATACCTTGGGAGTCATTGACATCATTGGTGATTTCCCTCACACTTGTTAACAGTTTACCTTAATGACTGGTAATCAAGTGGTTTCTACCATGTTCAACATCAAAACATCTATTCACATGGATAGATTCCTACCACATCGGGATTCGTACGAAGACACTGGTTTGAGCATTCACTCTGTTAAACTGCTTTGCCTAGGCTGCAGAGGATATCACTTGAGCATGCTGATGTATAGATGGTCACATAAATCCACATTGTATTGGTCTGTGGCGATGTTTTATCATCTCGTAGCTCCATTGTGTATTTTTCATGGCTACGATTAGTTCATGTCATGGAGGTATGGATCCACATTGTATCTTTGGTGGCAATATACTTAGTCAATATTTTTCATGGATCCGCAGTGTATTGGTCAACATTCATGCTTTGAGTCATCTTGTATTTCAAGCATAGGTATGCCTGCCTCAGAAATGGAACATATATTAATATTGTTTGATTTGCAACTTCTTCCAGGTTCTCCAACTGCACACCCTTGCATTAAATATTTGTAAAGTGTTTCAGCCATCATTCTCTCTTCTGACCTCACACTTTAGGGGGCATTCTGTTACACATGAAATTTGCACACCTAGGTACCTCACCCTAAGTGTCGTAAGTGTCATATAAGTGTCTCATACACCTTGACACCATGAAATAACCTATGTCACAATCCCTAGGCAATGTGGAGGAGGGATATATTACATGAAGGCCAAAATACCAAGTGCACATGAATTATTATTAATATTCATGAAAACAAAATTAATTAAGTGTGAAAATCCACCTCACATTTGGTTTCCTATTTTTTTTAGGGAAGGTGGAGGATCTCATGGATGGTTGAAATATTTCCTCCTTAAAATTCTTGAGAGATATTTCCTCCCTAAAATCCTTAAGATATATTTTCTCCCTAAATATCTTTCAGATCTCTTTTTAGTGGATCTGATGAGTGATCCTCTCCATGGTGGTTAAGCCTCAAAATCCTATATATGAGGGATTTCCATGGAGGAGGATAGTGGATATTTGAGGTATCAAACATATGGTCTTGGGAGAAATATTTAGGATATTGAACCTATGATTTTGGGAGCTTTGTGCAAGGGTTGGACAAGGAGGACTTGTTAAGGCTGCTACATCTACATCTACACTTTGTAAGAACCTTGTTATGTTCTCATTAATATACATGCTTGGCTTTTTACCTTCAAGTTTGTGTACATTTGCACGGGCTTGTCTCTTTGGATGAATCTAGTTTTAAACTCATCTTGGTAGAATAGGAAGTTTATTTTTTCTTCGTTGTCTATTGGATTGCAGAACTCATTGAAGGACTTGAAGATCAAGTTCAACCCAAACTGAGAAAGGAAAAACTTCATAAAAAGGTACTCATACTTTCTCCCTCTTTTCCCTTGACTAGTTTAACTACATTTAAAGGAATGTCGGTGTTCAAAGTTAGCATTCTTCTGTCTTGGTCATAGGGGTCTAAGATCCAAGAGGGCATTCACTTGTCCACAGGGTAATTTTCCTACAATAGAGAGCCATTAGAATCTCTGATGAAGACTACCTTGAATAGGAAAAAGATCACCTTTCCAAGGTTTTCAAGAGAATAGGTTATAGGAATGAGAATATCGTTGTTGCAATAAAAAAACACATGGTTAGGACAAGAGGTGAGCCCCATTTTAGAGAAATTCAACCCAGTCAGATAGCCCACCTTCCCTACATCAAAGGGATCACCAATAGGATCACCAAGGTTCTAATATAAAAGGAAATCATCACCTCTTTTAAACCCCTTGAAACCATTAGACAAAAGATGAGATTAGTAAAGGATACCATGGACCAATGCCAACATAAAGGGGTCTATAAGGTAGAATAAACTTGTGGCAAACACTACATCAGGGAAACTGGGTAATCATTTCAAATAAGGATTAAAGAGGATGGGGTCTATATTAAGAATGAGCTCACATGCACTTCAACATTAGTCAAGCAATCCAACAATAACCAAACACCATGTGTGCCTTGAAGACACCAAAATCCTAGCCAAAGAATATCTCCACTTCAAGAATAAAATTAGAGAAACTATTGAAATCATTATACACCCTAACAACCTTAATAGGAATGGGGGTCTAAGGATAAGTGGAAATTAGATTTCGTTGATATGCCATACCAAAACCATGTAGTTTGAACATGTTGTGTCGTGTCTCTTTCCTCCGCCTCCTTCATGTGGTGTTTCTCTTGTCTACTCTTTCTTTTATTGCTATTTTTCTTTGCTGGTGTTCTCCTTCTTTTTAATTTTTATCAGTCCTCTTATCTTTTCATCTACTTTTTAATTTTTATCGATCCTCTTATCTTTTCATCTAATTTTGTTGTTTGAGATTTTTATTTATTTTCTTTCTTGTTTTCTTGTTTCCCCTTCAAATATTTCTTCTTTTATTTTCCCCTTCTATTATTTCTTCTTAATCCTCTTTTTATTTTTGATATTTTTTGTTTTTAAGGTTTTATCTCTTCTAGGTTTGTCTGTTTTCCTAACTTTTTTTATTCGTTTCTTTTACCTTCTGTTTGACATGACCTTTATGATAATCACGGTCTTACCCTTCATTTTATTTATTTCGTTTGTCTTTCTTTAGTTGCTTAGCATTTTCTTACTTAGTGTGTCCTTATTTTATTTTTCTTAGTTTTTGTGATTGTTTATTTTACATTCCACTTTTCTTTCTTAGCCTTTTCTTACTTAGTGTGTCTTTATTTTCTTTTTTTTTTATATCTGTCTTTTAAGTTTATTATCTTTATT
>ML795187.1:158590-190553 GCA_009831015.1 Picea engelmannii
TTTATCAATGACTTTAATTTTTTTATTTATGTTCTTGGTTTTTTTTTAATTTTTTTTGTTAGGGTTTATTTTACATTTTAAGACTTTAATTTTACATTAAATTTATGTATTATTCTAATGTAATAATATTAAATATTTTTTATTTAATTACATAATAGTATTATCATTATTAAGGTCATTAAACTTAGCATGGTCTCTTATGGGTATTGTTCTATTTATTAAGGTATTTGGTTTTTTTTTATTTTTTTTGTTAGGGTTTATTTTACATTTTAAAGCTTTAATTTTATATTAAAGTTATATATTATTCTAATGTAATAATATTAATTACTCTTTATTTAATTACATAATAGTATTATCATTATTATTAAGTTCATTAAACTTAGCATGGTCTCTTATGGGTATTGTTCTATTTGTTGAGATATTATGATTATATAAATATGGTTTTAGTTCTATTATGATTGGATTATTTATTGTATTATAGGTTATTATGATTGGATTATTTATTGTATTATAGGTTATTATTATTGTTTTCTTTTTTATTATTTTAGTTTTTATTGTTCTTTATTTTTTAGTCGTAATATATTCATATTTCTTTAATCAAATATATTCTCTTATTTTTTATTATTATTTTTATGTTTTAGTTTCTTTGTTCTCATATTCATGTTAATTTTTATTTTAGGGTTCTTCTTTGCTTTTTTTGTTTACCTTATGTTGTTGGGATTATTTTACATTTTTGTTTACCTTATGTTGTTAGGTTTATTTTACATTTGAACACTTTAGCCTTATATTAATGTTATGTATTATTATAGTGTAATAATATTAATTGTTGTTTAATTGATTATATAATAGTTTATTTGATATTTTTTTGGGTATTATAATTCTATAATTATGGTTTTGTTGGGGTATTATGATTCTATAATTATTCTTTTAGAGCTTATTTATTGTATTCTAGGTTATTATTATTTCTTTCTTTTATTATTTTTTTTTATTGTTTTTTATTTTTTAGTTTTAATATTTTCATTTTTTTTCTAATTTATTTATATAATTTTTCTCTAATTTATTTATGAGTATAACCTACATGTTCTCTTAGTTTTTGTTAATATTTTTATATTTTTGTTTCTTTGTTAGCATATTCTTTCTAATTATTATATTTTAGGGTTTTCCTTTCTTTTCTTATCGTTATTTATTACAAGACTAACCTCTTCTCTTATTTTATTCATTATCCTAAGGATGGATCCAATTAAGAGATATGAAACATTCGGAAAAAATGACTACTATTATTGATTTTCTTAGCATTGTGGATAATATTTCCTCCAATTTAATCATCGAAATTTCATGTCTACTCAATCCCTTTTAATTTTACATCCCTGAAATACATTTTGAGGAAGCAAGTTCCTTCATATCAAACATAATTGAAAACTATGATTTAACATCCTTGATTACTTCCTAGTTGTTTCAAATTAGTGACATATCATCAACATGTAAACCACAAACAAAATAAACACCAACTTTCTTGGAATAGACATAGAGATCGACTTTCATTCTTGAAAATTCAAGTCCTAATATATAATTATGAAACTTATAATAATGGATTCTTGGATATTTATTTAATCCATAGAGAGAGTTGTTCAATGTGCAAACCAACTCTTTATTCCCTTCATTATAAAACATTTTGAATTTTTCATGTAGATTTATTCTTCAAAATCCTCATGTACGAATCTTGTCTAAACATCCATTTTCTCTATTCCAAAGTCAAATGCAATAATTTTATATAATTATCAAACTTTTAATACTACAGTCTTGGATATTTCTTTACTTCATAGAGGGACTTCTTCAATGAGAAAACAAACTCTTTATCCCCTTCAGTATAAAACATTTTGATTGTTTCATGTAGATTTATTCTTCATTATCACCATGTAGGAATGTTTTCTAAACATCCATTTTCTCTATTCTAAGGTCAAATCCAACAGTGATGTACAAAATAAATATGATAGAAGCTAAATTAATAATAGGAAATAAAATCTCATGCAAATTAGTTCCCTCAACCTCGGAATATCACTTTTCTATGACCTTCTTACATAGTTTAGTTTCTTACGAATAAACCACCCCCCCCTAACAATTCTAGGATCATCACTAGTAGAAGATAAAAAAAAAATCAAATGAAATTAGTTGGACTATACCTTTGTATTTGTCTTATTTCCCAAACCGATCTCCTCTAGACTAAAACTTGAGGTTCTCCCTCTTCTAGTTCATCTTGATTTATTTAGTTAGATTCCCCATCATCCAACTCAAACTGCAATCTCTCACGCTCTTTCTCTCTTGGTTTGTCTTCCTACATGGGAGTCAATTTATGTTCTCCAAATATTAGAACTCGAATAAAAGTTCAATATTCCTTATTACTAGAATGCAAAGTTTGTGGCCTTTTACAACATCTTTATAACTAATAGCATAGCTTGTTTTTTATTTAGTTCATGAGATACTACTTTTCTCCTTTGGAACATGCAAATAATCATCACAACCAAAAAAAAAAAAACATGCGAAAAATAGGGTTTATTACTAGTCCATGCCTCATTTGAAGTTTTATCAACCAACGCTAATGAGGACGATCTTTTTTCTACGTAACATTTAGTATATACTACCTATACATAGAATTGTTGTGGTCATTGAGCATAATTCTTTCACTTTCCATCAATATTACTATTTTGGAAACTCCATTCTATTGAGGTATGAATGGAGTAGTATTTTTCCTTGTTATACAGTTGTTTTTTTTTGTTTGTTTTTTCCAAGGTAAGAATTCGTGAGAAACCCCTAAGTACTTCCCCACTTCATGGACGGTGAATGGGGTAAACCATCAGCTCTCATTACGGGGCCTAACCCTAAGCAGGAACAATTTATTTGAACCTGTGACCTCCTTTTGTCGGAGATAGCTTCGTGTATGACTCAGAACCACTTGAGCTAACCCTTGGGGCTACCTTTTTATACCATATTGTTCATAAAATTGCACAACGTCATTTCCATGGAACTCTCCATCATTATCTATCATCAACACCTTTATCTTTTTCTTTGTGTATTTTTCCAAAAGAATCTTAAAACTCTTTGAATCTAGTAAAGACCTCAATTTTTTTGATGGGAAATATGTCAATGTATTTCTCGATAAATTGTGTTATCCATAAATGAAACAAAGTGAATAGCTTTACCTAGTGATGGAACATGCATGTCCATACAMAAAATTATGTATCAGCCCCATAATCCCTTTTTTTGTTATTGCAACAAATGGAAACCTTACCTGATTTTGTTTACCATGAYAAACACAATGTTCATAGAAATGAAAATTTGAGCATTAAGAAATTCCTTCTGTTATCTCCTCAAATAAATCAATCGAGATTTTGCATTTTAGGTGATAGGGAGTCTTTTAAAAAGGTAGTTTTTAAATTTTTAAAGGTTCATTTTTCGAAGCTTTACCCATGTAATAAAGTTTAAATAAAAGTTCGTTTAGGTTGTGTTTGATCTAATTCAAATCTCAGATTTCGGTGGTTTAGGTGAACATATCGATTGTTGATTAGCCACCGAAAGCCTTAGCTTTCAGAAGCTTAAATAAAGGAATCCAGGGCCATTTTAGCCACTGAAATCGTTGAAGCAGGTAAAGACCAAGCACGTCCTATCACACGTTTCAAACGACGAGTTCGATGTTTCCATGATTGCACAAGCCGCTGAAAGGACTGTTGAAAGAACTGTTCACGATCGGAAAACTGATCTCACTGTGATATGAGAGAATCTTTCATGATCGCTATATCATTAAGTCATATGCCGATGTACTTCCCATTGATTTCAGTTATTCGCCATGACTTCTGCACATCATCAGTCATTTTGCCGCACTCCTTGCAATCACTGCCACGTTCAAAATCTCTCCCCAATTATCTCAATTTTATCTCAGCCGAGCTGATTTTCGCTAAGTTTACGCGGTGTAACTCTTCCCGAAATCCACTCCTTCGATCACAGGTGTGAAAAAACGTCGTGGAAAATGAAGAAAGGAACGTCGACACTGAGGAAGGAGCTTAACGATATCGGTTACCTGGAATCACATCCTGAGGTATGTCAAATGTTCAAGGATGCAGGGTGTTACAATTTTTGCAAAAAATTGTAGATCTTTCATCAACAGGTGGCAGAGGCTTTCGCTCTCAATTTCGATGGAAAGAAAGCAATCATCGACCGAGATGAATTCGAAATTGATGAAGCCATCATAACCGAAGTTACAGAGCTTCCCACGACTAGAGAGAAATGGTTTAAAACCACTGTGATTAAGAATGTTGAATTCAGGACCTATTTAAAACCAGAACACAAGAGTTTGATTTGGAAGAAAGATATTCCTGCATCTTTCTTTGAAGAGAAATGGCAGCAGTTATTGAAGGCTATAATGGTTTATATAACTTATGAAGGGCGATACAACAGGGTGATGATTTATCATTTCAAACTTATAAACCATTTGACAGGTAGAAACCCACTTGATCTGCCCTATTTCCTCCACCGAAGCTTATCCAAGATGGCTCATCAAGTCAAGGCCAAACCTAGTCAAGTTGCAGGTAGATTATCCCACCATAGTTTAATCAAATTGTCGGTCTGTGAGATGTTGCAAAGAAAGGGTAAAGAATGGAATTATTTCTTATTCTGGAATGATTTCCAGACTGAGATTTAGCCCAGAGGGAAAAAAGTGTCCTCATTCCAAGAAATCCTCCACTCCTAGAGGTGGAAAGAGGAGAAGAAGAGCTATCTTTGCAACTCCAGTCAATCAACCCTCTCCTTCCTCTAGGCTGGGAAAAACGAAGAAGAAATTGAATTTTAACAGTGAGGAAGAAGAGGCCAATGAATTCCCAGTGAACAAAAACATTCTCAATCTCCCTTACATAGACTCAGAAGATGGAGAGCAGTAGTTGGAAACAGGGCACGAGGATTCAGTTACCACAGGGCGTGACAACTCTGTTTTTGTGGACATATACACAGCAAATTATGAGAACCTTCCATCACCTACTCCCCAAGAAGAATAAGAGCCACAAATTGCAGAGGCCTCATCTAGCAAACGAGTGAAGCAGAATAAATCAAAAGAAATGAAGAAGCTTAAGAAAAAGCTAGTCGAGCAAGAAGTGCTTGAAAGGGTAATAAAAACTAGGTATGAAACCCTATCAAAAACAAATTCAGAAAGCAATTCAGCTTTGGAAAGACTAGCCCATGAAAGAATAAAGGAGAAGAAAAAGAAAAACAAGATTGTAAAGGACTACAACAGTTTATGGAGAGTAGCCCAGGGTTTGAAGAAAAAGGTCAGGGCTTTGAGGAAAAAATCAATGGCTTCAAAACACCAAGCTCATGCTTCTCTTGAGACCCTTGCAGATGTGGAAGTTCAATGCAATGAACCAGAAGCAGTCAATAACACTACAAATTTTGAGCAAGATACAAAGGCCTAAAAAGATCAGTCCTGAGGCGTTTTTGAGCTGAGACAATGGTATTTTTTGAAATTTTGATAATCTTAGGTTTTGGTGGCTTAGGTGAACATATTGATTGTTCATTAGCCACCGAAAGTAGAGATTTCGATAGTTAATCGGCCGAATTCTATTTTCTCTAGCTACTGAAAGCACTGATAAGGCAGAAAGCTAATGTTTTTGCGCAGATCCAAGTTTTTCCTGTTCAAAATATTCAAAAACGGTTCCAATCGATTGAAAATAATTAATGACATCTCTATCAAGAGTTTGTTTTGGTTTTGAAGATGTTTTAAAAGACACAAAAGGTAAGCAACGGTTAGCTATTATCAAGGAGATAAGACTGTTGACTATCAACAGGTGTCAAGTTTGACTCCTCCCATATCACATGAGATCAGTCGGAAGGCTTACTACACCTGCCAAGAATCTGAAGAACGTAAAGATCAGTCAAGAAGTTGAATTGATCTAGTCTACTTAGGTCAATTATTGATTTTCTATATTTGGCAAAATTTGATCCATTAATCTAGGATCTGGAAACTATTTGTAAAAGGCTATAAAGCCAAGAAAATTTGATGAACACAAGGTTCGATTTTGAGTTCTATAATCTATTGTTGTTGTATAAAAGACACTTTCTTTAATATATTAAGCTTGCAAGTTTTTTCATTTGTTATTGTCAGACTCTCCTTCATCTTTGTCTGTGCATATGAGTTGAAATTGTTCTTTTGTCTATGTTTAATGGTCCCATGGTAACTTTCATATTACTTTTGACTGTTAAGAAAGAATCATAAGCATATCTGGCTAGTTTGTTGGCCCATCATATATATTGCCTATGTATGTTCTGGTTAACTGATTGGTTTTCTTATCCATTTGTTTTACAAACCTATCTGATAATAGCTCCTAAAGGCCTTGTATTGCATGAATATAGCTAGATTTCCTTCAAGGTACAATCCAGTGATTAGGATATTCATCTTGATCCAAACCCACACCTATTATTGAGAAAATAGTTACCAAAAAGATTAAGTTACCATGCATCTCTGATATACAGCCTAGGAGAGTTTCCTGGAGTGCTAACACCTTCAACCATAGTTTTTTAATGCAAAATTCAAAGAGCCTTCTTTCCAATATATACCATTCTTTGAGGTCAAATAATTTCCTTCACTTTAAGGACAATAAGGGTCTTCTCTACTTATTATCTCACCTTAGGCACAACAAAAATATTATACCCATTAGTCATAGCACTTCCCAACAGCTAGTATAATTTCCTAGTCTAAAATCCCTTTGCCAACATTGTTGCTCCTTGAAAATTCTTATAAGCATCCTTTTAAAATATTTTATACTAACCCACATCACTCATATTACTCACATATATCATGTTTCTAACTAATCTTGGAATATGTAGAGCTCCATGGATAGTTTTAACCCTTCCATCTATGATTATTATCTTGGTCATTCCACATCCTATGTTTTTGGTTGTTGATTTATATGCTTAGAAGACATCGCCTCAATATACATTTCATATTTATAAAGCCACTCACTATGAGGAGTCATGAATATAATCTCCCAAGTCGATCAACAATACACTACGATCTAAATGTGTGCTTATAGATGCCAAGTATAAATCCCCTCCTCCTTATATGGAGGTCTTCATTTCCATGGAAGGGAATCATTCAATACCTTACCTATGTCAATATTCTTATATTTGAAATCTTTCTTGAAGTACCCAAATTTACCTCATTATCAACATCTCCTTATAAACTTTCCAAGAGATTTAGATTTACATTTAGACTTCAATCTATCCTATCATTTATTTTTATGTACATCTTGGGGATGATGTCAAATAGGCTATGCATCCCTCGTGAGACCCTCCATGGATTTCTGCTCCATTTTTTTTATAAAAAGGATGCAACCACATCCTCAAAATTTAATGTATAATTAGTGTACTACTAATGGATACAACTATATTATCCCATGAATCTATTAAAGAACATTACAAATTAATACATTTATCTTATTCAAACATTATAATATCAACAAAGGATAAATGTCTTACCAAAGTGTTCAAATCCTTAATATTCTCTATCACATAATCACCACATTCATCCTAAGGAGGTACAATTTTTTTCAAAGAGATAATTTGTTTACTAGGGGCTTTAACTAACACAAAACCCCTAGCTTTCCCCTTAAATTCCTTAGCATCGACTATTAAAATCACAGGTTTTACCCTAGATCATAAATTAGCCTAGACATGATTTACACATAAACATATATTCAATAATGAGCTCCTCACTCTTACCACCTTGAAAATAAAGAGTACATACATATGATATTTATATGACTTTTGGGATAGGATTGTATTAAATCCAAGTAGATACCAATGAAGTTGGAGATGCCACCTAAGGTGTGTTCTCACCTAAATGAAACTAACATGGTGACTTGTGTATTTAAATAAGTCAAAAGGTGTGCATGATCTATGCATTCTTATTTAAAATGTGTGTATGTATAATAATTGTAGTAAAAATGCATCTTATCTAAGTAAATGTGAGATAAAGGTGTAGATACATCAACCCCCTTAGATGCAACTTATATAAGAGTCAAAAGGATATTAATCCTATAATATTATTACTATCACAAATACTTGATCATGTACTTATTTATGATAGAGAAAAACATAAAATTAGTGTTCGTCTAGACACCAATCCATCTTACTGGAGTGCATGGGTAGCTAGTTGTTACAATTGTCTAGCTGAAATAGGAATCAATACTAAGTATGAGGATCACTCTAGAGAAAAAATTATCTCAAACAAAATGTTGAATCATAAAGAATCACTCGACAAAGCATTGCATATTATCCCCCCACACTACTAAATTGAGTGGATGTAGATGATAATAATGGATTTCGCATATGATAGTTAAAAATAGAAGTCTGAGTTGAAGTTGATGATAAGATACACAAAAAATAAACACCATCATGGACAACAATCCAAACCACGAGTCATAAAAATAAGTCCATTTAAGTTACACATGTACAAATGAGGAATCGATTCTCAGAAATATTGTGCTACAAAAAATTAAAACTCATGGAAAGAAATGAGATGTAAACCTACCAATTATGAAACAATGTGTTTAATGACCCACAAATGAAAATCCCCCAAAAGGATTAGGACCAACCAAAGAACCTATAGTAAATATGAGTGGGTTAGGAAAATGTATATCATGATTTTGGTGATGACAATGGTGAAAGTCGTGGATGAAATTGCTTAAAAAATGTTACACAAGACAAGGAAACTCACCAAAAACACTAGAGGAGTGGTACAAATCCACTACTTGAACAACATGTCCAATGCTATAAAAAGATTTATATCCCAAAATATGCCATACAAAAAATTAGAACACAATTTCTCCAAAATCTTTTCCCAATAATGAAATCTTGATAAGTTACTCGTTAAAAAAAAATAGAAAATAAAATCATTTTACTAAAATGAACCACTCTAAGAAGAAAGAATYCAATGCTCTGCACAATATCATTGACGAAATCAAACTAGCAACCCACATGCCAAAATTATAGCTAAAAACAGTTTGTAAGGCTTAGTTAAAAAAATGTTTAAACTCATAAAAGAGAAGAAGCATTTGTCATAGGAAAATATATATATATATATATATATATATATATATATATATAAAAGTATGGTGTGCAACTACTGATTGGAAAGACAATAGAAGGCTTTACCCAATGCATTACAGATTGAAAAGTAAATCTTTATATAAAATTCATGGTAACATATCACAAATGCCCTTGAGATTATAATAAAATTGGAATAAAAATTTCAATAAAAATATAAAATATTCATAAAAAAAATTTAAATAAAAATATAAAATATTCATATTTTTTTTTTAAAATAAAAATATAAAATATTCGTTACTTTTAAGTAGATAAACCTCGATCACATAGTATCCCAAAAAACTATGAATTCATTAAAAAATAGGAAAATCTAGAGGAGGCCCTCCTCAAAGATTATTAGTGGAAAGCCTAGCCCATATTCCTTTTTACATGTTTCTTACCTACATATCAAAACAAAAATTCAATATAAAGAAAGAGTAGAAAGTTGTAAGCCTACCAATTTTTCTACTAAAAATATTTTTAGAAAATATTGTTTTACAAAAAATTAAAATTCATGGAAAGAAATGAGATGTAAGCTTACTAATTGTGAAACATTGTGCTTATTGAAGGAGAAATGAAAGTCTCGAAAAGGATTAGGACCAACCAAAGAATTTATAGTAAAAATGAGTGGGTTAGGAAAATGTATATCATGGTTTTGGTGATGGCAATGTTGGAAGTGGCAGATGAAATTGCCTTACAAATGTGCCACGAGACAAGGAAACTCACCAAAAGCACTACAAGAGTGGTACAAATTCACTACTTGAACAACATGTCCAATGTTATAGAAATATTTATATCCTAAAATATATCATCCAAAAGATTAAAAGACTAGAACACAATTTCTCCAAAATGGTGTCCTAGCAATAAAATCTTGATAAGTTGTTGAATACAAAAATGAGGAAATAAAATCATTTTACTAAAATGAATCACTCAAAGAAAAAAGACTTAAATATTGTACACAATGTCATTGACGAAATCAAAATGGCAACCCATATGCCAAAATTATAACAAAAAACAGTTTGTTCGGGCTTAATTAGAAGAGGCATTTGTGATATGGAAAAAAATATATATCAAAAACACATACAAGTATAGTATGGTGTTCACCCAGTGTTTAGAAATCCAATAGAAAGCTTTACCAAATACATTAGAAATATGGAATAGTAATACATCCTGAGTGGGCCTAATGGTTAAGAACATATGTTTCCTTCTAAGAGGTCACAAGTTCAAATCCATAGGGGGTAGGGTATGTATACCTCTGTATACTTTACCAGTAGATAAACCTAGTCTCCATACTCTGCAATTTGACCCTCTGATGCTCTGCAAATGTACTAGATTAAACATGGACTACTTTGGATTCAATGGTGCCATCAAATTTGGAAAAAAATGCTCCTAGTGTTCAAAACACTAAGCATGCATCTGGATTGAAACTGGATCATAAGTTTGTTGAATGAGCTTGTTCGTTGTTGGGTGAATCCATTTGGTGCACTGGAGGAAGAATAGGTCATACAACTCCATTTGCTAGAGGAGTTTCATAATGGTCAGAGTAACACAATTTGCATGTGAGTCATGACAAGTGATATGCAATAGGCTTACAAATACAATATCCAGTCAAGCCAACAACTAAAGCCCCAAACAAGCACAGACGAGTGAAAAACATTTAAATCTTAAATCAACTTTTACAATTTGACAAGCATTCAATTTTTACGTTTGGCCTATAAATTATTCGAGATGAATTACCCCCATACATACATTAGCAATACTAAGCACGCCTTCTAAGCGTAATAAAAAAAAATGCATTTTACTTAAGTAAGCATTTTATGTAAGTAAACTTAACATAAAGGTGTCAATAATGGCTTCTCCTATGACATTCAACAACACTTAGAATCTAAAAAAGAAGAATGAGATAGTACTCTACATGTCTCTATCCATATTTTTTGATTCTTCTTTTTCCATGTCCATGGATTTGTTTCCAAACATAAGAACCCATCTATCCATATTTTTTTATTCTTCTTTTTCTATGTTCATGGGTTTGTTTCCAAAAACAATAACCCATTGATTCGTACATGAGATCTTCCAACTTAAGTTTCCATAACTTGAATATCTCATTATTTAACTTTTATATCATTATTCTTGAATGTCTTTCCATTTTCCTTCATACAAGATTTATCTACAGAAAGGAATAAGTTTATCGCATACCAAATATACTTTGTATATCCAAAGAATAAGTTAAACTATAGTAGCAAAGGCTTTTCCATGAATCTTGTAACCTTGCTATGATCTCAAATGAAGAGTTTGATACACCTGTGCAAGGAAGATATGGTAATAGAATCTTAAAATATAATAAATAATGTCATACACATACACAATGCATAAGTGATTTACCATGGAATTCCTTAACTAGGAAAACCAACAAACTTAAATCCATGCCTCTTTTCTCAATGTATTAACAAATATGTTCATTGATGCAGACCCCCCTTCCCTCCTAAGGGTTTCATGACCTCCCGGTCAAGGATCTTAATCTCCTGAGATGAATTAGCTCTTTCGAGCATTCAGTAGTCCCTAGAACAAATTACACATGCCCATTTTTCTCTTTAGGCGCGGGTCTTATGGAACTCGTGGCCCCCCTTCTTTAGCCCCTTTATAAACTTGAAATTTGGACGCTAGTTCCTTACGATGGCCCCTATTTTCATGTGACCTTAGCCTATGACCCGAGGCTTAACCTCTTGGGCACTTCAAAAATTCAGGAATCTAACCGAGACCAGATATACGATCCACATCCCCCTTCAAAACCAACAGTTGAGATATACTTCGGGACTCCACACTCCAGGAGTTCTGAATGTTCCAACCTCCACTCTTCCCCGAAATTATAGATCAGGCGCCACACTTCCATCCAAATCAACGGCTCAGGTCCACTTCGAGACTTCGGTGTTTGAGAGTCTCGAAAGCTCACACAAGCTTTTCTCTCGAGGTATTTCGTATCCAGAGTTGCAGATCAAGCGTTGCACGTCTCCTTAAACCAACAACTCAGATTCATTTCGAGACTTCAGCGTTCGGGAGATTCAAATGTTCTTGCATCCTTTTCTCCCATAGCATTTTCTTCTGGAGTTAAGGATTGTGCGCCACGCTTCCTTCTCGTTCGACGGTGGGGATCCACTTTGGGCAACCCTTTTCTCCGCGTTTCTTTCTCCTCACTTCTGAAGTATGCAATCTGTTGGTGCGTGTCTCCCACATATCGATGGCTATAAATTGCTTTAGATATTTGGGATTCAAGAGTTTCAACCTCTCCACACTCGATTTCTCCCAGAGTGCTTTCACCTGAATTCAATGATCTGTCGACGCATGTCTCCCACAAATCGATCACTATAAGTCACTTCGTCTAATCAGGCTTCAGGATTTTGGCCACTCCACCCTTGTTTTCTCCTAGAGTTCTTTCACTCGGAGTGCACGAATTTCTACCACGTTTCCTCCCTGGGATCAATGGCACAGATGGACTTCGTTACTCCACAGATTTCCAAAGAAACTCACGGCTAACTGCCTCGTAACTTTTCCATATATGACGGTCTAGGGTGACTCCACTTCTTCCTGAAGAAATCCTAGTTATTAACTCGTTAAACCTTAAAAGCTTCTCCCCCTTTGAATATTTTTTCCCGCTATTTCTCCTGAGCTTCGTTTCTTGAACCCCTTACTCCTTAGAGGGTTTCTTCGACACTTAGTCAACTTTTGGATCTGTGCACTCCTTGCAATAGATCTTCACACCCCTTCACGAGAAAACTCAAGCTATTCCTCCTGAGATTTTTGAGTCAAAGACTCTATCGACGCACTCCTTGCGTACGATATGCACACTCTGCATATGAAATTTTCACGCTATCTCTTATGAGCTTTGAGTCAAAATACTTGGTTAAACACACTCCTTGCGTACATTATGCACTCCTTGCATAAGCTCAAGGAAGAGAAACAATTGAAACTTATTCAACACTTCACGGATTCATTCATTCACATTATAACTCATGCATTCATGAAAACATATAATAATAGAGAATAGTTACACAAAAATACTTCCATGCATTTGGATCAATATCACTCTATTATATTCATTCAAATGTAAGTGGCTACAACTGATACAAGCAAATAACAACTAACTCTACAAATACTAATATGCCATTATAAATTGTTCAATAGCATTATGTTCGCATCATCAAGTTCAACAGCCTCATTCAGGCGCATAAGCATCTATTTATACAAGAGGACTCTTTGGGTTTCCTCCAGCTACCTATCCTATGCAATTAAAAGAATTCAACTACTAAGTCTCTATAACAATGAATTTTATGATATATGAAGATAGGGGTGGATGCTCCAGATCTGCATTGCACTCAGTTTCATTTAAGGAAATCTAATCTCCTCTGATCTCATGCAATCATCCAGTCTTTGTTCATTAAATATTTCTTTGACTTTCAATCCAATCAAAAAATGTTTCCCCATGATAAGCCAACAGTTCCAAATTTAAAACAAATCAAAAGGTGTGCTATGCGTTGTGCTCGTTGTGTTGTCCATGGGTGCTTTGCTGACAATGCTCCTGCATCATACTCCTCTGGGAAAAAATTCATGGACTCATGTCCATGATCTCCTACACTGACTTTCCATGCCTCTAGATATTAGCTTCATTTACCCAACTGGTATCTTCTATTGGGTGTCCCTTCCATTTTACTAAATATTCAAAATATATCTTTCTCTTGGTCTTCTTACCAATATTGTGATCAATGATCTTCTACATCTGTGGCTTTTCTGCTTCTGCCGTTGAATATTCTCCTGATCTTCTGATCTTTCTGTGTCAACATCCCTGTAAGGATACAAGTCTAAAATTTTAAATATGGGTGATATACCCACTTCCCCTGGCAGCTCTAACTCATAGGCATTGGTATCGAGCTTTCTTAGGATCGTGCATGGTCCAATCTTCTTCATCTTCATCTTGTTATATGTTCCCCTTGGGAACCTTTACTTTCTTAGGTGTGCTAAGACTTGATCTCCAACTTCAAACTAAAATTCTCTCCTATGTTTATGAACCATTCATTTATATTTTGCATTTCTTCTCTGCAACTGCTCCTTGATCTCATTATGAAACTTTTGAATTTCTGCATCGAATTCTTCTTCTTCAGCACTTTTGAATTCACTCTTCTCCAGATCTCTCAATTCTGATACTCCTCTTGGATTCATTCCATACACTATCTGAAATGGGATTTTTCCTATAATTATGTTTGGTGAGTCATTATATGCAAACTCTGCTTGTGGTATAATTTGATCCCTGGCTATGATGTTCAGTGACCAAACTTATCACCAAATATCCTAAACTCTTATTTACCACCTCAATCTATCCATCTGTCTGAGGGTGATATGCTGAACTAAAAGACATTTGTGTCCCCGGCTTCTTCCATAATGTTCTCTAGAAATGACCAACAAATTTAGTGTCTCTATCCGAGACAATGCTCTTGGTAAATCCATGAAGTCTCATAACTTCCTTGAAAAACAAATTTTCAACATGTGTTGCATCACTAGTCTTCTGGCATGGGATAAAGTGTTCCATATTTGAGAATATATCAACCACAACAAATATGGAATCACTTCCCCTATGGGTTCTCGCAAATCCCAACACAAAATCCGTGCTTATTGCATCCCAAGGCCTATCTGGGATAGGCAGTGGCTGATACAATCCAGTGTTCTATTTCTTTCCTTCTGCATACTAGAAAATATTACATTTTTTCACAAACTTCTTCACCTATGCTCTCATACCTGGACAATAGTATGAACTGTTCAACTATGCAAATGTCTTGTCATGGCAGAAATGTCTTGCTAGACCTTCACTGTGTTTTTCCTTCGGCATATTTTCTCTCATAAAGCACCTCAGTATGAACAATTGGAAACCTTTAAACAACAATCCATCTTGAAACATATACTCTCTCCACTGGTTTTTTTCCCTGAGCACAAGATTATCACATGCTTCATATGCTTCTTTAAAATCTGGATAATCACAATACATATCCTTAAGGTGTTCAAACCCCATGGTATTCACTTGAAATTCCTGTAGAATCAAACATCTCCTGCTCAATGCATCAACAAATTTGTTAGCATTACCATAAATATTTTTAATGACAAAAATGAAATTTTGCATAAATTCTATCCACTTAGCATGTCTCTATTTTAACTTCTCATGTCTAGTTATGAATTGTAAATCTTGATTATCGCTATACAAGACAAATTCCTTTGGAGCAAGATAGTGCCTCCACTTCTTCAAAGCTTGAATTATGGCATAAAATTCTTTATCATATGTGGAGTACTTCCTCTTAGTCTCCTTCAGCTTCTCACTGAAATATGCAACAGGTCTATTATCTTAGCTCAAGACTGCTCCAATTGCAACTCCACTTGCATTACATCTCACTTGAAATGTCTTCTCGAAATTTGGTAAGACCAGAATTGGTTTTTCTGTTATCTTCTCCTTCAATATATCGAAGCTCCTCTCAACCTCTTCTGTCCATTTGAAAGACTCGTGCCTTTTCTTCGCCATGTCCATAATTTGTTCACAAATTCCACTAAAATTTCTAATGAACTTCCTATAGAAACTCGTTAATCCATGGAATCTTCTCACCTCAAATATACTCCTTGGTGATGGCCATCCTTTGATTTATTTTACCTTCTCCTTATCCATCTTCAATTCATTTGAAGAGATCACAAAACTCAAATATATGAGTTATGTTTTCATGAAAGAGGACTTCTTCATATTAATCAACAGGTCCTCTAGCTTCAGTCTCCTCATCACTAATGTCAAATGTCTCAAATCCTCCTCTTTAGTCTTTCTAAATACCAGTATATCATCCAGATATACAATTACAAACTTACCAATGAAATATTTCAATACTTCATTCATCAGTCTCATAAAAGTACTTTGGGTATTTGTTAAGCCAAATGGCATAACAAGCCACTCATACAACCTTTAATTTGTCTTAAAGGTTGTTTTCCACTCGTCACCTTCTCTCATCCTTATCTGGTGATATCCACTTTTCAAATCTATCTTTGAAAAAAATTTCTACACTTAAGTAATCCATTAAATCATCCATTATTAGCAAAGGAAATATGTACCTGATGGTGATCTTGTTTATGGCTCTTGAGTCTCTCACATCCTCCATCCTCCATCCTTCTTTGGACTCAACACAATTGGTACTACGCATTAGCTCAAGCTTTCTCTGACCAAAACCTTGTCTAATAAATCCTAGACTTGTTTCTTTACCTCCTCATTCTCTTGAGGTGTCAATCTGTATGCTACTTTGTTTGGCATAATTTCTCCCGATATCAAATCAATATGATGGTTGATACTTCTAATGGGTGGAAATGAGTTAGGAAACTCATACACTACTATGTCAGAAAAATTCTCCAACAACCCCTGAACTTCCTCAGGAAAATAATCCAGAGAAGTACTTGTAAGGACAACTCTGGGCTTCCTCACCACAGTAAACTGCATCTCATGTTCCTTCTTGACCTCACTCAGGAGTTCCTTCCCACTCATGAGAAGTATGCTTGTGTTGGCTTCTTCCTTTACTTTCTTCTCTTCTATTAGCAGCAACATGTGTGTTCTACCTTTATTTTCCAAAGTGTAAGTGTTTCTTCTCCCATCATGAATGACATTCATGTCAAATTGCCATGGTATTCCAAACAAAACATGACATCCATCCATGGGAATTACATCACACAGAATCTCATCTCTATATCCACTTATTTTAAATTCAACAAGGCATTGTTCAGATACCATTACCTGGTGTCCTTTTTGCAACCATGAGGCCTTATATGGATTTGGGTGTCCAGTTCTCCAGCTCCAATTTCTCCACCATCTCTCTGGATACTAAGTTATCAGTGCTCCCACTGTCAATTATCACCTTGCATACTCTATCTTTAGTCTTGCAATTTTTCCTGAATAGACTGTTCCTATGCACTGGATTTTCAATTTCTAGCTCTGGATTTAAGAGAACCTTCCTCAACATCATGGATTTTCCATCCTCTGCACCTTCTGCTTCAACATTCCTTTTATGTGTTTCTGAAATGTGAGCTTCACCTCCTCCTTCTTTCTTTCTCTTGGTACATTCCCAAGACATGTGTCTTTTATTTCCATGGGCATAACACCTTACCTCTCCTCCTCCTCTTCTTCCTCCTCTTATATCATAATTTCTCCCACCACATTGTCTCCCTCAGGAACTTCCTCCTCTTTTTGAGTGTTATGTGGTTTCTCAGTCTCATTCTTGGTTTTATGTGCCTTTTCATGGGAAACTCCCTTACCTTTGTTTGGTCCTCTGCCTCAACTTCGCTGACTTTTTTTTCTAGCCAACTTCTTCTCTACCTTCAGTGCAATATTATAAGAATCCTCCACTGTCCTCACTGTCATCATGTTGATTTCATCCTGGATTTCATATATCAGGCCATTTATATATTTGACAACTTTTTCTTCATATTTCTCTCTTTGTCCAATCCTGATATTCATCTTGTAGAACTCCTCTGTGTACTCTTTCACTGTCATACCCTTATGTCTCAGGTTTTGCAACTTCCTGAACAGATTTATATGATAACCCTTGGGTATGAATCTAGCCTTCATCTTGGCTACCAATTTGTCCCAATTCTTTATCTTATGCTTGCCTTTGCTCCTCCTATCAGCCTGCAGTTCATCCCACCACATTGTTGCATGTCCTTTTATCCTGGTGATAGCATGTCTCACCTTCTTCTCCTCCTCAACAACTTCGTAATCAAAGTACTTTTCCATGGACCTTATCCAGTCCAACAGCTCTTCATCATTCCAAATTGCCTTCATACATTGGGATGTCTATATTTTCTCTAGCTCCCAACTTCACAACATATTTCAGTAAGCTTTCTTCAGCCGGTCTTCCCCTGCAGCTTCTTCTTCGACCTGTTTATCTTCACTTTCTGCATCACTTACATCTCTAGCATCATATTCTATCCTCTGCACTGCCACCATCACCTCCAACTTGGCACGAAGCTCTCTCATTTCTCTTTATACATCGCTATTGGCTACAGGTGGATCCACGCATCTCCTAAGAGTCATTATGTTGACTGGTTCTCACACACAGAGTTCAACTTTGTGTTCCTTTTCAACTACCTGAGAACAAAATCATCCTTTGATACCACTTGATGCAGACACCCCTTCCCTCCTAAGGGTTCTGCGACCTCCGGATCAAGGATCTTAATCTCCTGAGATGAATTAGATCTTTCAAGCCTTCAGTAGCCCCTGAAACAAATTACACATGCCCATTTTTCTCTTTAGGCGCAGGTCTTATGGAACTCGCGGCCCCCCTTCTTTAGCGTTTTTATAAACTTGAAATTTGGACGCCAGCTCCTTATGCTGGCCCCTCTTTGCATGTGACCTCATGTTGTGACCCGGGGCTTAACCTCCTGGGTACTTCGCAACATCGGGATTCTAATCGGGACTAGATCTACGGTCCATGTCCCCCTTCGCAACCAACGGTTGAGATATACTTCGAGACTCTGCGCTCTGGGATTTCTAAATGTTCCAACCTCCACTTTTCCTGGTAGTGCTTTGTACCTGTAGTTCTTGATTAGGCACCACGTTTCCATCCAAATCAACGTCTCAGTTCCACTTCAGGAATTCGACGTTCAGGAGTCTTGAACGCTCACACAACCTTTTCTCCCGAAGTAATTCATACCTGCAGTTACAGATCAAGCACCACACGTCCTCTTAAATCAACGGCTCGCGTTCATTTCGAGACTTTGGCATTCGGGAGATTTGGACGTTCCTACAGCCTTTTCTCCTGGATTGTT
Organism: Picea engelmannii; assembly: GCA_009831015.1. Lineage (NCBI taxonomy): Eukaryota > Viridiplantae > Streptophyta > Pinopsida > Pinales > Pinaceae > Picea > Picea engelmannii. Next base: position 177,545 of record ML795187.1, read on the forward strand.
ATTCCAGAGTTGAGGATCGTGTGCCACACATCCTTCTCGTTCAACCATGGGGATATACTTCGGGCGACCCTCTTCTCCATGTTGCTTTCTCCCCACTTTCAAAGTATGCGATCTACTAACATGTGTCTCTTGCAGATCGACGGCTATAAATCACTTTGGCTATTCAAGCTACAGGAGTTTCAACCTCTCCACACCCGCTTTCTCCTGAAGTCAATGATTTTTCGACCTATGTCTCCCACAGATCGATGGCTACAAGTCACTTCGGCTAATTGGGCTTCAAGAGTTTTGGCCACTCCACCCTCATTTTCTCTCGGAGTGCTTTCACCTGGAGTCCACGGATTTTCGTGATGTTTCCTCCCTCGGATCGACGACACAGATGGACTTCGTTACTCCACAAATTTCCAAAGGAACTCATGGCTAACCGCCTCGCAAATTTCCCAGTTCTGATGATCTAGGGTGACTCTGCTTCCTCCTAAATAAATCCTAGTTGTCAACTCGTTAAACCTTAAATTCTTCTCCCCCTTTGAAGATTTCTTCCCTCTATTTCTCCTGAGATTCATTTCTCAAACCCCTTACTCCTTAGAGGGTTGCTTCAACACTTAGTCGACTTTCGGATCTATGCACTCCTAGAAATAGATCTTCATTCCCCTTCACGAGAAAACTCAACATATTCCTCCTAAGCTTTTTGAGTCAAAAACTTTGTTGACACACTCCTTGTGTACGATATGCACACTCTGCATATGAAAGTTTCACGCTATCTCTTCTGATATTTGAGTCAAAAGAATCGTTTAAATGCACTCCTTGTGTATAGTATGCACTCCTTGCATAAGCTCAAGGAAGAGAAACAATTGAAACTTATTCAACACTTCATAGACTAATTCATTCACAGTATAACTCATGCGTTCATGAAAACATATAATAACAGAGAATAGTTACACAACAATACTTCCATGCATTTGGATCAATATCCCTATGTTATATTCATTCAAATGTAAGTGGCTACAGTTGATACAAGCAAATAACAACTAACTCAGCAAATACTAATATGTCGCTATAAATTGTTCAACATCATTATGTTCACAACATCAGGTTCAACAACCTTATTCAGATGCATAATCATCTATTTATACAAGAGGACTCTTAGGGTTTCCTCCAGGTACCTATCCTATCAAATTAAAAGCATTCAACTACTAAGCCTCTATTACAATGAATTTTCTAAGATATGCGGATAGGGGTGGATGCTCCAGATCTGCATTGCAGTCAATTTCATTTAAGGAAAAATGATCTCCTCTAATCTCACACAATCATCTAGTCTCTGTTCATTAAAGATTTCTTTGACTTGCAATCCAATCAAAAAATATTTCCCTAGGACACGCCAATATTTTTAAATTTAAAATAAATCAAAAGGTGCATTGTGCTCGTTGTTTTTTCCACAGGTGCTTTACTGTCGATGCTCCTGCATCATTCACAATACAATATTTAAAGGTATTCCACAACATCACTCAACCCAAATCTACCAAGAGTTATTAGATTACAGTGGATTGAAAAACATGAGTCGAAAAGCATAAAAAAGGAACTAACCCACAAGCATGTTGGAGTGCACAATCTACTTGCAAAGAATACAACACATATCGAACAATTGGACTATACAGAGTAAAGGCAATGTTTTAGAACAATGCATGTAAAATGGAGTTGTGACCATAGTTAGGAATATCACCAATATTTAATGTGAAAGATATTTATGATTTTAAAGGTTATAATTTATATTAATCTAAAAAAGTCGAAGTCAGGTGGATAGACAAGATGTTGAGGAAACAATAACCAGAAGATGAAAGGTTTTGGAAAAAAATAGTATTCTTGAGTATTCTAGACATGAGGTACATAATATATACAATAGTTAGTGAAATTGATGGATAAGCCATAAGCTAAGAGTATGTGGATTCCACAACAAGAGTATCACATACTTTACAAAGACAATGTAGTGATGGAGTAAGTGATTGATGATATGTGTGAAAAAGTGCAATCTTGTTTTTCAAAGGGATTTTGATGCAAGATCATCTTGGTGTATGCCATAATATTTATATGAAAAAGGATTTTATATAAGCAAGTGTCCATTTGAAGTGTTTTTCTATCCTTTTTCCACATCTATATATGTTATATGATAATTTTCTTATCAATTAGATAAATTTCTTTTTTCACGATGGGCTTGATTGTTTGGTCAAGTTGGGTGGTGATATTCCCCCCACCAAGATTCAATTCACTAAATCTAGTGACAAGTTTTTATATCTCATCAAAGCGGTTGTCGTGTGCCAAGTATAAGAAGTATGAATTTAGTGATGGATAGAGATCCTATTAAACCTTTAATGGTGTTACTTTTCTCTAATTGATATGTTGATTGGGAAAAACTAATAAATAATAAGCATTAATTTTTTGTAAAGAAAGATAATTAAAATTATATTACTCTAATATAAAATTGATAAAAAGATACTAATATTAATAATAATTTAAGTTTAGTCCGAGAATCCCAAACAATAAATTATTATATAAAAACAATACCAATATACAATCCATCTTGACTATAGAACATAGGAACACACATACTATTAAATTAAAAATTAATGTATCATGATGGTAACTAAAGATAGCATAAAGAAAAGACATAACTCTATAAATTGGTCTTTAAATCTACTATGAATATACGATGCCACATAATAGATAAAGGATTTATAAGGCACTTGCGTCACTATCCCCCTTCCCAGATAACTTGGGAAGGTTGTGAAGAGAGTATTATAACTTGAAGGACATAAGAAAGAGATCTAACACTGAAATGCTATAAGAAAGAGATCTTACACTAAAATGCTAATAACTTTGTTAAGCTAGAAGGGGAGCAATCATATTCAACAATGCGGCAGGGATGATTTTAGGGGNTAAATTTCGCTCATGGGCTAATTTTCCATGGTTTTTCCAAAAACGAGATTCACTATTTTAAAAATGATTCACCCAAATTCTATAGGATAAAACTATTTTACCTTAAAAATCGCCAAAAGTTTATAAAAACTATATAAAATACTTAGAAATTTGAATATTTTTACAAAAATATCACCAAATATTTATAGTTAACATATGAAGGATTAGTAATATTCGTCAAAATTTCTACATTTTAAAATAAATTTTCATCCTTAAAATCATCCTTGATGACAATCCTATTCAACAAGGATATCCTTGTGATTCCTATAAATCATGGTTGATTGTCATCAAACGAAGAAAATATTTTAAGATTTAATACCCTATTGGGTGCCCTCCAAAGTATGAGAACGGTCACCCACGGGGTCTCTCAATGTGAGACTCCAATGTAAAACTTCTAAGAAGGGTCATCCACGTTTTCCATATGGAATTGTAAGCAATTCCAAGATAACAACTTGTAGTTGAGCTTTCAAGATTCAATATCCTATTTGGTCTTCCCAATGTCAAAAATTTGAGAAGGGTCGTCCACATTGTCCATATGGCATTGTAAGCGATTCGAAGATAGTAGTTGATCCATTGGATTTTCTAATCAATAATAACAGATAACTTTTTAAGTTCATTCAAAATAGTTGTTCATGATAGCTTGTCGTTATATGTAAGGAGATGCATAAAATATTATCATATATTAAATAGCTTTATCTTGATAATATGAACCATTTCTTAGGTAAAATTTTAGGAGTGTGGAGATGATATTGGAAGTGTCTTAACCTTTCCTCTTTATTATATATGTTCTACAAATAGAATACTTGATTGAACACTCATTCATTTGTACTTTGGTAGCATATAGACTATTTTTTTAGGTAAAGGAAAATATATTTATCTTGATAATATGAACCATTTCTTAGGTCAAATTTTAGGAGTGTGGAGATGATATTGGAAGTGTCTTAACATTATATGTGTTCTACAAATAGATTATTTGATTGAATATTAATCGATGTGTTCTTTGGTAACATATAGACTATATTTTTATGTAAAGGAACTTATGAACGTAAATCATTTAAAAAAATAAATTTTCCATTTTGAATAAATAAAAAAGTCATGAATTATATTATAAAGTTTGTCTATCATAAACACATTTGTAATGGAGCCTTCTTACCTCTTAGTATATGCTTTCATTCCTTGCTAATTATTGTTCCAGTTCTTGTTGATGGTACTATGTGTGGCGACAATCTCCTTATACATCAATATTGCTTTATGCAAAATAGTCTTTGATGCTTAGCTAGTACATTAGTACGAATTTATGATTAAGGGGGGATTGTTATCCTTTCAACTCCTAATATTATATCGTTGACCAATTTTATGTACGTTTTGGGATATAGTCTTTATCTTAAGCATTATGTACATAGGTATGTGTTACAATTGACCATTATATGATAGTTACGATTAATATAAAATGTATTATATGACATTATGTGAATATGATTTACTTAAAAAAAGTGAAATTTACATACAAAATTATGTTTTAGAGGGTATTGAGTCCCAATATGTGATCCATATATATTCAACTCTAGGTTGTAATAGTGTAATTTTAACACCTTTTGTCGAGTTTGAATAATTAACCACAATCATGACTAATCAAGTTCATATTCGAACTTTGTTGGAAAGTCAGTTTTCATTGATGTCAATGTTGGAAGGTTGGCTTTCATTTATGTCAACCCTAAAAGAAGCCCTGAAGCAAGTTTGGAAGCCTCTAGAAGTAATGGGTGTATTTGAAGAAGTCTCCAAAGTGGTCCCCTTATGGCACTTTGAATAAGTCTTCAAGAAGCCCTTGAAGTATGGTTAAGTGGTTAAGAAGTTATGAATCCCCAGAGGAGTGGTCATGAAGCTCGAAGTTCATTGGATAAAAAGAGGGTGAAGGACAATGCAAATGGATTCAAAAGTATCATAGATGGATGGTCCTCGTCATGTTGTTTCCAATGGTAGGTTGTATGCCACATGGTTCCTCACGATTGAGAAGTTATACCTTCTTAAATATGAAGCCCTGAAGTATGGTTAAAAAACCTCTAAATGATTCCAACAAGAAGTTACAAGATGACCCCAAAATTAACTAAAGGAGAAAATTTGTTGCAAACAAAAAGTTACAAGTTGGCCCTAAAGTAATATAAAGGAGTACTTGGAAGGGTATAAATCCACATCAAAATCCTCTCATTCGATTAACCAAGTAAGAAATGAAGCAAGTATGTGATCTCTTAGTGAATATAAGGCAACAAAGGAGTGGGAAGAAGGAAGTCTCAGAGCCTCAAATTGGAGAACAGTTTATGGTAACTCCAATTGAGTAGACCCCTACAGGTCAGGTATAGGGTGTCTGGTGAGGCCCCCAAGGGTTGCACAACACTTGTTAAGCTAAGCACCGACTATTGTTTGGTCTAGTCCTACGAGACTGAGGAAAAGCTTGATGATGGAGCTATTGTCTTGACATTGAAGCTTGAGGAAAGTTTGATGGTCTGATATCTCATGTATGAGGTTTTACAAAATGAAAATGTATGTTATTCTAAATATTTTTAGGCTTATATCTTGAGGGTTATGGAACATCGTGTTGGAATATGTTTTGAGGCATATCATGGATGGTTTGGCACATTCTTAAGCCATGGAAAATTTTTGCGATACATCTTGGATACTTTGGTACATGGATTGAGGCATGTTTTTGGCATATGTTATGATAAATATCTTGGTGATTTTGGAACATTTTTTAGATGTTGGTATATGCTTGAGTCATATATTGGAGATGTTGGTACATTCTTGAGACATATTTTGGAACATGTTTTGGGACATGGTTGATGCACATCTTGATGGTCATGGTACATGGCTAAGTCATATCATGGATATTTTTGAACATTCGTGAGGCATGTATTGAATGTTTTTGGTACATGGTTTGAGGTATATCATGGATTCTTTAGCACATGCTTGAATCACATCTTGGATCATGGTTTGATGCATATCACATTGATTTTGAGGACGTGATTTGGAGATTTTCTTAGTGATCTTGACATAAGTTTTATGTGGTTATTGGGATGGATCTAGTCTTGATGATGATGATGTATCAGTGTCAGTGACAGTTATAGTGATCAGTTGAGTCTATTTTTTATTATCATTGACAGTTACAGTGATAGTTTGAGGTCGGTTTTGATGATGATGATGTATCAATGACAACAAGAGTGATAGGTTGAGTCTACATCTTTGTTTTAGGGAGGAAGGAAGGGGTAAGGAAACGGGGTTGGAACCTTCTTCTAGTTGGAGCCGAAGAATATAGGGAGTCATAGCTTCCTCTAGGTTGGAACGTATGAATCAGGGGGTTTGGGCATCCTTTCTGTTGGAGTTGGAGAATTCAGGGAGTTGTAGCTTCCTTCATATTGGAGCCTATAGGGAGTTGTAGTTTCCTTTAGGTTGGAGCCTGTAAATAGGGGGTCGGTGTCTCCTTCTTGTTGGTGCTAGAGAATCTTGGAAGTTGGTGATTCCTGTGAATCTAATATTGAAGGTATATATTAAAAGAATTAAATATGGTTTTCTCCCATTTGGGTTTCCACGTAAAACTCTTGTGTAATGTGCATATGTGGTTATATGGGTATGATATGTTAAATGTAATCATAAGTGAATATAATTGGTCATAACTTAATGTTTACATGTTATGGTTCAAAATGGTAAAAAGTGCTCAATACTAATTCACCCGCCCACCCTCAGTATTAATGAATATTCCAACAATTGGTATTAGAGTGGGTCCTTGAGAATCAGTATAACCACTGGAAGGTATATCGTGGAGTGCATAGATAATGGAGCAACAATATTTGATGGTCAATACTATGAGATGTGTATTATAAGGATGAGAGTATTTTTTACAGGCATAGGGGCATGATGTTTGGTACTCAGTTGTTCTAGGATACACTACTACAAATAAACCTTCGAAGACTGCAACCAAGAAAGAATTAAAAAGGAATAACAAAATAGCAATGGATGCCATCATGGATGTATTACCTTAATCAATAAAATTCAAAATGGGAAAATGTTCATCAGCCAAAGAGATTTGGGATAAGCTGCATAATCTCTACTATAACGAACCATGGCTTGCAACCACAGGGCCATAGCATGTTGATCAAGATAAAGAAGATTTTGAGATAGAACAAGAAGAAGGAATCTCATCAGATTAGATAGATCCAGAAGAAGATTATGAAGAAGGTGAAGTATATCTTGAAGAAGAACTAATCAACGATTTAAGTGAACTAAAAAGAGAAAGGAGGGAAAAAAAACTCTCAAGAAAGAATTAATCAAGATAAAGGAGGTTTCTCAAAACCCTAAAAAAATTCTAAAGAGGTCTAGTAGGTTATCATAAATCTAAAGGTACAACTCGAAGAAGCCAAAGTTATTTAAGAAACACTCAAAAATCAGTTGGAAGAAAAGCAGTGTTTGGAAAATGAAATAGCATCACTAAGAAAGGAAGCAAAGAAGAGAGAATAAATTTTGACAAGTTGTCTTAAAGAAAAATACGAATACTTAAACAAGCTTCAAGCAAAATTTAGTCAAGAAGAAAGAATATTTGAAGAAGAAATCATCTCTTTGAAAACCCAACTTAAATAAGCAAAGAGAACAAAAGAAGTAATGAGTATCCAAATGATGAAATAAGAAGAAGATTGTGAGAAGATTGAAGAAGAAGTCATCACATTAAGGGTTCAAGTTGACAAGCTAAACAAGAAATTGAAAATCTCTCAAGCACTAGAAGACATTCTTAGTTGTCAAAGGTCACCATTCAATAAAGTGGGTATTGGATACGTAGGTGAGGCCTCATGCAAATAATATGTAAATTCTAATCCCAACAAGAGCATTGAAGAGAGAGGAAGCTCCATAGCTTCAGTAAAGAAATATAAAGAGAAGTGTTATAGGTTTCCGGAAAGGAAGAATGAAGAGAAGGCTAAGAATTATGTATAAATTCTCAAAGGAAGAGATCATGGTCAACAAGAGTCAAAGAGTAATGAATGCAGAAGAAGTGTACCCCTAAGAAGAAGACGCTTAATTCACTATGAAGGGATGAACAAAAGAGAATATTGTTATCAATTAAGGCACGCATTCAAAAGGACTACATCATAAAGAGGATCAGTGACTCCCAGGTATCAAAGTTTATTTCCTGATTATTATTTTACTTGTAATAAATTTGGACATAAAGTTGTAGATTGCAGAGCATATGGAAGAAATGTTCAAGCAGTAAATGTTTATGTGGCTCCCTATAGTACTGAATATTACAAATTCCACAACTATGGACACATAGATCACGACTGTAGAAGCATGATGAAGTCTTCCATGAAGGAAACACCCATATCAGGTAGAAGAAGGTTTGGATAAGAAAACAAAAACAAGAAGAGAAAGTGAATGAAGAACTCCCAGAGATCATAATCACAGGATTTACAGAAGTACCAGATAATGACGAATCTACAGGTAAACAGGAAGATGGAAATATTCAAAAGGATGATCTTGGAGCAAAGCAGGTTTATACATTTTTCTAAGACATCCATCTTGGAGACTCCCAGTAATGTGAATATTGAAGAGGGGGAGTCTAAGAAAAAACTATTACATATTGGAGAACTATCTTTCATGAAGATTCTAAATGGTTTGATGGAAGAGGTAGATAATGTCTCATGATAGATTGGTTGATTACTTCACGGTGCAATTTAGAACACATGTTTTCCATGAAAATATGAAGGGATTAGCTGGCAGACACAAGAAATATCATTAGCATATGTTTGAGGCGGAGATTCATGATTGTAAGGAGGATTCTGAGCATGTATTCAAGCAGGGATATATTCATTACATATTACCGAACATGTTTTTGTTGCAAACTCATAGAGTTTGATTTGAATACATAGTAGACTATTGGACATATTTGTTTTGGCTTGAGAAGCAGGTATATGTGGTGATCAATTGCAACAAATATTAGAGAAATCTTCAAAATAGTAAAGTGACAAATGGGTCAGCATTGTGTGCATTTGAGTAGCAGAGTCATGGACAATTTTGTGACACTTATATAGAGATGAATTCATGAGATATTTGACAGGTATAGAATACAATATAGTGAACCACTGAAGACACATGGCAGTGAATGAAATCATGAGATTAAAAGGAATTGCAGAAAGACTCGTTATGATTTTCATCAAGAGGAATGCTCAATAAAGTATATGACTCATAAGAGAAGCATATTGATAGATGGAACCATCTATTCTCAAGAAAGAAAACCGTGAGAGGAACAACAAGACAAAAGGAGTTACACTGTCAAACTCAGATTGATTTATGATTATTCCATTGATATCATATAAGTGAAGACATGAGAAGCCATGAAGGAACCTTAACATGAACTCTTTTAACATATGTTAGTGGGTTGCACCAGGAAGTACCAATGGAAAAGAATCCACAGAAGAGAGGACATGAATTATATGCAAGAAGCCCCACATTGACCTACAAAACATCTTTCAAAGAAGACAGGGGGAGAGAAATATCAGGAAAAAAAAAAAAAAAATTGGGAGAGAGATTGTAAAAAGAAGGAATACAGTAATGGAAGTTACCTTTTTCCATTTGTTGGCACAGGGGTAGACCCAGGTTTTATCTCTAATAGTTCACCAACAAGCCCTAACTACTGGCCCTTTTGGAAACACCTGCGAAGCAGATGAAGTCTCACCCGAAGTAGCAATAGGGGGTTGTAGGACACAGGTGTCTACAACTAGAGGAAATGCAAGTGGAATCAGGGAAACCGCACATGGAGATCAAATTATTCTTTCCAAGCATAAACCTACTTCGCACAGTTATATATAAAATATAACATACTAATGCATCATCATAGTAATAGAAGTAAAGAACACAACATCAATCACTCACAACACAAGATATATGTCGTTCACCCTCTCCCTAGGGATACATCCACAGAACTGTGCTTTATAATATATTAGGTGAAAGATTATTGTTCTATCTGATATCTTAGCTTTCAAATCTCTATATTTCTCTCTTCTCTCTATATCCCTTCCCTGTGCACCCAACTGCAGAGTTGATCTTTGCACCTAGTTGAAGTTCTTACAATACCGAATGCTCTCACAGCGCAATATTTCTCTCTCTACATTAACAACAATGAACTCGGAACGAACCCATCCCAGGTCCTCTTGACCTTTATTTATACATTACAATAGCTCACCGACAGCCTTAGGCCGAACCCTAGGTGTCAAAACCCTAGATACCAAAACCCTAGGTGTCTAAAATGCTAGGTCAACTTGACCCGTGTTTTCAGGGCTTCGCCAACCTGTCTTTCCTTCCTTCCCATGAGGTTCTCCAAAGCATCTATTGGTGGCTTTGTTCTCTTGTTGAGTTGTCCACGATCCACCTTCCTTGTTGATCTGTCTTCCTCAATCTCGTCATTTAACGAATTTCTCTCTCGAACTTCGCTCCATCTTTTCTGCTTCTTTAACCACTTTGACCTGATCTCAGTCAACCTTCCTTCCGCGTAGTTCGTGTTTCTCCTTTTCTTCCATAATATTCTCTTTCTTCCATAACCAAGGGCCAATAGGCCCCCAACACTCACATGTGACTCATCCCGAGGCACTCTGATCTAAATCTTCTGTTGTACCTCGGCTTCAGACTGTGCAGCGCAGCCTGTGCTTTCTCCTATGTTCCTCCACCCTATGTGTAGATTGTCTTTCTTGTTTCTGGTACCCAATCTCAACTACACCTAGTACCTAGACCCTTTCTCCTTTTCTTTTTACCAAGAGCTGTGAGGTAGTTGGTTGTCATAGTACAATTTCAATCGGCTCCCATTCACCAATCCTTCCTTCCACTCCCCATTCAAAGTCTTCAGTTGCACAGCTCCTCCTTCTGTAACATAGGAAACCTCATATGGCCCCAACCAATGTGTTTTGAACTTCCCTGGATGCTTCATGAACTTGCTATCGTATACCAATACCAGATCTCCTTGATTAAATTATTTCTTCTTGATATGGCTGTCATGGTAGGCCTTTTCTCATTCCTTCTAAACCAGTTGATGAAATCCTGCAATAAATCTGTCTTCTTCTAGTTCGACCAACTGTGAGAGCCTCTCTTGAACAGTGCCAGTGTCTTCCATATTTGTAAAGGCTGCAATTCTTAATATAGGAACTAAATATTCCATGGGAACAACTGCTTCAAGGCCATAAACCAACTTAAAGGGAGTTTGCATTGTCAGTTTCTTACAAGTGGTTCTATAGGCCCATAACATTGCTGGTACTCTCAAATCCCAGTCATCTCCAACATTAGCAAGCTTAGGTACTTTATCTATTCCAATATTAACTTTCTTTAGTTTGATTGGTTGTCCAATAAAAGGTAGTTCGACTCCTGGTCCTTCTATGTCTCTCTGTCCTTCCATTTCTGCGATGTTCACATTCCTATGATCATTGTTTTCATCAGCATTGATATTGTAACATCCTTGCAATTTCTAAAGAGGTGCAGTCACTAGTACATTTTGGTCAAATTTTGACGGCGCGTTCGACGCAATTGTCACTTTATATTGTCAGGAGAACGACAAACAGTGGACCCCCTCAAACATCGTTTCACATGACGTCTATTTTCCAATGACATAGATTTTGTCTGTATTACGACGTATTGGACGTGGCAAGAGAGACATCTTGGATGTGGCAAGACCAACGGATTGGACGTGGAAAGACCAACATCCTGGACATGGAAAGAGAGACATCTTAGACGTGGCAAGAGAGATGTCCTAGACATGGCAAGAGAGACGTCTAGGACGTGGAAAGAGAGATGTCTTGGATGTGGCAAGAGAGACATCTGGGACATGGAAAGAGAGACGTCTGGGATGTGGCAAGAGCGACTTCGTGGAGGTGGCAAGAGGTATCATCTCCGACGTGGTTTCTATGGGAGCGACACTCTTGGAGGTGGAAATAGCAACGTTAAGAGGTATCATCTCTGACGTAGTTGCTATGGGAGTGACACTCTTGCAGGTGGAAAGAGCGATGTCTTGGAGGTGGTAAGAGCGATGTTAAGAGGTATCATATCCGATGTGGTTTCTATGGGAGTGACACTCTAAGACGTCGCAATAGCGACTGTGTTGTAGGTATTTAAAAAAAAAATACAATATCAATACTGAGAGGAATAGGTACATTAACCTTTGCTAAGATACTAGCCATATCAATATTTAAATATATATCATTGGTCTTAAGAAAGGTTGGTTGAGGAGGAGGACTAACTTCTAATGGTAAAGGGGGTCTTGTCAAGATCAGCCACAACAACTTTCTGCTCAACAAGAACAAAACAAACCAAAATACAGTCCACCTTTTCCAAAAAGATTGGAACAAAGTGAGACAACCTCTCAACTAGATTTTGACTTCTTAGGAAAACTTCATAACTTATGTGTCAAAATTCCTCTGATCCAAGCAATCAAATATGTTTCGATCGACAGTAAGGATGTTAGAGATCTATGCCTAAAGAAACAAGGAGGAAGAGGAAAGATCCAGAGACCATCCATGTCATAGATCGACTTGCTGATCTTATGTTGGGTAAAGTTCTTACTCCCAAATATTCTGATCCAGGCATCCCTGTAGTAGACATCCACATAAGAAATAGTTGATAGCCTGATATAAAACATTTTGATTAACCTAGGAGAAACCATAAATTTCATTACTAAAGAAACCATGGAAAAACTAAAGCTCCAAAAGCTACAAAGGCAAACCCCTATTGTTCTCCAGATGCCTAACTGATATACTATTAAGCCAGAAGGGATGTTGGAGGACATGTTGACGGGCGAAATTGACCGTTCGTCAACTGAGAGAGTGGAACCGGTCCGGGGTTGTCTAATAACCCAAGCCGTTTGGAATGAACCACCCTGAAGGGTTTAGCGGCTCCATTAGCCAATCTAAGGTCCTAGGAAAACCAAAGAGAAAACTAATCTAAACTAACTAATCTAACTAAAACAAATAAAACTAACTAAACTAACTAAAACTAAATAAAACAAATTAACTAAAAACAAACTAAA
>ML795187.1:205331-219838 GCA_009831015.1 Picea engelmannii
CTCTGTTTTCTCTAGCACCCACTAGAAGGAAGCACCAACTCCCTAGTTTCTCTAGCACCAACTAGAAGGAAGCACCAACTCCCTGAGTGTTTCCAGCACCAACTGGATGGAGGAACCAACTTCCAATCATACAGGCAACCAACCTGTATAACAGAGAACAATAGTTCTCCCTTGCACCACCCTGCCACCCTGGTTTCTCTGGCTGCAACCAGATGGAAGCTACACCTCCCTGTGTTCAAGCACCCACTTGAACCTCTGAGGACAACAGTCCTCCCGAGCACCTCCCAACCACCCTGAAATAGAAATCTTTGCTACTAAAACTTATTACAGTGATAAGATGTTCAATAATGGCTTACCAGACTCATCACTGTTCTACTGCATTTCGTTACTCTGTCTACCTCATTGTCGTCCTGCACACATGCCTTGTGCTGTCTGTTCTTCCTCTTTTTATTCTCTGTGCTCTATGTCCATTCACTGCACAGTTCCTCTTCTGTGTTATTCAGCTACTGCACTCTCCTCCTTCTTCACACATGAATCACCTTCATCCACAACCACCACAACAAACTCCAACAGCAACAGCAGCAGCCCTCTTCTCTTCTCTGTACTGTGTATTTATAGCTTCTGTGCACCTTGTGCATGCAATGGTCGCAATGCCTCTACAACCTGACTCCACACCGTTATCCTCCACCTCTTGAGTGCTCTGTCTGATCATCATCGTGACTCTTCAGCCTCTCTAGCCGTTTTTCCACGCATTCAGCATCACTGGATGTTATGTTGAGATTCCTCAACCTCTCTAGCAGTTGAGACTCTTCGTCTTCTTTGTGACGGTTGAGCTCACCTTCTATGTTTTAGTTACAGGCTTCCACGCTCATCCATATGTCAATCCCTTCTAAGAATAGTCTTCCTTCACTTGGACGAAGCTTGGAGACTCTTCATCTCCTCTAGCGATCACACCGGGGTCTCTTCGAATTCTCTAGCAGACACCATCAATGGTTTCTGGCAGTTTCACTGTGCCATGCATCAGTAGCCCTCCGATCAAAACTTGATCTGACGGTTCAGATTACAACGTGATTTCACCTATCGCGATATCGGGATTCGTGATGTCAATAATTTTTGACATGTCCAACTCTCGATCCCCGATGCCTCTCCATTGACTAGAATCAACGGTCCAGATCAAAGCTTGATCTGACTGCTCAGATTGCATCGTGATTTCACATATCGCGATATCGGGATTCCTGATGTCAATAATCTTTGACATGTCCAACTCTCGATCCTCGATGCCTCTCCATTGACTGTAATCAACGGTCTGAATCAAAGCTTGATTCAACGACTGTGATTTAAGTCACGATTTTGCCTATCGCGAAATCGGGATTCCTGTTGCAATGTTTCTTTGACATTTCCAAAACGCGATCCTCGAAACTCCGACGTGGTGTCCATCTGCTGACGTCACATGTGAATTGACACGTGTTGAATACTGCCATGTGTCACTCTGATTTGTGACTTACATGTGCCTGAAATGTTGAATCAGTCTGACACTTGTGATTACCTGGTTGTGCCACGTGTTCCTAGCTGACATAGTCTGCTGACGTGAGTCGGGTCAACGGTCTAGATCACATCTTGATCTGACGGCTCAGATTATGTCGAGTTTTTGTGAGCCCTCTACTCCTTGCAATTTTAAAGATCGTGCAGGTTTTCCTCGATCCAACCGGTGGTCGGACCCTGCGCTCAGATCTGATGCCTCTAACTTCAATTATTCCTCCGGCTAAGCTCGTGGTCCAGATGACCCCCCCCTATATGACCGCAGCCAAACCTCATCATCGGGGTTTTGGACTTTCCAATGTCGAAACATGTATGTCCTCAGGATTCGCGATCCCTCGAATCCCGATGCGCTCTTTACGGACTAGCTCTCCTGGCTAGGCTCCTGGCCCATATGACCATTATCCCTGTGACCGCAGTCTTACCACTCGTTGGGGTTTCTAGCTTTTCAATGCCGCAATGCATTGGCTCATGGGATTCCTGATATGTGAAACCCCGATGAGTCAACCCTCCTTTCGGGATTTCACCTTGGCTTTTCCCGATGGTAAACCTCGTGCAACTCCTGTCTGATCTGACGGCTGACGGGATTTCTGAATGATATCCAACGGCTCTCGATCTCTCCCTTCTGTAGGCTTCTCCTGAACATGGAAACCAACAGTTCCATATCTTCTTCTTCAGCCGATCTGACGGCGACTGTGCTCCTTCCTGAGCTTTGCACTCTTTCCTCCCAAAATTGGGAGAATTACAAGTTCTCAAAGGCCTCGACCTTTGTCTTCCTTTTCCTCTGCAAACTCCTGTATCTTGAGCTTTGTTGTGCGCGTTCTCCTCGACATTGTTCCTCCTGAGATTTCACTTCTGAATCCCCAAGGGATTCTTGGACTTCTGCGCCTCTGCAGAGTCTTCACAAAAATACTTCTGGTGCCCATCTGTTACAGTCTTCCTGTACACATGCCATCTTCATTGCTGTACTTGCCATCAATGACAAGCATGCGCTACCTGTTAAACATTTGCCAACAAGAATATCCTATACAATAACCCTCTAAGCACAGAAATTGAAGACATATAACCTATAGAAGCAACACATATCCAAGAAAATGAAAGATGGGAAAATGTTTTACACAGAAAAGAAAAAACAGACTGATACATAAGTTCATTGTCAGCCGAGGTCTTTTACATAAAAAAGCAGCACAAGTCTGCAACATTAAATCAAAGAATTCTCATGCCTTTCTAGCTCCCTCACGGATCTTGAAATTTTACCCAGAACTCTTGGGTCTCTCCTCCTTTTTTTCCCCATTCGTTACGATTCCACTCATATATTTATAAACTTATCACTAATTTCTAGGAAGAAAATTTAATTCTACATACTAAAAATAAAGCAATAAATACTGAATAGCGCTGCCAGATATTCCTTGATATACTGGATTATTATCTTTAGATGATGAGTATCAATATATTCTATGCCATTTGTCTTTGACTGATCCAAATCTATCACAAATTATGTGTCAGAGCATAGGTGTCCTGAATTCTTTCAAATTGGTCATCGAGTGCATGGAAATGTTGGAATTAGTTATAAGGAACTGCCACTTGCAATCTCTCTCTTATTCATACTTAATCACTTGATGACTCACCCTCTTTCAATTGCCTCAAAATCTGGGAGAAAATCCACCTGTAAATGCCTGGAAAACTAAACAATAGGACACTCTGCCACATAGGAGTTCATATAATTCATTTCATTGTGTTCCTATTCTCTAACTCTCGAATTTCTGGGATTTGCACAAACAGGACAAATCTACTGCCAAAAAGGCAACAGGATATTCACTAAATGGCTGGAGAATTCTACCACTTGTAATCCATTTGTTCAATCATTGATATTCCACTCCTTGAAAACTGGAACTGCCTGCTAAGTGTGCCTAGACATCTGGGATCCAGTATTTTTGATGACTATCAATTTTGAATTCAAATGCTATTGCTAAGGCTCCAAGAGGCATCTTTGTCATTGTGCCTCTCTTCTTCTAATAGGTTTTCAGTTTGTTTTTGTGAATCGATATGGCTCATACTTGTAACAATACATTCAGTATTGTTTTTACAGGCATCACATACCTCTGGTATTTCTTTAACATTTACATCTTTTAGTGTTAAATTGTCAGAGTTGTCATTTGCAAGAGGAGAGACTAAATATTTTGAGTCCACATACAAACACATAGCAGCACAGTCATCAACCCTCGAGGTTGGGAATTTACACTTCCATGCACAAACAACGGTCTCACACCACCTTTGTTGCAGTTACCCTAGAAGGTGCAGAGGAAACGATGCTAGCAACTTCTTGGTTTGACAGAACATCCCAAACCCCAATCGTTGCAAGCACAATAAATTGGTCTCTACTTGTTAGATGTATGCATGTGAGTTCTGGAATAGCAATGACTCCAAAGTCTTTCAGGAAGAAATATTCAAAGGCTCGAGCCATGGATCTGTTATTGTTGAAGGTAATGAGTCTCTGACTCTTCATGACACCAAATGTCCACATGGACCATGGTCATCAAAAACGCCATAGAAGACTGTGTCTTCACAAGATCCAAAATCCTTCCTGTGGCTCTGTGTGCATCTTTTTGAAACATCTGGTGCTGCGAGCATAGTAGCATAAGGTGAAGATTCATCTCTTATCGTCTTTAACCTTCATACCACCAGTAACAGGAGCAATGCTTCATTCTTCATCTTGCCAAACATTTTGATGTGGCCACAAGAAATTTTGTCTGCGCACTTGATGCTTGAGCTTGGTGGTTTGACTCGTGGCTTTGAGTTCTCTATATGAAAATCAAAAGCCCTAAAGGCTCCCTCCTCGTGGCATGATGCCTTCAATTCTCTTTGTGCAACAAAACCCTTTGCAATCAGCTTGACACCTTGGCATTTTTTTTATGCATTTGTGATTTGTTATGGGCTTTAAATGCTCCTGGTGCTAGCTGTCTTAACGAAAATGTTTAAACAAACACCTCGAGTTCAGATAACTCAAGCACTGTGGTGATTTGTGAATGCCCAACAGCAACTTGAAACACCAATTCCATTTGGATTGGCACCCACCACTTCAGCCACGACAGTTATCTGTGTTGGAATAATGTAGAAATTAGTATCTACGTAACTAAGTGGTTGTGGGTTGTTGTGTGCCTGTCAATTTTAGGGTTTGTTGGTGGTTTCAGATCCACCTTTGTAGGAGGTTAGTTCAAGGTTGTTGTGAACACCTTGTGCTATATATATGTAATTTATTTACATTAAAAGACAAATTATGTGAGCGTAGACTCACGTGTGATGTGCCCTTGTGGCCTCACTGTTATTGATGTTAATTTGGTATCAGAGCTAGTGATTGGAGATCCATTACGCTAGAAGATTCAGGGTTGAGAAGCACGAGTAGATTTGTGAGGAGGAGAAACTCAAGTGTTGTCTACGTGTCTTGCAGAAGTGGATTGGGCCGCAACTTCTAAGTTATTTGATCTATGAGTTTCATACCGACAGACTCGTGGAAGAGCCACCAGGCTGTGTCGCATAGGAGGAACCTGCAATCACCGTGTGTAGAGGAAGAGGTCCGCGTAACTATTTTTATTGGAGAGAGGAGCTTCCAAACAGTGACAATGGATTAAAGTCGTCGCCTGCCAAACCGTGAGCATGAGGGAGCCACTGCATGCCAAACAGTGACAATGAATTTCCAGCCCATTGTTCGTTGTTGTATGTTGGTTCGTGACTAAAGAGAGGAGCTCGTGTTGCGTTGTTGGCTTGCCCAACCTCCTGCCTGAAGAGGAGGAACCTGCACTGCCTGCTACGGCTACTGGCGCCCAGGTGTCTACGTATTCATCCCAACATCATATCTGTCGATCTGCACCAGCGATTTGTTTTATCGTACAAGAGAGATCTGTCTATCTGCAGCACTAAAATGCATCTGATCTTCTTCTTCATAATAAGAGTAAGCGCGCATACAAGAGCTCATTGCAATTCGAGTGGAGCACGCTGCAACAGAGGAGTTTACATTCGCCCTTCAAGTTCCCGTCGAGGATATTTGTGACATAGGAGATGGAGCCACCCCGGGACTCGACCTGCGTGCAACCTGATGAAATCATGGCATTAATGACCCATGACCAGAGCTCAAGCTCACTGTTTGTATTATAATTTGAAGGCGAGAGAGCGAGATAGAGTCTCGCTGGGGGCGAATCTGGACGGAGAAAGAAATCTAGATCTGAATTTGAAATCTTCAACACTCGAGTGTTTGGAGGTTACTTCATTGTGGAATCGAGTCTCTGAATGAGGCTGTGATTGGTTGTATAACAACAAGAATGGCATTATAAGTGCTGAAGTCGTGAGTGTGCAGTCATTGTTTGCAGTCGTTTTGATTTAGGCTGCTGTAGAAGTTGAAGGAGTCCTCGTGAGATTGAAGGAGTCCTCGTGAGATTGGAGATTGTAGAAGGAGTTGTGTGTGGATAGCATGTACACCATTGGTGTGGTTGCTGGGATTATTTGCTTAACAGTCTGCGGTTGGAGGGGTAGCAGACCACAGTGATAGAGATCGCTGCTGCTAGAGGAGCCACGGACGTGTGGAGGAGTCCATCAGCGTAGAGGAGTCCGGAGTGCTTGCCTGCGTGGAGGAGATTTGTCTCTTGTATGAAATCCACCGTCGAATTTGTCTCTCCAAGTAGTGATCCATTGTGTGGAGGACGTCGTTGCTACATTAAAGGCTACGTAGGAGGAAGGCGTTGTCGAGATTGTGGTATGTAAATCGTTATTGCTCGTAGGAGCGCAGGTGCAGAATTTTGAGAGGGAAAATCCACATGAAAAGGATTCCTGTGTCTACATTGAAGTGAAAAGTTGGCTCAATGCTTCCATAGGATCGCGTGGAGAAAAGAGCCACAATGACATATTGCAGAAGAAATTTGGTGATAAGAAAGTGGTTTTCGTTACTTGTCATTTCTTTGCAGGTGGTCGAAGCAAATAGGTTCCTCGGTTCTGAGCACACGTGGAGAACTATTGTTTTTGGTGCAAGAAATTGTTGTCCATTGATCATTGTTGTGACATGAAAATGTGCTTATCATTGCTGTTGAAAGAAGACTCAATGTGAAGGAATGGGTCATCAAAGGAGAACTAAACAGCTCCAGAGAGAGCTGAAACACATGTGGAGGAAGAATCAACAAGAGGAAATATATTTTGCAGGTAAATATAAAGTGTCTTTAGCAGCAGCAGAGGAACACATACCTGATGGAGACCAGGATCAGATTGAGGATCTAGATCAGATTGATGAAGATGAAGAAATCAATGCAATATTGAAAAGGTTAATGTCAGTTTTACCATCATTTTCAGGTAACAATTTTGATGTTTGGAAAATGAAAATGGAAGGTTTACTTGGATCAGTAGATTTATGGGAACTTGTTCAAAATGGTTATGAAGATCCTACTGAGAAGAGAAGAGATAAATTAACATTATATCTTGTTAGTTCAGCATTGAATAATGGCATCTTGTCTGCTCTGTTATATGAATTTGGTGAAATAGAGAATGCAAAAATGTTTTTGGATAATCTAGAGATGAAGTTTAGTGTGAGGGGGAGCAAGATAGCGAAAGACGAAATTAATCACGTCACTTCTGTTGAAAATGGTGAGTGTATTGACAGTCTTATAACTGAAATAAAGACTGGGAATGATTGTATTGAAATTGCAATGATTGATGATGAAATTGTGTATGTAGCTGATTGTGATAATGAGAATGAAAACCTTGTGAAGGAAGATCTCTTTGAAGGAGAGACATATGAAGTCAGATTTGATGAAGACAATTCATCTAATGAAGAGTGGTCAAAATTGATGCATGAGAAACATCTTATTGATGATTTGTTGTTTGGTGAGAAGAATGGTCCACTTGCATACACAAATCAAGTGGAAGACAACTTTATTGTTGTAGAGAAGGAAGAGAAGGAAGATGAAGAGTAGAAAAATCAGAAAGCTCTCTTAGAAGAGAAAAATGAAAATAGCAAAAATTGTTTTGATATTCTAATGAATGCTTTTGAGTGTGCAGGGTTTACTAAGGAAGAATGTGATGTGAAGCACTTAGGTGAAGTGCCACATAAGTTTTATGAAGAATTAGAATTTATTGAGGAATGGCTTCAAAAGCCATATTATGATGAATGCAAAGAAACATTAGATTATGATAAGGACTGTATGGACACTGAAGAAGAAGAAGACTGCATTACATATATAGAAATTGAGTCAGTTTTTATAAAGTGGATTCCTGAAGAAATAAAGTATTACTATGAGCCAATGTTGCAAGAGTCCATTGAGCAGGACATTGTTGATTGTATCCAGAAATGGGAGCAAGATATTTATGTGGAGTTGGAAGCATTTGCGAACATTAAAGACAAATGTTCTCAAGAAAATGCAGAAGTGTTGAGGACAAAGAACAATAATCAGAAGTCAAATTCAAAAATGCCGAGGAACAAAGCAAAAAGGGCTATGAAGCAGAACAGAGTCAAGATGAAACATATATGGAGTAGCAAGCCAAGGAAGAAGCTCCATCTACATCACTATCTAAGATCAAGAAAGGTTAAGATGAAATTGTTAATTTGTAAGCTTAGCTGAGACTGAGACCAGCAAGCATGTTATGTTCTGCTCTGTTATGTTTGGTAGAAAATCCATTTCTCCATTAAGGGGGAGTGTTGGAATAATGTAGAAATTAGTATCTATGTAACTAAGTGGTTCTGGGTTGTTGTGTGCCTATCAATTTTAGGGTTTGTTGGTGGTTTCAGATCCACCTTTGTAGGAGGTTAGTTCAAGGTTGTTGTGAACACCTTGTGCTATATATATGTAATTGATTTACATTAAAAGACAGATTATGTGAGCGTAGACTCACGTGTGATGTGACCTTGTGGCCTCACTGTTATTGATGTTAATTATCTGTTGTAGCAACATCGATCTTTCACATCCACTTGGCATTTATAATGAGCTTGTTGTTGGAATCTATTGCTCGAACAAGCCACTTGGAAAATCCATCTGAGCGCAACTGAGTATCCTTCGTGGATTTAGAACCTGGCTTTAAATCATGAAACTTACATATGTTTAAAAATACTTACAGCATCTTGATAGCTAGTAAGGAGGGTTTGACTCGTGGCTTGACTATGTTGTATGCTTGATCTCTGTGAGCAAATTGTTAGATGTGGCATAGATTGTGGTATGAGGGATTGGGCTTGGCGCTCAAAGATGGGCTTGGGAGTTGGTATATGTGTTTTCCATGTGGCTTGTGTATTGGTAGTATAACCCAGGGTTAGAACTTAGAGCACCTAAAGCACACACCACATTCTTGATGAAAATTTCAAATAAAATATGTTATTTTATTTGGAAATCTAGAAGGTATTGACTAGGACTCTTTTAAGAATAAAAATAAAAATAAGGTATTTTGGAATGCAGGTCAAAAGCAAAGTCAATGGACTTTAGTCGAAGAATGAAAAAATGGGAGATTTATCAAAGGTTAAAGAAAACTCAGGTGGTTATAAAAATGGGCAAAGACTCGGATTAGGGAATTTTTTGACAAATTGTGGAGAAAAAGTTCAAAATGAAATAGGGTGCTATGGGAAGTTCCAGTAGCAATGTTGGGATTTCACCCAATGTAAAATCCAGTGCTAACACCTTGCTTAACTGAATCCAGAAAACGGATGCACTACAACTAGAACATACCTTTTCAATGAATCCAAGAAAATTTAGAGCTTGAACCCAAATCCAGGTAACTCTATTGAGTTGATACAATCAGAATCTCATGGCCCTACACTTTAACTTCTAGGTTATCAATCAAATCGTCTACACTTACCTTCTATATTATCAATCATATTGAAATTCCTACGAAAGAGGCCAAGGGAAGTCATGACTTTGAATAATATATTTATAGAGAATATATAAATGATAATAGCGCTATAAATATTCATAGGTTGATGCTATCTTAATAAGAGAAATTTTCATCTCGTTTGTGCCATTTTTTCTACAACAAGAATGAAACAGTGGTTAAAATTTCTAGGACTTTCAAAACTCGGGAAATCTACATCATATTGGTAAGGACCAGAACCATCAACCATCTTGTCAAACAAATGAAGCAAGCATCATAGAGTATGACTTATACTCATTCACCATTTACCAAAATACTCGAATACTTTAAGAACAGATGATTCACAATAATCTTCACTAAAATGAGTTGATAACTTCATTTGTACTTTCAAACTTGCAAAGATGAGGTCTTTGTTGACAAGACAAGTATACCTTTAGAGGAATTCTGAACTCTCCCAAGTAAATTTGCAAGCTATCTAAGTTCAAGAACTCATGATAGACAACAGAAGGTGTTGTGTTTATAACAGATCAATATTTGTTGTGTGTCCTTCCAATATTGGTGATTTTTACCTTTAATTGAAAAGACTAAAGTAATACTATCAAATCTGCTTCTCAAAATCATTTACTGGAAACTGTACGATTTTGAAGTTACAATAACCCTTTATGGACTCTTCTTCTGCAAATGAATCTATAGAGTTGTTATAAAGTGGAGCCTTTACTAGGAGTTCTGGCAAAGAAAAAAAGAAACCAGTGCACAAAAAATTCATATTGAAAGCACTAACAAACTCTCACAAATATTTGCAAATGTTTTTTACAGATAGGCATCTAATACAATCTCATTTTTTTTCCAAGAAAAAGGATTTATATGTATAGTCACATGTACATGTGAGATTAGGTACAATTTACACAATCTCTGGCGAATTCCACAAACTGAAAAATACCAAAGTTTGGTAGTACTTTGCCTAGCAATTCCTAATATCTCATATTGTTCATAATATTCCCCAACATCAACATCATCCATAAAAAAAAAGGCAAAAAGCAGTAATCTGTTGATACTAAAACCATCAATAATTTGTTTATGAGTCTTTGTGAGAGCTGTAGAACAGAGAAGGCTATAGAGCTCTTGCACAACGTGATGGAGAAGGGTTATGCCTTGGACGAAGTTACCTGCCATACCCTCGTGAGTTTTCTTCATGCTGAAGGTAAATGTCATGTAGTTGTGGAATTATTTCTTTCTTTTTGGTCAAAAGGCCATGTTTGGAATGTTATTACATGTAATATATCAACCGAGAAGCTCTGTAGGAAGGGTAATTCAGAAGAGGCCAAGAATATTCAAATTTGGCCTAAATTTGAATATGTTGGGGTATAAAGCATCAAATTTGATAGGGTATAAAGAACCTATCAAAGCATGTACCATGAAAAAGCATGAAAAATATTCTACTCTTTTTCTTTTTCTTTTCCATACAAGAGAGGCAATCGAATAGCCATAAATTTCATATATAGTAATGAAACATTGATTACTCACACAACATTACTAGATTTGAAAGCTTGTTACTGTACATAAACTTTTAAAATATTAAACATGAACACCCAACAAGATTTGGAAAAGGGATCTCATGGTGCATCAGAGCATATTCACTATGTCATGTTATTTAAGTAGGGAACTTCTTGTAGTCCTTTACATGTAATACTTCTAAAGCAAATCCAAATTGCAATACTTTGTTTCTCTATGAACTACGTCATCCGTAAATCTAGCCATGAAAAGAAGAGTAATGCCCAGTGCTTTGAAAAAGAAACTCCATGTTCGGATATGAACTAGATTTTCCATTTGACACATTAAAGGTCCAAAAGACTTCAATTTATTCCTCCCCATGCGTTGCCTTACATAACTGCATCCATTAATTACAAGACAACATTAATACACATAAGACAATAAACGAGGCAACAATAAAAAATAGTTTTCCCCTTTACAAAACTCACTAGAATTAAATGCATATTGATGTTGTGCATGCATATTCTAGTCCCTACAACTCTCTTAGAATAGCATTTTCTTATAATCTCAACTTATGAGCACAAGAGATAAATAATAAATCGTTGAAATGTTGTTCATGAAACAATGAATATCCTGCAAAACATTGCATGATGTACATGATGCTTTCTATACTTGTTGAATGTTAAATCCCTAAATTAGCACAGAGACACCAATGATAATCTTACCCAACTTAAAGCAATAGGTTAGCCCATTATTCTCCCACAAAATAAATGTTGAAAGAACCTTATTAGTTCATACATCAAAACAACTAATGAACAAAGGAACTCCAGACAACTTTCTAGTGCCTTTATTGCAATGCCTTGATGGTTACTTTTACCCAAAATGGATCTTGTGTACTGAGATCCCTGCTATGGGTGCCCAAAAGTAGGCTCCAGGGGAAACCAAGGAATCTGGGAATTCTAAGGTTATGAATGTGAATGCGATGCCATGTGACTTGTTACTGCCCAACATTGCACTTAAGCTATAAATCCCTAATAATGGGTGCAACCATAGAGGAAACTAAGAAGGGCTATCCAATATCACCACAATAGCACCAAAGAGGAGTCCTTGCTCAGAGTTGCTCAATAATCAGTTGCAGATCCTTCTTTCTAATGAACTTGTTTTGTCTTAGAAGCCATCCTAGTCTGAGTTGTTACTGCATTACAATTTGGAATATCTATTCATGTTGTTCATGATTAATGAGATGATTTTTTTGGGGATAGTTTCCTCTCTTTTATTTTTAAATATCATTTGCAAGTAACATTAGTGTGCATGCTAGATMTTTGCATTTAAATTAACATCCTTCCTTCTATCTTTTATAGTTTAGGCAATCTTGCTGACAATGTGTATTCATTATCTTAATCTTTACAAGGAACACCCTAAACTCAGCAATCTTATAAAGTCAATGATTCTTTTCCTTTGAAATGGATCAGTAAAAAGTGGAAGGAGGGATTTTATGTTACATCGATGATAACTGTTGGGAGTCGATGGGGTGTAGTCATCTCTTGGAATGCAGGGTTCTCAGATCAGGTTAGCTATATTACATTACTATTACCTATGTTGAGATTGCATGTGAAGCAAAGGTTATATTGCATTTGCAGCTCAATAGTTTGTTTATTGCTAATGTTGGTGACTGCTTCTCTGTAGGTTGTGGAACTTGATTTCCTCTATCCAAGTGAAGGCATTCATAGAAGTTGGGAGAATGGTTATAGAATAACTGCCACTGCTGCAACCTGTGATCAAGCTTCTTTCATCCTGAGTGTGCCAAAGAGGAAACTAACAGATGAAACACAAGAAACACTTCGAACATCAAATTTCTCTAGTACTCATGTTAAGGTGACTTCAATTACTAAATAATTATGTTCTTAGAGCCAACTTGGGTTGTGTGAATTAATTATTTATTGATTATGTTTTGCAGGAGAAATGGTCCAAGAATCTTTATATTGTTGCAGTATGTTATGGATGCACAGTATCCTGATCCTGATCCCTACGTTGACCTACTTGGCCAAAACCCTCTAATAAGATCAACTCTTTCTTCCCTATGTTCAGTCTACTTGACACAACAAACAACATATACAGGCCCACACCACTCCATATACCAAAGCAACAAGACCTCAAGTTTCCTCTCGACCCTCACTCTCCCTCCCCAAATAGGTTGACTGGCCTCCACGAGACTTTTGAGGAGTTCTCGTTCTAGACCCCAAGGTATGCACCAACTTTTGCTTCCCATTGACCTACTCTTGTGGTCATTCGTTTGACATTAATAAAATTATTTTTCTTTCTTATTGACTTAATAATAACAACAATAAGAGAGGAATATGTAATTTTTGAATAAAAAATGTGTTCTCGATATCAAAACATCTCATATTCCTCAATGGCCTCTTTTCTCCTTCATATTCCCATGCTTTATTTTTAATTTTTTTGAAGGAAAACCTTGTGGAGAAACCCCATGGGATGCTTCACTACATTCATGGATGGCATTCCTAGTAAACCTGTCAACATTGATTAGTGCACCTAACCCAAGGGGATTCAAACCGAGAAAATGCTGACATGGAACTAACCAAATGCCCAACAACATTGGTGACACTGGTTGAGCTAACCCCTTGGACTTCTTATTGTAAGTGTCATATACCAGCAGACTATAGCAGTTTTCTAGCCCATCTCCCCTACGAGGAAAGCAATGGTATCACCCAAGGTTATTCAAGAAATGCATGAGGATAGTTCATGTTGGGGTCATTCCAGACGTCCACGAGAGCTAATATGCCTGACCCAACCTTGTCCCTTTCACAAGACCACCTTGAACTTTTGTACAAGAGCATCTACCAATTGAACCAACCATTGGGACTGATATTCTCATGCCTTGTATGTTGTCAGCGTGGAATGATATTATGTTAGTGCAGAGTCCATGTATCCAAAATGGCACAAAAACTACAGCTACAGGATTAACTAAACCTAACAGCAAATTATATGATAGTAGTAAAGCTCAAGTAATAGAAAATAACAGCAAAAATAAGCACACTAAGAGGTAGATAGCACCTGCAAATTTACACAAAGGAAAACTTCTACAATTTCTTTTAGAGTTGTTGGTTGTATTATTGAAAAATGATAACAGATACAAATGAGATGAGGGAACACTTATTTATACCAAAAATAAGTAGAAACCCTAACTTCAAGCTTAATCTACTATAAAAGTGGTACGGCCCTTATTACATAGAAGTGGTATTTTATGAGTAATGAATATGGCAGCACAAAGGTTTATGACTAGGACATCAAACATGAGCTTAAATATAAAATGGCTCATAGACTTAGACTCTAATGCCTGATAAATATGTTGCAGTTAGGTACTCTAGGGTGGATAAGTAAATTTAAATAGGTTGATAACTAGGAGAATTACATCCTTTTTTACTTTTTTGACAGGTTTTGTAGCTATGTTAGAACTGAGAATTGTTTACAGGTTGAACATGTTTGAATGTTAAATCAATGTAAAACTACCATGTGGTTTTGAAATACAAGAAACTCAAGACATGCCAAATTCCCAATGTATGAATAGAAACAAGTCATCACGTCCATTTCAAATATTATTCAATGAGAAGGATAAACCAAATATC
>ML795187.1:233251-247995 GCA_009831015.1 Picea engelmannii
TACCATCAACTATGGGGGAATTTCCATTAAACCAAGCCGAACTGTGGGGGGATTTCCATTAAACCAAGCTCAGAGATATGAAGCAAGCAAGTCGACGTCTCAAGCCCAAGTTCTGGAAGATATTCGAAGTGATGAAACCCAAGGTTCTGAGATGAGTTGTGAAAAGAGTTATTAAGTTCAGGTTCGAAGAAAACTAGGGCCGAGGTTTCTAGTTCGAGTTGTGGAAGGATTTTCTATGTAGAGAAAGTCGAGGTTTTGGCCCAAGTTGTGGAAGAAATTTACTAAATCAGGTTCAAAGCAATCGAGCCGAGGGTCTGAGTCGAGTTATGGTAAGGGTTTGGTTGATTCCATAATCAAGTTGAGGGTTCAGAACCGAAGTGTGGGAGGGTTTTTGAAGTAACCATTCCGAGCAGAATACAAAGAAGTATCAACTTACCATTCTCTTCACGAGCTCTCTCTCCTACTTGGTTCCCTCTGTCTCTCTCTCTCTCTCTCTCTCTCTCTCTCTCTCTCTCTCTCTCTCTCTCTCTCTCTCTCGATGCCCTCTGCGAGATCACTATAAACTTGCATCTAGTGAACTCTCTCCCTATGCCCTCCGCAAGCTATCTCCTTGGGCGTGAGTCTCCTTGAAAGGGAACGAGTCTCCTTGAAAGTAGTTTATTTGGGCACGAGCCTCTTTGAAAGTAGTTTCTTTGGGCGTGAGCATAAAACCTTGAATGGACGCGAGCCCCACCTCATATTTGTGTGAGTCCCACCTCGTATTTGTAGATATGGAATGGGAAGAAATAATGTAGATGAAACTAGATACGGAATGGGAAGAAATAATGTAGATGCAACTAGTAGAACTAGATTAAGAGAAAGATCAATATTTCATTGTTGGTGTTTCAATTGTGTTAAGTGGACCAAGTACTTAGATGTATTCAAGAAATTTTTGGCTCATGCTCTTACCTTTATTCAAGAATTGGCCTCTTCATTTCAAGGGGAATTAGAATATCAGTTAACATCGAAGCAATAGAATTGACTCAAGGGTGATTCAATGGGTGTGGTTGAGGCTTGTTGGCCTTCACTTGCTTTGGGATTTTTGTGCAAGAAATAAGAATGATGGGAATTGTGATATTTGGATAGCTTTGAACATTTCAAATGGACCCTCAACTTTAGCTAAAGAACAAGTGGGAAAAAACGTTTTTACAGGTTAAGTTGAGTAGTATTTATTATGTAAGCATAGTGTTGTGAAAGGCAACCATTGTTAGTTAAGCCCCAAATTGGCATGTTAGGGATGCCCTGAAACTCCTTGTCAAATGAAAAGAAAAGGTATGGATCCTAGTTTGGTCACTGTTATAGTCAAACTTATACAACATATAAACATATTTCCCAACAAAAATTCAATGACTTTCTTAAATAGCCCTCTTCATTGCAAATGACCAACTGTTACAAAGCCATTATGAATCTAGTAAGGCACAATGTTGTCATTACAAGCAGTAGATCTTTGACGGAGGATTCAAAATGACAAATGGTTTTTATTTTCAGACTCCTCGTGACTTGTACATCACTTTGGACTATCCGGAGGCAAATTTTGGTCAAATCTAGCATGCATGAAGAGAAAAACACCACTTGAAAATGACCTTTCTGCCACATTGTGGAGCAACACGCTACGCTTTCTGAGTACTTTTGGGAGAAGATGAGTTTGAAGGGCCAGATCATCTCAATTTTGTTGCTTAAGCATTTCATCAGTTAGTATACATCCCCAACTTTCTAGAACACTTTTTAGATCTATATTTTGACCTCGAGAAGGCCTCCAAAACTCCATTTTTCCTAGCACACTACGCTTTCTATCAATTTCTCTACGCTTATTGGTTTTTTCAACAATTTTTTGCCAGATTCGACATCTATGAAGTAAAATGTTACTTTTTGATGTGGTAATGATGTAATAGGGTGTAAATGAGTCAATTATAGTGATTTTGAGGTAGATTGATGCTTGGACATTAATTTTTGGTCAAATGTATTGGTTGAGTAAAAATGGGGATTGGTTTTAATCTCCCTAGATTCTTGTAACCTCCCTAGATATATCACACTACCTCCTAAAACATGAAAACTTTAACACTCTACCATCATTCTCATCTAATTCATGTATTCATAGTTCACTTACCATTATAGCATGGATGTATGCTACTCTCTTCCCTCATTAATATATCATTCCATGTTTTCCCTATGAAACTACAATAACTTTATATATAATTTCCTGTATATATTCATTTTTTTAATTGAATCATAATCCATGTGTTTCCACATGTTTCCTAGTCTTTTTTCTCACAATCCAAGTGTCTTAGTGTTTATCCCTAGGAGGACCAAGGAAACATGGAGGAGGAAATGAAGACCATGGGTGATGTGGTGATAAAAAGGAGCTTCCTACCGGGTCCACTCGAAGATTGGCCTATGGGCCATTTGCAGGGTTGGTCGGTTCTTGGCTTGTTATCATGTCACTCGGTAGCACATGGGTGGTAAATGTAGTGAAAACTCATCTTGGGAGGCTCTTTGAAAGAGAACTCTTCTCCACTTGTCGTGGAGTTTGGGCGATCGTTGTGGCTCCCTTGCAGGGCTTTGCATTTGTATTCCTTGGGAAAATTCTTGGTAACACATGAGTTGTGTTGTGGGATCTTCGGATGGCTGCGAGATATAGTATATATAGGTTGGATTTGAGTCATTGAGATCCTTTTTGGATGATGTGATTTCTTGTGGTTTTCGTTTTTCAAGTACCGTTGTGTTGTTGGCTCCATGAAGCCAATGTGATGTATTGTGTTTTATTTGTTGACGGTGGAGGTTTTCCATTCGTGCAGCCCAGATCTCATCTCGTTATTGATGCATTGTATCCAGGTGGCCTTTGGAGGCTTGTATCTTCTCTCCTTCATCTACATCAATGGGGATAAATAATGGACATGCATATCAGAAAAAAATAGCACTGTGTGCTTCCCTATAAAACCTCATGAAATTACACGGGAAAGGGCCAAACATACATGAAACTAAAGAAAAATTTAGAAAAATTAAAAACACAAAAGGGAATGCAATCATGCATAGAACTAATGTGGATTTTTGAACAAAAAATGTTGGCAAGCATACAAAAGGTTAAAAAACCAAAAAATCCCTAATAATCAATCAAAGAAGGAAGAATTTCAAAAAGCCTTCCCTCGTGGACTCACCATTTTGTCACAGGAATATTTTAGCATAGTGGGTAGAAACCATTCCACAATAGTGGATTGATATGCTAAGGAACAACAATAAAAGAATTACCTATTCTACCCTCTCAAACAAACAATTAAATGATGGAATACTAAATTTTAAGAGGAAAGAGAAAGGATTATACATGTGAGACATTCCTTTCAAGATATTCAAAGCTTTAGGTTGAGTTGAAAGAGAAGGAGAAGGGAAACAGTCTTGAAATAAACCTACACACAAGACAAAATAAAATCTTAATGTTTTCTATAATGGTAAACTCTAGCACTAACTTGCTCAAAATGGTAAAATCCATAATTTACTTAATACCCATACATAAAATTGCATATAATTGACATGAAACAACAATGTGAAATGGGGAAAAGAAATGAAATTATTATGTAATCAACAAGAAAATAGTGCATTGTTACCTTGCATGAGATGGGTAGATCTAAACCTTCTCTCCTCAAGGTTCTTTCCTCAAAAGGGCTCATGATTCCAAAAGCATCTCCATCTCTCTTCCAAAACTTCAAACAAGCAAGTAGAAAATGTACAAGAATGGTTCCAATATGGGGAACCCAAGATAATTCTAATGACATAACCTTATAATTCAATAAAAAGATCCTCCAATTAATGTATAGGAGGCCTTTTTATACATGGAGGGTGATGATGGATTCCCTTAAAGAAACATAAGATGGATGAGAGTAATAATGAAGGACCAACACTTGGCCTTGTCATAGGAGAGGTGAAAATGGGGGTGACACAAGACTTCCATCGACATAGATAAAATATGAGAGGGACATAGGTAAGAAATCATGAATTAAAATCCATGGGGGGRTGACTAAATTGATGTTAGAATGAGTAAAATAGAATGAATATGTTTGTATATTTAGGTGGAGTAAACAAAATTTAACAATTATAATGACAAGGTGGAATGACACAACTATATTAATCAATATCCATGCTTCAATCAACAAAACATTGACACCTCCATGGACTCATGGGGAAAATTCATGGAAAATGAATATTTTTATTTAATTTTTATTCTCCTTTTATCTTTAGTGGAAAGAATAAAAGAATATGTTATGTTAATGAGAGAGGACAAGTATCAAGGTGTAATAAAATCCATTCTCAAGTGTGCAAGGGAACATAAGGGTGAAAAGCAAGTAGAGAAATAAGTGTGCAGGAAATGAT
The DNA here is from genome assembly GCA_009831015.1 of Picea engelmannii. Lineage (NCBI taxonomy): Eukaryota > Viridiplantae > Streptophyta > Pinopsida > Pinales > Pinaceae > Picea > Picea engelmannii. Next base: position 237,653 of record ML795187.1, read on the forward strand.
GGGCACCTTAATGCAAGCCCCCTCTCAAATGACAATGTTTTGTATTCATTTGGAGCTTTGGAGTCTTGTATAAGCAATAAGAAATAAGTGAGAAACAAAATGTGAAGTGTAGCAACAAATTAAGTGGTGGAAAACTCTACAATGCATTCAAATAAGGTTATGACCTTCTTGGCTTTCACAATGGAAAACTCTACTTTGCTTGAGCTTGATAGTGTACCTTATGAGTAATATTAATATTAACATTATAGAAGGCCTTAGGAAATGTTGAAATTAATTGTTCATTTATTATATGCAATAGATTGGTCATTATCTTTACATTGGATTCCACTAATATTAGATACTATTATAGACTTCTAGGATGTGGACACAAACGTGGCAAGAGAGACGATTATGTCACAAACGTGGCAAGAGAGACGAATAGGTGGAAAACGTGGCAAGAGAGACGGAAACATGGCAAGAGAGACGTTAACGTGGAAATAGAGACGTCAATGTGGCAATACCGACGTTATCGGGCAATATGAATTTTTGTTTTTTAAATTTCCTCTATTTTTCGACAGTATGGACAATTTTGTCCATAACRCCGCAAATAGAACGTCGGAATTTTTACAATATGTACTATTGATTCCATTCATCCTCTTCTTGCTCCATAGGGAGGCTAGGTGCCTCCTCAAAGACTCTTTGTCTTACAACCTATAAAGCTTGATCTACGAGAGGGTGTTGACTTTCAAATAAAAATGTAGCTACAAAATTCTGAGTCATACCTTGCCAATATGCAGTGGTGAGGTGCAGTTCTGCTTGAAGATACCAATTGATAGGGGTTGTGTCTAGAGTATTGATGAATTTATGCACCCACTGCTCTTTAGGAATGTTTCTCCAGGCCTCCTCACAACCTCACACATGGTCTTTTGGACAGCTTTGACTTGTGTACCTAACTTTGCATCCTTCGACTTGTTCTGAAAATCACGTTGTCATCAAAGTGTGACATTGTATCAAGTTTGAGATGTTCCTTTTATGTGTTCCCCACCATATTTTTGGAGTAGCTTTCAAAGCCTCGTCCAGTGCCAACAGTCTCTGTTGTACTGGTACAATTTCTTCAAATTCCAGTAAGAAAGTTTCTAAGTGATTCAAACCATCAAATGTGGGTAAATTACTTACTGTTGTGTCGATCCAACGAACTTCTCTGGACAGTATAGCACATCTCCGTGGAGATACTTCATACATTTTATTCTTCCATTTCTACAGTGCTTCTTCTGAGTCTGATCAACATGCGTTTTCACTTCGCCATCTTAAATTCCCATCTGTTGTAAGATTAATGTAATCATGTTTTCTTGCTGTCAGTTTGTATATATTCTCCAACTCATATGCGTGGTCTTCTTCTCTAATGGGATATGTGTATCTGGGACCTTCATCAGGATCCAAGGGTGCGATGACCCTAAGGCCATCACCTTCAAATGTCGTTCTTATTTTCTTCAAGTCAACAACAGTAGAATTGTTGAAAGCCTAATCAATTCCTAACAATGTGGGATAAGGAAATCTATCATCAACTATCTCATTCACCTCGAAGTCCATAAATGTTTTGACCCCATCGATGTCCACAGGGACATGTTCCATTCTTCTAAAGGGGCGCATAGCTTGTTGATTGGCCATCCTAAGCCTGATGGGGGAATATATAAAATTAGGTTTTCCCATCAGTTCCCATGTCTGCTTTGTCATGACATTAACCTCCGACCCTAAGTCGAGGACCAAATAATCTATATCATAATCCCTGATCTAAGCATTCAGATATAGATCCTTATTTGTCCTTCTCTTTTTGGATACTTGATGTGCTGCTCTACAGTAAGGGATCTACCTTTCCTAGCTCATACTGTCTGATCAAGTTTTGTAGCTCTTGTACAGTGCTCTCATCCTTTATCAAATTAATGCAAGTGCATAAGAATTCCATGAGCTCACTTACCTCTTTTCCTTCTCTGGTCGAAGCATATTGATCAAATTTTAGAGGCATTCCACATTCTCTTACATCTGGTCGAGCCTTTGATGAAGAAGCTTGATCTCTCCCGAATTATTTTCTTGCTTCCTCAAAGGTTTGTTTCTCTTTCTTTGGATCAAAATCTTGTGTCTTCTATGCAGCTTTTCTGACTCTTGATTGTTCTATAGTCTTCCATGGAGTCACCCTATCTTCTCCTGTAGTAGCACCTCCTCTAGTGATAATAGCAACTTTGGGATCTTCTCCGCGAGGTTCTATTGTGATTAGTTGTACTTGTTGGTTTCCTCCTTGTCGCTACTGAAGTTTGGCTAACAGTGCAGGGCAATCTTCTATGACATGTTCAAATGAGTTACAGTAACTACAAGTGGTACAAGGGTTTTGGCAATCCCTTGCCAAATTACCTAGTTGTGCGCAGTTATAACAAATGATCTGGCCTCGACCTTGACCTATACCTCCTCCTCATCCTCTTCCTCTGAATCCACCATGAGGGTTGAATTTTCCTCTTCCAGGGGAATTATATTGCGTAGTGTTCCCTTCTTGTTGTACTTCACCTTGAATTTTGTATATATCCATTGATCTTTCATGCAAGAGGTCGTAAGCTCTACAGTCTATAGTCCTTCTCATCATGACCCACAGATTTACAGAATGTGCAGTAGAGGTTTGTAGGTGTCTGAACATACTTTTGCATGTAATAGCATTCTTCATGGAAATCTCTATTTATATATACCTCACACCAAGGTAGAGTAACTTTCTTCAAAGGGCTCGGAGCTCCATAAGCCAAGTATTCATGAAATAGGGGACAATTATCCTTGTCATAGCCTTTTGATTTGCAACTAATGCACCAAATGTCTTCTCTCTTATATTTTCCCTTATCGTTTTTCATATCTTCGACCTGCAGTGATAAGCTATTTAGCTGACTCAATATTTGACTCATACCTGAGCTGGATTCTACCATAGGGGTCGATTCTAGTTTCATGGTGATCTCCAACGCCTCAGCCTGCGAAGCAATTCTGCTACATCATAGGGAATCTGATGTGTGGTAGGAGGGAAGCAATGAACCATTCCTTGTTCTACTCATCTGGGATTTGAAAACTCAAATGATATGTCAGGTTCTTAAACCTCTGATCAAACTCCCAAACAGGTTCAGCTACTTTCTTCTTGATTTCTTTCAACTTTGTGATGCACTGCGATTCTGACTTGGGTTTCTTGAATTCGGAAATCAACGCAGTCTTAATCTCATTCAGTAGTTTCAGCTGGACAACTCCTTGGACGAACTTCATTTACCAGCTCAGTGTGTGGTCTCTTAGGGTAGTACTAAACTGTTCTCATTTAACATCTTCGTCGGTGACATTCTTAATACTCCATACATCTTCACATACAAACTAGTGATGGTCAGGATCTTCATATCCATCTCCTCTAAGGGTGGGTAACCTCATCTCATATGCCATAGATATTCCTAGGTTTCCTGACTGAGAATGCATTGAACCACTTGTACCAGTTCTCTGAGTGCTCTGATAACTTAGGTTACTCTAGTTACTTAATGTTGTTAAAGAAATAGGAGGCGTAATAATACTTACTTCAACAATCTGCGTAGTCCCTGAAGTTTCTGACTCTTCTCGGCAAGGTTCTTCAATCTTCCCTTTTTATTCCCTAGCGGACTCTGAATGTTCCTCGCTCCATAACTCTTCTTCTTCTCCACTGTAGAACCCTTCTTCCTATGTTGGTTAGTGATTCTGCTCAATCAAGTCCACCAAATGGACTTCTCTGAATATTCTACCACTACGCGTATGTCCAACCTTTATGTCATTTTCGCTGTCTGAATTCCTGAACATTAGCTCTTAGTCTGACCCACTATTGTATCTTCAAGATGTTATTCTCATGCAGTAGCATCTAGATCTTCAGTTTCAGAAAATGTAAAAATTTTCCTCTCGGTCCCTTAAAGAAATATCTCTCTGCATGGCTATATGATTCTACTTTGTTAATAGAAAACTCGGTGATATACCCTCCAATGGTACTATCAAACCAATGATCTACTGCTCTCAACACGGTCTTATCAACTCTATTGACCTTCTTGATCAGCGCCGACGTCAAAACCACAGGTGGTCTAGATCTGATCTCAAACTAGGTATCTACTAATATGGTCAACAACTCGTATAGCTCCTTATGAATCCCTCCAAAGAAAATCTTGTGTATATCAGTAAAGATATACCTTCCCAACTAGTCTTCTGTGCTAATATTAAGGTTCTTATTCTAAGCTTCTTCGAAGTCCTTATCTTGTTCTTCTATCCACTTCTGAATATTTATATTTGATGGAAACCACCTTGACATTCCCTCAGGAAGATCTTGGTCCCGACAACAGAACCATTTTTTGGCACAAGGGAAAACCCAGGGTTCAACTCTAATAGCGCACCAACAAGACCTAACTACTGGCCCTTTCGGAAACACCTATGAAGTAGATGAAGTCTCACCCGAAGTAGCAATAGGGGGTTGCAGGACACAAGTGTCTACAACCAGAGGAAATGCAAGTGGAATCAAGGCAACCACACATGGAGATCAGATTATTCTTTCCAAGAATAAACCTACTTCGCACAGTTATATATCAGATCTAACATACTAATGCATCATCATAGTAACAGAAGTAAAGAACACAGCATCAATCACTCACAACTCAAGATATGCGTGGTTCAACCTCTCCCTAGGGATACGTTCACATAAATGTGCTTTATAATATATTAGGTTAAAGATTACAGTTATATCTGCACTCTTAGCTTGCAGATCAATCTCTTTCTCTCTTCTCTCTATCTCCCTTCCCTGCGCACCCAGCTGCAGGGTTGATCTTCACACCCAACTAAAGATATTACAATACCAAATGCTCTCACAACACAATACTTCTCTCTCTACATTAACAACAACAAACTCGGAACGAACCCATCCCAAGTCCTCTTGACCTTTATTTATACATTAGAATAGCTCACAAATGGCCTTAGGCTGAAGCCTAGGTGTCAAAACCTTAGATACCAAAACCATAGGTGTCTAAAACCCTAGCTCAACTTGACCCACATTTTCAGGGCTTCGCCAGCCTGTCTTTCCTTCCTTCCCGTGAGGTTCTCCAAAGCATCTACCAGTGGCTTTTTTCGCTTGTTGAGTTTTCCACGATCCACCTTCCTTGCAGATCTGTCTTCTTCGATCTCCTCGTCCAATGGCTTGCTCTCTTGAACTTTTCTCCATCTTTTCTTCTTCTTTAACTACTTTGACCTGATCTAACTCAACCTTCCTTTCGTGCAATTCATGTTTCGCCTTTTCTTCCATAATATTCGATTTCTTCCATAACCAAGGGCCAACACCATTGATGTCAAATGGGGAGAGAAAGTTCATAAGCATGAAGATAAGGGGATAAAGCATGAAGACAGGGGGAGAAATGATCATAGGGACAGTATGAGTGTTTCCATCAATGTCAAAGGGGGAGATTGTTGGAAAGTCAGTTTTCATTGATGTCAATGTTGGAAACTTGGTTGTCATTGATGTAAACACTGAAAGAATCCCTAAAGCAAGTTTGGAAGTCTCTAGAAGTAATGGGTGTATTTGAAGAAGTATGAAAAGTGGTCTGATTAGGGCATAGATTTAAGAATGGCCCTCACTAGAAGACACTTTGAATAAGTCTACAAGAATCCCTTGAAGTATGTGTTAGGCTCCAAATTTACTGTTGTAAATTAGAGTACAAATGATTGTCAATCCAGAGTTTGTAATACTTAGAGGCACATCCAAAGTATATGGATTTAGAGATAGATTTTATCTTTAATGGAGATAAACCAAAACCTATTCTAAAGGCTGAATATGGAAGAGATGCTAAGCTTCTATTCAGAATTCCTATTCATAGATCTCATAACAGTAATCAACAATTGTTTTCTTAAAGAGTATCAACAATAAGCATTCAAGAGATGTTCGAACTAGTTCTAAGACCTATAAAATGCTATAAGGACAAAACTCTTATTCAAGAGATGCATTCATTGTCTTCTACCATTCATTCATTAGCAAATATCATCAAAAGCACTGAAAGTATAAATAACTCAAAAAGCATTCATGACTATCTTAATGCTTGAAGGCAAACTACACATTGAATTCCTATTCAAGAAATCATTCACAATATGAGTAAGGCTTGAAAACATTAAGCATGTGACTTAGCTATGAAATTCATCTAACTACAGCAAGATATGAATGAAACTCATCTACAGCAAGATCTGATCTAAAACATGTATCAAAGATTAGTTGAAAAGAACACAAAGAAAGAGTGTACTAGTTTGGCAAAGGGGGCCCTCCAATGCTTCACTGGTACACTTTGAGTTGTCTCAGCTAAGAAAGAGCTCCAGCAGCATTYAAATCATCATATCATAGGCATTAACAGGAACAAAACACAGAACTGATCTCAAGAGTGTAAATTCCAAAGTTTCTTYATTCACACCAAAAGTTGTTATACTAGTCTATGCTTAAGAGTATTTATACAAGAGTTTCAAAACTAAAAATGCTAATAAGTCTCCTAAATATYATGATCAGATACATAATATATCCTAAGAGGGTCGAATTCCTCCTTCAGATCCACAATATATGGCTAAATCCCACGAAAATCCAAAACTGTCCATGAYTTAGGGCTAAAACAGGGTATTTTCTGCCGAAGTGGCCCTGTTTGACCAGTGTTGACCGGACATCTGGAAGGCTCAGATCTCGAAKATGATAGMTCATTATCCATCCTTGTACATCAGGGAACACGACCCAATTCTTATATTTCACCCAGGTGTCCTGCAAGTACACGAACCTCGGAGCTATTACGGGATTTAGTCAAATCCTGTAATTTCTGATAAATTTTCAATTTTAATGCCAAAATTTAGAAAACTCAATTCTTAAGCTAAAGAATTATAAATATACCTTGCATAAGTTGTTTCATGGAAGATATGGAATAAAATGAAGGCAAAATGGATGGATATAGAGGCAAAAGTATGGTTTATAGAGCAAAAAGGAAGCATAAAAATGTACTCAACATCTCCCCCAAGAGGAAGTCCTTGCATGTCCTCATGCACAAAAAATGTCCTTGAACCTCTGTCACTGATCTTCTGCCACCTCCGTTGCTTGCAATAATGTTTCCACATTCACCTGAGCTGTATGAAGTTCTTTTATTCTTTGATACTTCTCTCTATACGCCTTTTTTCTGTTGGAACCACTTATAGGCTTGTTTTGAGATTAACTTGTTCTGTTTTTTAAGCTTCTTGTTCTTCTTCTTCAAAGTTTCACTCTCCTCCTTTTTTTTGTGACTTTGAGTTCTTAGAATTTCATTTTATGTTTTTATGTATCTTTCTAAGACTTCAATTTCTTTGATTTTTCTCTTCATTTTCCTTATTTTCTTATTTTTCCTATCAAGTTCAGATGTGGATGTACCAGCCACTTCTTCCATTTGAGGTTCTTCTTTCATGTCCTTGATTAATTGTTCCACATTTACTCTCATCTGTTCATAGGTGGAATTTTCATGTTCCTCAAAACCATCAATTCCCAATGATTGTGCTTCTAGAGTCTGAATATGTGCATATTGTGCTTGTTGTGCTTCATCATCATTTTCTTGTATTTGGCCCTTTTGAACTTGTTGGCGTTTTCTTGACTTCCTTTCATAAGTGGTAAAAATTTTGTCTTTTTCCTCAATTTCTTTCTCTTTTATCACCATACTTCTTGTTTTTCTCCTCCCCATAGGCGGTTTTGGGCTTGTTGCCTTGGGGTGCTGTACTTCTTCCTCATCATCAGTCACAACTAAAATTTGTTCCTCTTCTTCTTCCTCCTTTATTGTTTCAAAACCATTTTCCATGATAAACTGTTGCCAAATCAAATTTTGCTTATGTATTTCATATGTGATGATCATTTTAATAAAACCACAGTGATATAAACTCTTTTCTGTGTTCCTTCCTTGTTTCTGGACAGCCTTAGACATTTTAGAAAGGCTTTGTAAGAGAAAATAAGGCATATTGATTACACAATCTCCTTGTAAGTGTTGTAGCAGTTTAATATGATATAAGTAGATGATGCTAAACCTTCCCTCACAAGTTATAAATTTATATATGAGGTATGCTAATTCATCCCAAGGATGAACCAACCAACTTCTTGGAATCCCCTTCTTCCAATTTACTGCTGCTACCCTTGACCTGGAAATAAAAGGTACCCATGATTTATCTTTGAAATGCTTAGTTTTGAAATATCTCTCTCCTATTTGAGGAAGTCCAGTGACATGTCCAATGCTATCTTCAGTGATCCTAATGGTAAGGTTTCCAATAGTAGCTCTTTCCCCATCAAATGAGTGCGCAAATTCTAAGGCAACTCCTTCACAAAATCCATCAAATTTTTCAAGGAAACCTATCCATTGTTTTTGCTCCAAAATTTGTATACAATCCATGTGTATTTCTGATGCAACAAGCCTCCCTGGTTCATATCTAGATACCATGCTTCCAAGTTTTAAGAGAAAGACCTAAAATATTTCCAGTGTTTATAGAAAGGAGGTCTAAAAACTTCAACTCTGTAATTCTTTTGACCAATTTTTTTTTAACTTTCAGACTCTGTGTGAATTTAATTTTGTGTATGGTCTTCAAGAAGATTTTCTGTTCAATAAGCAAAGGAAATTCCTTATTTTTAAATTCCTAAGTTGTTCTCTGTTCATAAAAAAAAATTATGCAAGGGCATACCTGGTAATTTCAAAAAAATATCAGGCTTCTTGTGAACTTTGGCTCAATTTCCCCTCTTTCAATCTGCCTCTGCTAAAGATGAACTGTCTTATTTCAGAATGTGCCACAAAACGTTGAATTTTATACTTGGTTGTTTAATCATTTGAGTTCGGGCTTACCTTCAGTGGCTGACTCCTATTTGGATATGTTCTCTGTTTTTACTTCTCCACGTATCTTCTTCAACCTCCCGCGTTTTCTTCCTCAGAACGAAAATATTGTATGTTGACAGTGAAATTGTCAACATACAATTCGTTTTTATATCAGAGAATTTTGGGATAGGACTGCGTAGGAGGGATAATGTGCTAGAGCATAAGGATTTGCGATGCGTAGGAGGAACAATGTGCTAGAGTGTAGGGATTTGGGATGGCATTGGCGTTGTGAACAGAGTGTGTAATGGAGGTAAGTGTATGCAAAGGTGTGTCGGCGGTTCAAGTCCAGGAGCATGCAAGTGAGACACAGCATGCAATGTTTGGTGAGACCCAGCAAATATAAAATCATTTGAGTCGTTTTTTATTTTATGGAGAGAAAACGTTGGAGGAGACTTAAACAAGGGTCTTTATTTTTTGAAAATGGTTAGTACAACGATCATAGTTGAAGGTGTTGCTCTATCTGTATCTTTGTACTCTTCTCCTCTTGCAATTATTATAAGAAATGGTTTTTAAAAAAATGTTTACTTGACTTATAACTCCCCAAATTTGTTTCCAACCTCTTCATCAATCATGAACCCTTCTTCTTATGACCTCTTTTTTAAATGCAAACCACCTTTAATCTATGCAACAATACTTCAGTCTGTGTATGCAACTTATGTCTTCAGAAACAGAGCATTTGATAGCTCAAGTAAACAATGTGTTTTGTATTTGAAGCCTTGATCCTTCCTTATAACTCCTTTGAAAAACCAAAAGTGGTTCTTTTAAGTACCATTTTTAATGCTTTTGAGGATGAAAATGGAGTGATGAAAAGATGGTGTAGGGGAAAGGAAAGATAGGATATTTATCATTGCCTAGCTTAGGAATAATTTTCAAATTTAAAGCATTAAAAAGGAAAATATATACTAACTTGTTTGCTCATTTGTGTGTTGCTTGACTTGAAGCTGGATGGAATGTTGTTCTAAGCCCTCAATTTCTCTTGTATTTCTTTGCTTAATATCTCAGGTCCTTCTTCTGATTTAAATGGATATCTTCCTCAGGTCCCTCTGCTGATTGGAATTGATTTTCTTCTCAGGTCCCTCTGCTGATTGGACTTGGATACTTCTCAGGTCCCTCTGCTGATTGGAATTGATTTTCTTCTCAGGTCCTTCTGTTGATTGGAATTGGATACTTCTCAGGTCCCTCTGCTGATTGGAATTGGATACTTTCAATGTATGCTATCATCTGTAGAAGGCTTAAAAAGGTTTTCAAAATATACCTTATCCCCCTCAGCCTTATTTATTGACTTGTCCTCAAGTCAGAGATAAATGTTTGTAGAACTTTTGAAGCTGAAAAATGAAACTAGAAGTTAATGATGAATCGTATTATATTTTTTTTGAAGAATTTTGGTTGGCCAATGTTACTTGGTTTTCCAATCAAAATTCGAGTTTATATTGTGCCAGTTTCCTGGGTTTTCACAAC
>ML795187.1:282053-302395 GCA_009831015.1 Picea engelmannii
ATTAATTTAATTTAACTTAATAATTTATGATCATTAAGAAATCAAATTGGGTTGTTACATACACCCCCCTTCAAGAAACTTTGTCCCCAAGTTATAGTAATTTACAATACAAGGGTAATGATACATGATTAATACATTCATATTAAATAAACAACATCATCAATTTAAAACACTTATACATACTAGTGTACATGTGTCAGGCATGCATGTGTATCTAGCACATACAGTAGGTATGCGTCCAATCCAATCCAATCGGCAATGCCATTCATTTCATATTGAATAGTAAACCATTTAAAATATTCGCAAAATCCTTCAATTATAATAATTTAACACAAGCAACAATCACTTAGATAATTGTAGTTTAGTTAAGAAAAAAAAAAAAAAATATATATATATATATATTAAACAAGAGGAAATCAAACAATTCTACTATAAGGTTAAACCTCCACACACTCTCAACTACTTCTAGTCATCCCTCCTCCCTAACCTACTTCGATCTTCCTTCCCTATCCTTCCTTTGTTGGACTATCTTGAAGCATCAACTATATTGACCTAACTCCTGATAGAACCTATAAGCGGAAGTGTCAAATCTCTTGACCAAGCTTCCCCAATAGGAAATTGACAATCATCATCACACGTCTAGGGGATCGTGAGCTAACACCGAGGTCCAGGTTTCAGAGGATATACAATGGGAAACGTCTCCACCACTCCTAATAGAACTAGGGTCAACACCCTACTGTGGACCATATAGTGGCACTGTGTTGTTGGGATTTTATCATCGAATTTTTAGTTTCAGGCAGTACATTCAAGCAGTCTTGCTACCTGAAAACATGCACTTGTTATAATGTACCTCAAATTTGTCATAATTTTTTTTTTCTATGAGGCATTAATCTCCAATTTCATTTTATATGATTGTCGATTAAGGAAAGAAATCTTCGTTGATGTTATAATCTTCTTTGACGTGACTTAAGTTTGTCCTATCACATGAGGCCATCTACATACCTGTCTATCTTGCTTGATGTAGAAACTTATACGGTAAATTCTCCAAGGGTTTTAGTAATTCCCTTTTAGTCCCCAACCCACACATCTATATACATAACTACCCATACCATGAACTAGACTTATGACTTATAGTCCTAGTCTCTCTTTACACAAGGGATCCCTATGGGTTACACGCAATACTATTTAATTTGTCCATTCAAAAACGAATATTGGTTTACTATGTAATATATACATATAGCCACGAGATTGGATCTATACCACATAGTTGAAAAGAAGTGCCTTAGTGGTATGCGCTTAGCATTAAAATACACAGTCTCGATTATATATGCGACCCCGATTTTTCATATTCCAATTCCTGTACCCAAGAGAATTTGAGTAATGAGATCTTTTGTTAACTTCGGCTTAACCAAACGATGTTCCAACGAATCCTTCCCTCAAACGATAAACTAACTGTAACAAGGCAGTTGAGGTATACGAGTTCCAACTCGTCAAGTCTCAAAGGAACTCATTTACTTCACGAATGTTTTGATGTGAAAGAGTGTACTACTATTAGAGGGAAGTTAAGGCTTTGCATCTGTCGTTTAATGGAAAACTTGTGTATGCGAGTTACGATACTCTTACCTGGCCCCTCATCCATTCCAGTCACGCCAAATCTACCCTCGTCACATGGCTAGACCTCCCTTCGTACTTCAGCATTTAACTGAATAGATAAGGTTTCTCTTAGGGTTTTAATATGTTTACTGTGTCATTGTGAAGTTTACAAAAGGCTATGCGTATTTTTTTCTTACTGAAGCATTCTGTTTATTTGGGGAAAACGTTACCTTGTGGAACAATGACGTCATTCGCTCTCCTTGGTAAGCTTTTTGTTGGCCCTGTGTTCTGGTTAAGAAATGAGGTTTGGAATTCTTTATTATAGTAACAGAATCCTCAAGTCAAACTTACTTGTTCTTTCTTGAACCTACCATTATTGTTATTCTCTACAACCTTCCTTGACTACTTCACGTTTCGTTATGTAATGCCTACTATAGATTTATTCTCTAATTTATTGAGTAGTCTCGACATCCTAAACCCTTGTTCTGACTTATGGAATTTACACCTGCAGTGTTTCTGTAATGTCCCCAAGGCCGAGCCCAGTTGTAAATCTTGTTTACGAAATGAGTTGTAAAAATGTCGTATAGGCTGGTGAGCCAAGTTTATATAAGTTGGTGGGCTTATGTGATTGTTAGGCCAGAGAGCCTAAGTGTTGAAGGCCAAGAGCCTGATTTTGTACATGTATCTAAACACATTATTAATAAAAATATAAACACCGCCGCGTGCAGACCGACCACGATGAATGAGTGATAGGGGACTAAGCTTCCACAGAGTGGGCAAGGGATTAGGGGTTGGAAGGTGGGAAGAGGGGCTAAGTGTTGAGCCTAAGGGCTTAAGCCTTGGGAATAATATTTTAATATTATTCCAAAAAGAATGTGAATAATATGCTTTATCCTAAGTTCTTTTGGAAGGACAAGTAACTTCCAAATGGATGGAACACACGCAGTTGCATGGGTGAAAAGTGTCAACCTAGGCGCATGAAAATAAAGCATCTGAGATTAGCCATGTTGGGGGGCTCCTCCACCATTCGACCCTCGACTGCCTGGGTGTGAACCCGTCCGACCTCTAGAAGAGCCCCGTGCATCTTCTGAACCGTACGTCCCATCCGACCCCTGCAAGAGACCTCGTGCCATTCTGAAACCGGGGGGTGAAGTCCATGTGTTGATTTCGGGGATAGCCTGTGTTGACTTCTGGAAAAGCCGATGCATCCTCTGTCTGAGCAGATCAAGCCTGTGTGTGGAGTCTCTGTCCCAAATCCATAACCGTGAGACCATCATGTCATTGCTGAGCCTATTTGGAAAGCCCGTGTCTATTTTACCCATTGGTTGTTGTGGTCATGCAATGTTGGACTGCGTGTGGCTTGTTGGCCAGTTTATACAACACTCTCTCTAGGTGAGAGAGGTGATTGAAGTTGGAAGAACAGGTTGCTTGGCCTGTGAGCGACTCTCTCCAGGTGAGAGAGTGCACAAAGGAAGGAGAGAACTCCTAGAAGGAACCCCGTAGCTGTCGTAGAGCTCAGAGACTTCTGGTCCGGTCTATTGCTGAAACCCAAGGCAAGGGAGGTTAGCAGTTGAAGGACTATCTAGGTGACAGAGAAGGTGTATACTCCTGGGGTGGAACAGGCATATGGGGAAGGAGAGTCTGTGGCAGTGAGTATGAGTGGTTCCTGGGAGAAAATTCCTTCCTTGTGATTGTGTGTTTTCCCTGTAACCTCAGCCTAGCCTAGGATTCCTTGCCTTGGGGGTGGAGCTTAGTCCCTGCTCGGGGGTGACCCACTACTGAGGTTGATGACCAGTGTGGTCTAAGGCTAGGAGGTTCGTGGAAGGCCTGCACTTGGTTGGTGGAATTACCACCGTTTCAAAGATAAGTACCAGATGATGTTTTAATTACTTTTCTGCATGTCTGTGTATTTATATTTATCATGTATTCTGTTGTGCATACAAATTAATGTTAAATCCATTGATTATTTATAATAGCAGTAATTCTTATGGTTTCTGAGTTTAAATGTGTTTTATTTGCTTAAATGCATATCTTATATATAGAATTAAGTATCAGATTGTTATTCTGCGTAGTAATGTTGGCCCGACCATGGGGTTGATGGTCGGGAACGCTACATTTTGGTATCAGAGCCAAGGTTTCGACGTTGAGCCTAGATGGGCCATTTGAATGGTCTTTGGACCAAGGATTTGAAGAGAAATTGTGTCTGGAGGACCAATTTCAAACCTTTGAATGCTCCTGAGTGTCAAGGAGTTACTTGACCGTGTTACCAAGCTCGGGAGGTGTAGCGGTGTTATGAAACCGCAGCCAAGGTGGCATCTGGCCACAGGGAGAGAGGACTCCACACCAGAAGTGTTTGAGCCTTAGGATCTGTTCGGGAGGGAAGGCGAACCCTTGTGACCGTTAGATCTGGAAAACATGCGCGGGGTTTAAAAATCCTTTGGAGTTGCACAGGAACGCGAAAATCGTGATACGCAAAATTCTGAAACGATCTACACCGTAGATCATAAGTGACCGTCGGATCAAGTGGAAGAGTAGATAGTAATTTCATAATTTCGGCAAATGGAAGTTCAAGATGTGTGGATGCACGAACTCTCGATGCCCGAAACCCTGAAACGTCGAAAAGATCTGCGCCGTAGATCTGAGAGAAGTCTAACCATTGGATTACCTTGGAATGGACATGCACACATGGGTGTGCACCACGTGCCAGTGAGTCGAGAAGACAAGAGAGAATGGTGGGACCCGATGATGTCGCCGAAGGTGACGTGAACCTTCCTGAACGTGCCACGTGCCACCATGATTAAAGGCGACAGTTGTACTGTGGACCCGGAGAGTAAACTAAATCAAAATTTTGGAATTCACGAGTTGGAGTCACTGCATCATGAACTCCCGGGTACCAAAGACCCGAAACCCCAAAGTCCTGAAAACAAGTATGAAATTCTCGTGGACCGAGACCCCGAAACCAGAAGTCCCGAAAGCGAGAATGAGAACCTCGTGGACCGAGACCCCGAAACCCGGAGTCCCGAAGACCCAAAAATTCGCAGAGCCGTCAGAGCTCAAAAAACTTTGTGAAGTCAAAACGTTTTCTCACTCACGTTGATTTATGAATATTGTGATTTTGTTAAGGGTTTAAGGCCTGACAAAATTTGGTTGACTGTACGTTGTGTGTGTAGATTTTAATGAGTGTCAGGACAACCGAAAATCGACGCCGAATATGGAATTGGAAGAGGTGCAGA
This sequence comes from Picea engelmannii, assembly GCA_009831015.1. Taxonomy (NCBI): domain Eukaryota; kingdom Viridiplantae; phylum Streptophyta; class Pinopsida; order Pinales; family Pinaceae; genus Picea; species Picea engelmannii. The sequence continues at coordinate 286,880 of ML795187.1, forward strand.
TTGCCTCCGAAGCAGAGGATGAAAGGGTAGGAAGGGATGTCAACCTGGAAATCGAAGGATCAAACTCTAATGGGCATGGAAACAAGATGGATAAGGAGGGACATATGATGAAACTCATTGAAATATTGCAGAAAAATTCCCAGGATCGCCGAGCTGATAGCCGAAAGCTCATGAGGGTCAGGGATCAGCAGGTTGAATTCAACTTAAAAATGTTGAAGAGTCTGGAAAGAATATAAAGGAAATTGGAGAAGAGGAGTGACTCAAGAAAGACAAAGAGTCGCAGGACCCCTGAGAGGAGAAGAAGATCGAGGAGTGGTAGCATACATCATCGTCGCTCCCCAAAGCATTCCAGTAGGGAGGCACATAGTAGTTCAAGCCCGTTCCCTACCAGAAAACATCGAAGATCTGGAGTGGATGAATTGAAGGGAGAGATGAACAAGATCAAGCCTCCAATGTTTGATGGAGAACATAAGAAGGAGGAAGATGTCGAAACATGGTTGCTTGGCATGAGAAAATATTTCCAGCTGTAGAATTATTCCCCTCATGCAGAAGGAAGAATAACAATGTATCAACTAAAGGGAAAAGCATCCATGTGGTGGGATCAGTTTGTGCAGGTGCAGCACATTAGGGAGAAAGATATCACTTGCAAGGAGTTCAAGAGGTATTTCGAGAAGAAATACCTGCCCAAAAGATATTATGACAGAAAGATGAAGGATTTCTTCGAACTCAAGCTGGGCGGCATGACCATCGATGAATACGAACGAAGGTTTTTGGAACTACTGAAGTATGTTCCATTCATCAAAGATGAGGCTGTCAAGATTCAGAGATATTTGAGTGGACTGCCACCTTCCATTGGTGACAAGATTCAGTATGATGACCCCAAGACTATGGAAGAAAGAATAAGAAGGGAAAAATGCTTGTATCAGCAAAGAGAAAGGCCTACTTTTTGGAAGGCTTGGGATGATCAAAAGAAGTTCAGGAAAGAGCAGAGGCTGAAGGGAAACAAGCCTCCCTTATTCATAAATAGTCCTTAGGGACAGACATCCTTTAGGGAGCCCAGGAAGGCTGAAGTGGATGAACAAATGCCCAGACCGCCACCTATGGAGTGTTGGGGTTGTAAAGGAAACCATAGGTACCGAGACTGCCCCCACAGAAAAGATAAAGTGAGAACCATCCACAATGTTCAGCAAGATGAAACAGTGGAGGATATGGGCAGCAGAATGCCAAGGATCTACACAGCACTGGACAATAAGCAAGCAGAATTTCAATCACACATGATTGAAGTGGAAGGTATGATTAACAACCAACCATTTAGTATTTTAATCGATTCAAGGGCTAGCCATAGCTATGTAGATCCTAGGGTGGTGGAAAGTTTTCATTTATCAAGAATCAAACATGAAAAGTCTTGGTTAGTGCAGTTGGATACAGGAACCAAGAGGAAGGTCACTGAGTTGATTAAGTCATGTTCTGTAGACATGAATGGATTGAGCATGAAGGCTGAATTGAATATTATGCCTTTAGGTTCTTACAACTGCTTAATTGGGATGGATTGGTTGGACCAACACCATGCCCTACTAGACTATCATAACAAGAGGTTTACATGCCTGGATGAGGAGGGAAATCGGAAAACAGTCTAAGGAATTCCCAGAGATGTGGTTGTTAGAGAAATATCAGCCATGCAGCTGAAGAAGTGTTACAGGAAAGGTTGTCAATTATTTGCAGCCCGTGTGGAGGAAGCATCCAGAGATGAAGTCTCAAATATTGGAGACCATGAGGTACTCACAGAGTTCAAGGACGTATTTCAGGAGGTACCTGGACTACCTCATAAGAGAGACATCGATTTTTCTATAAATTTGATACCTGGAGCAGCTCCAGTTTCGAAAGCTCCTTATAGAATGAGTACGCCAGAGATGAAAGAGTTGCAATTGCAGCTTGAAGAGATTCTAAAGAAGGGGTACATTCACCCCAGCGTGTCACCTTGGGGTGCCCCAGTCCTGTTTGTGAAGACGAAGGCTGGGACATTGAGGTTGTGCATTGATTTTCGACAGTTGAACAAGGTAACTATCAAGAACAAGTATCCTCTACTGAGGATCGATGATCTTTTCGATCAGTTGAAGGGTGCGAAAATATTTTCGAAGATAGATCTCATATCAGGATATCACCAGGTAAGAATAAAGGATGAGGACATCAGCAAGACCGCCTTTAGAACAAGGTACGGTCATTACGAGTTCACAGTGGTGCCGTTTGGACTGTCAAACACACCTATTGTTTTTATGTGCTTGATGAATGGTGTATTCGGGGACTATTTAGACAAGTTTGTCATAGTCTTCCTGGATGACATCTTGGTGTATTCCAAGTCAGAGGAAGAGCATGAAAAACACCTGAGACTGGTGCTGCAAGTGTTGAGATGACACCAACTATATGCCAAGCTGAGTAAATGTTCATTTTACCAAAGGCAGATCCATTACCTGGGGCACATTATTTCAAAAGAAGGGATCGCCATGGATCCTGAGAAAGTTGAGGCCATCAGAGAATGGTCAGTGCCAAGGAATGTGGCAGAAGTAAGATCCTTTATGGGTCTATCAGGCTATTACAGAAGGTTTATCGCAGGGTTCTCAAAGATAGCTCACCCTATCACTTCCTTACAAAGGAAGGAGAAAAAGTTTCAGTGGACTAAAGAGTGTGAGAAGAGTTTCCAACAACTAAAGCAGCTGTTAACCAACGCTCCAATCTTGAGGATTGCAGATCCAAATATGGATTTTGTGGTGTGCATAGATGTGTGTAAGGAAGGGTTGGGAGGAGTTCTTAGCCAGAATGGATTTGTAATCTGTTATGAGTCCAGGAAGCTGAAAGAGCATGAAAAGAATTATGCCACTCATGATTTGGAGTTGGCAGCAATCATTCACGCTTTGAGGAAATGGAGACATTACCTCATGGGAAGGAGATTTGAATTGAGAACAGACCACAACAGTCTGAAATATTTGTTTGATCAGCCAACTTTAAACACTAGACAAAGTAGGTGGTTGGAGTTTCTGTGCGAATATGACTTTGATATCAAGCATATCAAGGGAAAGGAAAACAAGGTGGTTGATGCACTCAATAGAAAAGTGCATGAATTACATGCTACAACCATTAGCATGTACAGAACTGATATCAAGGGTAGAATTTTGGAAGCTGCAAATGTTGATTTGCAGTACAGAGACTTAGTAGCAAAGCTACAACAGCGTGAGAGAGACCACAGAAAAAGGAAAGTTACACCTTAGAAGTTGATGGATTACTCCTATATAAAGACAGAGTGTATATACCCAATGTCCAGGAATTCAAACTTGTGATTCTAAAAGAAATGCATAACATGACATATGCTGGACACCCTGGATATCAGAAGACTGTGGCAGCAGTCAAAAGCCATTACTTTTGGCCGGGTATGAAGAGAGAGATCGTTGAATACATCGCCATATGTATGGAGTGCAAGAAATTTAAGGCTGAGCATAGGCACCCAACAGGGTTGCTGCAACCTTTGCCCAGTCCTGAGTGGAAGTGGGAAGTGGTGACCATGGATTTTATTACAGGATTGCCTAGAACAAGAAAGCAGCATGATTTGATCATGGTTGTGGTGGAAAAGCTTACAAAAGATGCCCATTTTATTCCACTGAAAACCACTCACAAGGCAGCAGATGTTGCTGACATCTTCTTAAAAGAAGTGGCATGCTTGCACAAAATTCCTAAAACGATTGTGTCTGATAGGGACCCGAAATTCACCTCGAATTTCTGGAAAGGACTATTCAAAGGATTTAGAACGAATCTGAATTTTAGTACAGCATATCATCCCGAGTCTGATGGACAGACAGAGAGGGTGAAAAGAGTAATAGAAGACATGCTGAGAATGTATGTGATGGACAAACCATCAAGATGGGAAGACTACCTACATTTGGTAGAATTCGCCTACAATAATGGGTATCATGCATCATTGAAGATGAGCCCATTTGAAGCACTTTATGGAAGAAAGTGCAACACTCCATTGAGATGGGATAATCCAGCTGACAAAGCAGTAGTTGGGTCAGAGTTGCTCAAGGAGATGGAGGACCAAATGATAAAAATTAAACATAATTTAAAAACTGCCCAGGACAGGCAGAAAAGTTATGCTGATAAGAACAGAACCCACCAATAATTCAAAGTGGGTGATCATGTTTTCCTGAAAGTGAAAACTTCATAAGTTCCCTGAAGCTGGGAAGTTGCGCCAAGTTGGCAACAAGTTTTTGTGGGCCGTTTGAAATCCTAGAAAGGATTGGGCCAGTTGCATATAAGCTTGCATTAATTGCATCTATGACTGTACATAATGTGTTTCATGTTTCATTGCTTAAGAAATATATACCTGATGCCAATCATGTTATTGACTAGAATGTGGTTCAAGTGGAACCAGAAGGTCTCCTGCAAGTGCATCATGTGGGCATATTGGACAGGAAAAACAAACAGCTCCATAATCGAGCTATAGGGCTTGTAAAGGTCCAGTGGACCTGGTACGGTCCTCAGGACGCAACATGGGAGCATGAAGATGTTATGCGGGCAAAGTACCCGCATCTTTTTGAAAATTTTGAAAAACTTGCAGATGTTGTGTACAGTTGCACTGAGGACAGTGCAGAAATAAGAGGAGGGGGATTGTAATGTCCCCAAGGACGAGCCCAGTTGTAAATCTTGTTTACGAAATGAGTTGTAAAAATTTCTTATAGGCTGGTGAGCCAAGTTTATATAAGTTGGTGGGCTTATGTGATTGTTAGGACAGAGAGCCTAAGTGTTGAAGGCCAAGAGCCTGATTTTGTACATGTATCTATGCACATTATTAATAAAAATATAAACATCGTCGTGTGCAAACCGACCACGATGAATGAGTGATGGGGGACTAAGCTTCCACAGAGTGAGCAAGGAATTAGGGGTTGGAAGGTGGGAAGAGGGGCTAAGTGTTGAGCCTAAGGGCTTAAGCCTTGGGAATAATATTTTAATATTATTCCAAAAAGAATGTGGATAATATGCTTTATCCTAAGTTCTTTTGGAAGGACAAGTAACTTCCAAATGGATGGAATGCACGCAGTTGCATGGGTGACAAGTGTCAACCCAGGCGCATGCAAATAAAGCGTCTGAGATCAGCCGTGTTGGGGGGTTCCTCCACCATTCAACCCTCGACTGCCTGGGTGTGAACCCATCCAACCTCTGGAAGAGCCTCGTGCATCTTCTGAACCGTACGTCCCATCCGACCCCTGCAAGAGACCTCGTTCCATTCTGAAACCAGGGGGGCGAAGTCTGTGTGTTGATTTCGGTGATAGCATGTGTTGATTTCTGGAAAAGCCGATGCATCCTCTGTCTGAGCAGATTGAGCCTGTTTTTGGAGTCTCTATCCCAAAGCCATAACCGTGAGACATCTTGTCATTGCTGAGCTTTTTTGGAAAGCTCATGTATGTTTTCCCCGTTGGTTGTTGTGGTCACGCAGTGTTGGACTACGTGTGGCTGGTTGGCCAATTTGTACAACACTCTCTCCAGGTGAGAGAGGTGATTGAAGTTGGAAGAACAGGTTTCTTGGCCTATGAGTGACTCTCTCCAGGTGAGAGAGTGCGCAGAGGAAGGAGAGAACTCCTGGAAGGAACCCTATTGCTGCCACAGAGCTCGGAGACTTCCGGTCCGGTCTATTGCTGAAACCCAAGGCAAGGGAGGTTAGCAGCCGAAGAACTGTCTAGGTGACAGAGAAGGTGTATACTCCTGGGGAGGAACAGGCATGTGGGGAAGGAGAGTCTATGGCAGTGAGTATGAGTGGTTCCAGGGAGAAAATTCCTTCCTTGCGACTGTGTGTTTTCCCTGTAACTTCAGTCTAGCCTAGGATTCCTTGCCTTGGGGGTGGAGCTTAGTCCCAGCTTGGGGGTGACCCACTGCTGAGCTTGATGAGCAGTGTGGTCTAAGGTTGGGAGGTTCGTGGAAGGCCTGCACCTGGTTGGTGGAATTATCGTCGTTCCAAAGATAAGTACAAGATGATGTTTTAATTACTTTTTTGCATGTCTGTGTATTTATATTTATCATGTATTCTCCTGTGCATACGAATTAATGTTAAAGCCATTGATTATTTATAATAGCAGTAATTCTTATGGTTACTCTGAGTTTAAATGTGTTTCATTTGTTTAAATGCATATCTTATATATAGAATTAAGTATGAGATTGTTATTCTGTGTAGTAATGTTGGCCCGACCATGGGGTTGATGGTCGGGAACGCTACAGTTTCTTTGGGTAAAAGCACTCCTAGGTTGGATATTAATCTTGTCATGGGGCTGCATGTAGTCTTAGTCTGGAGTAAGTTTCTTTTTACAAAATAATGCCACACCCATTGCAATTTCTTTCCTATCTAGTCTGTCGAGGAAATGTGGTTCTCTGTGTTTGCAATTCCTAGGGTTTCGTAACTTACGGTTATCATTACCCCTTACAGTCTGTAAGTCAAGGCATGACACTGAATCCTTGTGAGACTGTGCGAGAGTTTTATTTTCTTTATTTTCTTTGTAAAGGGTTGAATCTATACTTCTATAACTTCATCAAGCTTTAGCTAGTTCTTCACATATGTTGTTTTTTTTCTTTTATGTCTAACATATTTCTGCTTGGTATTATTAATGTGACCTCTGCAATTACTCGAACAATCCATTTAAGGATATTCTATGGTATATAAAGTCCTTTGATATTATAGCAGTTATTGTCATTATCGTGGTCTACCCATTTGGATTCAATAGATGGAATATCTCGGTATTGATTGTTGATTTATAAATATTCTCTGCGATTTCGTTCCGGAAGGGTTAAACTCAATAGTTAGGTATAGTCCTGGTTCTGCGTGAAAATATTATACTATGTCTTCGCACATCATGACTTATACCATTTATATGTTAAAAGAAAACTAGTACTGTCGATTATTTTATTTCATTAAATCCGTTGGCTGCTATGTAAATATTCCCTTCTTGTTAGTTTTATTCGTTTAAATATTTGGTACAATCAATATGCCCTGTTGATGCGAGGGTACCCATCAAGGAGTCATTGGACAATCCTCCCTCGGCCCAGACGCCTATCCAGCTAGAAAACGACAAGGAAAGGACATGCGTCTGTAAGTCATAAGTTGAGTGCCACTCTGGAATACTCAGTTACTGCATTTATCATTCTGTTGATATTTTTCGTCTATCTTTCTTTCATATAAATGCTAATATTTTAAATGATAAATATTTCCAGAGCTTTCATCTGCGCGAAAATTTTGGATGTTTCGTTCCTGTCCTTGGCGCAAAAGCTATTCGAGTTCCCTTTGCAAACCCTTCAGGAATTCAAGCAGTGAAGGACACGTTTTTCAATATAGATTTAGAGATGTTCGGTATAGTTTCATTCAATTTCCTGTAATGGATGGAAAGAGGAGAATTCCCAAATTGTACTCTTGGTCTGGTTGCTATATGTAATAACTCCTTTGAATATTAATCTACAGGACTTTCCCCTGTCTATTTGAAATAATGTAATGTCTGTTGGATGATTTTATTAGAATCTTCTCGCCATTCTGGTCTCATCCTATACTTACAATTTATTTACCGTCATTGTTGTCTTAAATTGCATATTCGGTATCAAATGTTTGTATATTCTGAACTTGTAGCTACAAATTGTATGGAAAATGAACTTATATATTTCTGAAGATATACATTTTGTAAATCGAATCTGTTGTACAGACATATTTGTATCATATCTATTACGCTATATGAGTCTTCCATATTGTTTTTCTTTACTTCGATATTTTCGTGAATATTTTGACTCTATATCTTCCTCACTGTGTGGATAGATAAATCTTGAGCTGCAAATACCATTTATTGAGAGGTTTCAGATTCTCTATTTCGGAAAATTTTAACAGTCTCCCATATTCATCATTTCATTTATACAGTTGTAGTTACATGCCTGCTGGAGAAATTTATTACTTATATAGTATAGGAACATATCTATATATATCTATATTTTCTGTTGTAGACATTCAATCTTAGATTTTTCTATAATATCTACGCAGATCGCTATAATGTCTATGCAGATTGCCAACTGTAAATAGACATATATACATACATATCTACATGTAATATATATATATATATATATATATATATATATATATATATCATGGAATAAATAGCGTTCTGTACTAGTTCTGATTCAATTCTATGCAAGAATGGAAGTCTCGAATAAGTATTATGTTTCTGAAGTTTACTTACAGGAATGTACATACACATGTATATGAACTTGATTTCAATCCCATTTGTACATAGATAGTTCTGCATAAGGAGTTTCAATACACCGGAAAATTATCCTACAATTTTACCACCGTATAGCAGTAATTTAGCCTACGGAATGAATATTTCTAGAATTTTAGTCATGTGTATCCTTTCATCGAACATATCAAATAAAGGGAAAATTACAACATTCATTCAGTATTTAAACCAACAGAAAAGAGTCACTCAGAACTAACTTCTTTTGAGGTGTTCTGTCAGTTTTTAAGCTTCACACAATCAAATAGATTTCATCCATGGTATTATTTCAAATCAGAATTAACAGTTGCATTACATCGGTGATACAATAATTTAAACAGAGAATGAATAGGACAACGTATCTGAACCAATTCGTTGGAAGACAAAGGGAACAACCACGTTCCTCCCAACCTTAGAACAGGGCAGCCAAATCACTTCTCATGCTCTCCCCCTAGCCTAACCATGAAGCTATGAGGGATAACTCGGAACTCCGCCTCAGCAAATGCCTTCTCAGTTTTTCACCAGTCTTTTCCTTGCCTCACACTCAGCCAGTAGTGTTCATAGCAGTGAGAGTTAGTAAATTTTCCCTAGCATACTCTGCAGTGTCTTGCCTCCTCACATATGCTATATATCCAAAAGAAAAAGTTCCTAGGTCTTTTTCCCTCTTCGGAATTTTCGCAGCTTTCCAAATACTTGATTTTCAGTGGCTGCCCATGGCCAAATTTTGGATTTTCCACTTGTAACAATCAGCCCTGAGGTAGTTCCAACATACTCCCCACTCATGGAGTCTAGGTCAGTTGATTTCAACATGGTTGTTCCATTTGTCCTCTAGCAATAATTATAAAATGTTTTGTTTCATACAAGTGTCATAATCAAGTAGTTAGTTGGGTCAAATCAGATCTCAGCCCAACAATCAAAATCATTAATTACAATTAACCAAATTCGAAATTCAGAATTGCCATAAATGGCAAAAAAAATCCAATTTCGAATTTATCAAAAACTGAATAATTTTCCTAAGGAATTTCAAATTCAAAAATAATTTATTTTTGGGGATGTTACATCCTTTCCCCCTTCAATTAAAACACTATCCTCAGTGTTCGTTCTCTTCCTGGAACAGGATTGAATGAGATTTCTACAGATCTCCCTCCAATTCTTAAGTGGCCTCCTCAGGGCTCAAGTGCTTCCAATGCACCTTTACCTTAGCGACTACTCTCTTTCGAAGTGTTATTTCTCTCCAGTCCAGAATGCGTAGAGGTTCCGCCTAGAAATCTCCTTCTGGTTCCACCTGCACCAAATTCCAATCGATCATATGAGTAGGGTCATGAACATAATTCTTTAACAAAGAAACATGAAAAACATTATGAATTTTTAGATTGGCCGGAAGTGCAAGTTGGTATGCTACAGGTCCAATTCGAGCTAGTATCTAGAAGGGCCCACAAAACCTTGGTGCCAACTTGACACAGTTTCCTACCTTTAGTGAGCTCTTTTGGGCTTTGACTTTTAAGTAAACATGATCTCCTACTTGAAACTCCAAGTGTCTTCTTTTCTGGTCCGCACAACTTTTTTGTCTGTCATGTGCCTCTTTTAAGTTCTGTTGTACCTTTCTTACTGTATTCTCCATTTCTTAGAGCATCTCTGGTCCAACCATGAATCGGTCAATCGGGTTATCCCAGCTAATTGGAGTCGTACACTTTCTGTAATACATTACCTCGAAGGGGCTCAATTTAGTCAAAGTTTGGTACCCATTGTTATATGAAAATTCTACAAAGTGTAGGTAGTCTTCCCACTTGCTTGTTTTTGTTCTTACGTACATGCTGTAACATCCCTATCGTTACGACTACGAGTGAAGCAGAAGGTGTAAAAAAAAAAATTTGTTTCTAGGAAAGAAGGCAATGACTACATAGTTAACCACACCTAGATGACAAACACACACCCACCGATCAGGCGACGGACCACTAAGACTCTTTGCACTAGCACAAGAGTAATAGGGCGCAACATACAGGAATCAAGGATAGACAGAAAAGACTACCCATCCTGACACAACAGCCTCAAGGGCCAGATAACTAGAACCTCGATGGCGTACAACCATACACAGGAATGCGTTGCAAGCCAAGTGCCATCAATGAACTTACAAGTTCAACAAAACCCGCAACGGGGGTAAACCCTAGCCAAGTTATCATTGCCTCTATCCAAAAGGGCGCGCAATGATCCCCTTGTCAGGAATCATGTCGTCCTCAGGCGATAGGCACGATGATAACCTTGGTGCTACTACCCTACCTAGACCAAGGACTCTAGCTAAAACCAACTCGCCAGGAGCCCAGCTTCTAACAAGAGGACTTCACCCACACCTTAATGTTAGCCTAGCAATTTAATTACCTCATCAATCGAAATAATTGACGACTAGGAGATAACCACCCAAAAATAGGTATATATCCTTCCATAGTAGCACAACACTTAACCCGTCAAAGGACATACAAGGGAATACATGAGTGAGTGTAGGTGCTTTAAACTATCATCAAATAGGAGATCGCAAAGTCCAGCACAATAATAGCTTAAACCCAGTTTGTTACTCTTCCTCTATATCCTTTAGATTTAGAGCTTGGGTTCCCTTCAGAGAATTAAGAAGACTTATTCTTAGTAAGTAATAAACATATACAAACCTTTCAAGGCCTAAAGTTTTTGCATAGGAACTCCTATGTGGAACATAACTTATTAAGCAAGACCTTGCTACCCTCCCTACATCCTTTTTATTACTTCCTTACATCCCTTTTTAAAAATGACAAATAAGCACAAGTAAAAGTCAAGGCTGCCTTAAAATCCACTTATGGAAAAGAGAAGTTAACACCTACCAAGAGGTATGTAAGTCTTCAGCACCCCTCTTACATACCCATCTATGAGGAAACAAGAAGGCCAAATTCTTAATTTCTTATTAAATGTATCCATTTTATGGCATTTTGATAATTTCCAAGTGTCAATCAATAGTAAATTTTTAAAGTAAATAAGTTAAGGGTGACATATGATTTATATTAAATAAGGAAGTCATAACTTTCTTTTTTACTTCCATTATCCAAGATTTTCCTAGGGAGGAAATCCTTATACGCTAAAGGAGTCATAGACCTTCTAAGATAGGGATTCGCGTACGAGGTTTAAATGCATTCTCACTCTAATAGATATGCTTTGTTATATGGTAATTCAAGGGAAGAATTACTAAATATAGGGGAAAACAACCAGAACTAAAAATTCACCACTGGCTTATGTACATCAAGAAATATCTAAGAAGTCACAAATAATTAACATACGGTTATCATCAAATTTTAATGCAGGTATTAATACAATCTTGTTGTTGTTAACATTGTTGTCTAAAGGTTAGTAATTCGCTGGTATATATATTAAAAATAAATGCATGCATTCCTTCAACCCCTTCTATAAAACTGGCATAAATACACTGTCTACAAATAGGAACTGCCAACAGTCAAGGTTGAATTCCTTCGCCACGCAAGAGGTGTAAATAACGCCTGACAGAGAAAATTGAGCAACCCTAAATATAAAAAACTTAAAACCACAACACACAGTGGGGCAGCAACTAAATTAGCGAGAAGGGTTGCGTGAATCCCAAGGAACTGCGTAATAACCTTAAAAGGAAACTGTAACCCTTAAGAATCCTCAATTAGAAACCTCCTCTCTCTTCCAGAAGGATGCAATAGGCACGAACAGTGAAACGAGATGAATCAAGGGTTAGGCAACCACTCCACCGCGCCAATCAAATTGATGTTTATCATGCCAATCCCACCATTCTTTATTCATGCCAAAATATCTACCACCAGGAAAATCATCAAGTTTAAAATCATTGTCAAGTAATTAAATAAGGAAAAGCACAACTTCGTTGTCATAGTGAAAGGAATAGTTGTCATCCATCATGATTGTTGTCTAATAATGCGTTGATGCCTTCACTGTCTATCACAGATTTAGATGTCATTTTCCATTATATTATCGTTGTCAAGAATAACTAACAACCCATTAGTTGTTGCCCAAATTGTTACTGTTACTACAATGGCCGCCACATATTATACATAGAAGCGGTTGCCCACAATTGTATCTCGGTAACACCTTAGATGTTGTAACTCTATCAAACCCACATTACAGTATAGATCATTGTCCTTGAATACCAGAGGTAAAAATGTTGTCTATAATATAGCAATTATTGTCTAAGAATTATGAACTTTGCCATCTACAGATATAATAATTCCGTTGTCTAAAATATAACAGTTTCGTTGTCTATGGTGCGTTTCAACTAGTTGTCAATAATTTCATTTCGCAGTCATACTAAATGTGGAGAATTCTGGTCCTAAATATTATTTCTCAGTCACCGTGCATGTATCAACTTTTATAATAAACCAACACAACCTACCACCCATCATTGTCAACACATGCAACCCAAAGCACTGTAATCAATATTATCCAACAACAAAATCGCAGCCAAATGTATGCAACAAATCGTCGCCACACAAGATATAATAATTGTTAAGGAGTAAGAGATATCGTTGGTAAAGGTCTATTAAATAATGACAGTTTGATAAATATCAGAAAACGCTCTCCCAAAATTTGACAGTCAACATTAAAACTGTCCAAGCGCAGTCAAATAAAAAGGGGTGGGGTAATTGCTGAATTTTACAGAGGGTAAATCGTAGGCAAGTAAGATGGTTAAATACCAAGTTGATATAAAATGCAAGGAGTATTTAAGTTGTTCATGAAGAGGGAAGACTAACAATATGTAGAGGTGTTTAATCACGAGAAGGTGCAATAAAATCATTCAGCCAAGGACAACAACAGAGGCAGACGACGGATGGTTTCGTCCTTTGCTTCATCATCCTTGCATAGGAAAGCAGGGCGTTAAGATCCATAGGTATTTTAACACTAAGGCGACGACCGTAGATCAGGCTCCTAGTTGACTGCTCAGGCGAGGACTGGTGAGCTAGGGACGAAGGCTAAACAACCAAGAAGGTCACAAACAACACAGCCAAGTGGTCAACACGTGGCAAAATACAAAGGCCATGGGAGTCAACAATCATCGAGCTAGGCTAAGAAAAGTTTAGTCATCAATCTAAACATTTAGTCTACTTACCTAATCAACATGCAGATCCAAGCATAAAACCTACAGTATATACTATAGAAATGAAAAGAGAGTATCATTGCCTGTTCGCCCGCTCTGAGTGACGATCGTGCGCTCCGTGAAAATCCCGCTCGCCGACCGTCGAAACTTCACCGGTACCTCCCAGCCAATGCTAGGGGTACACTTCTTCTCCCTTAGCCCCCTGAGCCGCAAAGGGGCCACACACACTATCCAGAGATTACAACTAGCTCCCAGCTCGCCTCGCAAGGCCAAGCTACCACTCCTCTTCGAGCTGGGTATCCCAACTCCCACAAGTAAATCAGTTAAGTAGATATTTCTACAGCGTAATGTTACGCAAACAGCAGCTTCCCCAACCTCCATTACCTCCCTTCATTATATAGAGTTTCGTGGTTCCTTACTTTCCAAAAATTCTCTTTTAGTTAAGTTTTTATAATTAAATTCCTAAAAATTCCTCCCCGTACAAGTGTCACCCATCCCCTTCCTTCCTCATAAATTAACTTCTTTAATTAATTAATTATCTTTATTTCCCTCACCCACCTAGAGTTACTCCTAGAATCACTCCTAGGTGTCCCCAAAATCTTTTACAGGTCTTAATAATTTTCCTTTTTATTAAATTGCTTGTACAGTTTAAATTAGAAAGCTCTTAAATGGTAGATATTTTTTCTAAGTTTGACTTTCCGCTTTTTCCCTTATGTTTCCCTTTTTTCCCTTTTTATGTTTACCTCTTTTCCTAGTTTCCTAAATTTTTAGATTTTCCCTCTTTCCCCTTTTTAATTGGGACTCAAAAAGGCAGGTGTGGAAATTAACCCTTTTTCCCTTTTCTCATTTAATTAATATTTTAAAATTATCAAAATAATAAAACCATTAATTCCCCTTTTTCTTTTAAATTTTATTCCAACAAATTTATTTATTTGTATGAATAAATTAAATCTCTTATTCCCTTCGTGTTACAAGATTTAACTAAGGTCATAATTATTATTTATGTGTTTTTTTATTTTTATTATTATGATTGTTATTTTTTTTATAGAGAGATAAAATTTTACCACTAGCATAGTTTAGACTTAAACCTTAAATTTTCGTACAGGGCGACATTTAATTAGGGAAATTGTTTTAAAAAATTCTTAACACGTTATTCGTCCTAAGGCCATCTAGGTCCATTCCTCTATCCTTAACAACGCGACATGCCCTTCAGGATGCACTAGGTGCTACAAGGGTGCCACTCGCCTCATTTGTTCCCTTGCGCGATGTGCCCTTCAGAACGCACTACGTGCTCCAAGGGTGCCACTTGTCACTCTCCATTTTTCTTGCGCGACATGCCCTTCAGGATGCACTACGTGCTCCAAGGGTGCCACTCGCCTCTTGAATGATTTGGTAGACATCAATAACCCCTGGAGTCAACACTCCACCAGGTGAACTTGTGGGAGACTAAGGAATTCTAAGGAATAAGGCCCCTGCCTTATTGCGCGCCCCTTAGAATCATCGTGAGCGACTGTCGCAGTCTACTCTCATGGCATCACGGGTCCTCTCGAACTAGGTAATCGTTAACCTACAATTCGAGCCATGGCGAGAGTGCTAGTAGGTTGTGGTAGGGCTTCTATCCACACCTCTCCCTCAACATCTCTGGTAGTCGTATGTGACCCCTTTACTCCACATGTGAGTCTGGTCGACAAGCTATCGTCAGCCTACATCATCAACAAATCATGTCAGAACATATCCATATCATATCATCTAATCAGATGCACTAATATCACAGTAAAACAATCAAACCCCAGTGGTACACTCCCTGACTCGATCCGGAGTCCAAGGGGTTCCATCTATGCCTCTGCATCCTCGAGGTCCAAAATCCTGTTGTTAAGGTCCTAACCCGCACATAGGTAGATCAATGTATTCGGATGTAATAAAGGTCAATATTAATAAGACCTTTCAATAAAATAGAATAAGGCGGATGTAAGAAGATCTAATAGAAGCTTCTTCTTCTAGAAGGATCTTCCTCTAGATGCTTCTTTTTAGTATAAATAGGAGTCGAGGGTATGAGAACCCTAGCTTGGATATTATTGTAACAGAGCGCTGCTCGATTGGAGGTTGCCCCCTCGAAGAGGC
>ML795187.1:316870-340104 GCA_009831015.1 Picea engelmannii
CCTAGGCTAGGCTGAGGTTACAGGGAAGATAGCACATACACAACCACCAGGAAGAAAGCTCTCCCAGGAATCTCCCACGCTCACTGCCCACAGACCCTCTTTCCCCACATGCTTGTTCCACCCCAGGAGAGTGCACCTTCTCTATCACCTAGACAGTCCTTCGGCTGCCAGTCTCCCTTACCTTGGGTTACAGGAACATACCGGACCGGAAGTCTCTGGGCTCTACGGCAGCTACAGGGATTTATTCCAGGAGTTCTCTTCTCCCTTTGCGCACTCTCTCACCTGGAGGAGTCGCTCACAGGCCAACAAGCCTCGCGCAGTCCAGTACTGCGTGGTCATAGCAATCCACAGGAAACACAGACACAGGTTTCCCCAAATCGGTTCAGCAATCACTGGATGATCTCACGACAATGATTTCGGAATAGGGACTTCACACACAGGCTAACTCGGCTTCCCCGAACCACAAGATTCTTTCCCAAAATCCTCACTAGCTTCTCGCAAGCTGGGAATTACACTCAAAGGTTATCTCAGAGACAGACATAGACTCCACGGCTCCCAACAGAGGTTGTACACGGATCTTCCACGCAAAACATAGGTTTCCTCTCTGCAACAGACATACACAGGGCTTCTTGCAGACTGGCTCGTACTGTCCCCCCCCAGGCAATCGAATCGAATGGAATGAATGAGCCCCCCTCACGGCTTGCTTCCTCTGTTTTATTTGCATGCACCAGGGTTGACACTTGTCACCCTGGGAACTGCATGCATTCCATCCGTACGCCTTCCTCCCGTCACTTGGGAACTCACTGGTCCTTCCAAAAGGACTTAGGATAAAAGAATGTGCACATGGATTTTTAGGAAATAATATTAAAATATTATTCCAGGCCTAAGCCCCCCAGGCTTAGCCCCTAGGCTCCTCACTCAGCCCCTTTCCCACCTTCCAGCCCCTGATCCCTTGCCCACTATGTGGACGCTCAGTCCCCCATCACTCATTCATCGTGGTCGGTCTGCACTGGCGGTAATTATATTTTATTAATTGACCTGCATACATACAAGTACATCAACAGGCTCCTGGCCTTCAACACTTAGGCTCCCTGGCCTAACAAAACACATAAGCCTACAGCTTATAAAAAACTTGGCTCACCAGCCTATAAAACATATTTACAATTCTTTGCATATAACATGATTTGTAACGGGGCTCGGCCTTGGGGACACTACACTTGATATGTCTTACCTCAAAGTCGAATTCGCTCAAAAAGGCTAGCCACCTTGCTTGCCTTGCATTAAGGTCTGACTGACTAAACAGGAATTTCACACCGCTGTTGTTAATCAATAACAGAAACTTTTTGCCCATTATATAGTGTCGCCACATTTTTAAGGCGTGTATTACCGCTGCCAATAATAAGTCATGAGTGACGTAGTTTCGCTCATGTTCCTTTAGTTTTCGGGACTCGTAGCAAATAACATACCCTTCTTCGGTTAGGACACTACCTAGTCTTTCTTCACTGACATCTACATAGATGGTGAAGTCTTTTTCCGGATCTGATACCTTTAAAATGGGTGCAGTTGTTAACAATCCCTTCAACTTATTAAAACTGTCTTAACACTTCTGTGACTAGTTGAACTTGGTCCCCTTCTTTTGTAACGATGTGATAGGGTAAGCAATTTTGGAAAATCCCTCTATAAATCTGCTGTAATATCCGGTGATTCACATGAATGATCGGATATCCGCTACATCCTTAGGTATTGGCCATTCCATGATGACTCTTATTTTCTCAGGGTCGACTGTGATGCCTTCTGCAGATATTACATGTCCTAGGTGCTGTATTTTCTTTTGATAAAAATCACACTTATCGATGTCATGTAGCATCCTGATGTCTTATGGTTAGCGTGTCGCACAGTGGCACGAGTCATTTTCTGCATGGATACCACTTGTACTTCATGTTGCTTGCCACGTGTCCATTGCAGTTTCGCTTTCCGTCCATTGCTTCGGGCTTCTCATTCTCCCTCGATCCCGCCATAGCAGTGCATTTATTCCTATTCCAACCCGGCAAGAACTACGCTGCCATGCAACACTTGTTTAAATTGTTATCATTTTGGGTCCTAGTCCAAAGTCCTTAACTACTCATACTCATATATACATTTTGGAATATAATCTTTATTTGAAGCATATGTACTTAGTTATGTGTTAGAGTTAACAATTAACTAATGGTTGTGATTAATATGCTGAGTTGATGGAGGAGCAATGCATGTTCAACCCATTGGAGGGGTTTTCCAATGTGACATTTTACATTGGAGGGGATAATCGAGTCCATATCCCAACACTACCTTAGAACGAGGGTTAGATGTTTACGTCGATGTTGTTGGTTTAAAGTTGGTGCCTGAATTGATATTACTCATTTTAATCTACGTAATATATTTGCGTACTTATCTCTTAAAAAAATTAAATCATCTTGCGTACTTATCTCTTAATAAATTACATCATCTCGGATTGAGAGATTTGATAATCTCACAGGACTCAAGTCATTGCGACAATCATGATAGGTAGAATAATATCGAGGATTCACCACAGTTAGCCAATAGGCCATCTCTCCCACGCAACCATGATCGTTATTCCAAAATAAATTGAATAAGAAAAAAGTTCGTGGAACATAAATCCACTTGAAAAGCTTTGTCACTTATGAGGAGAGGATCTTGTGTGACTAACCACGTGGAGCTTTATACAATTTTCAATTACCTGCAAAAATATCTAACTCTCATACCGTTTATGGTTTCAAAGATTTTATCGAAAACTTATATCTTCGTAATCCCATGTATACTTAACACGTGTGTTTTTCCTTAATGAGTCGGGCCATTTGTCAAGTATTTAACCAAAAAACCCATGTATTTTGCTCTCCGTATAAAGTGGAGATACCAATTTTTGAATGAATATATTTAATAATATTTTATGTATTCTTAAGATTGCACTTGGAAGTGCATGTATATGGATGCAAATGAAACTACATACAAAGTGGGCAGTCTCCAACTAGATGGGGACTCAACCTGCCACTCGGGAGATGTTCACTGAGCCAACATTGCCATTATTGCAATATAGAAAGATCTCATTATTGCCTTTAGCGGTAAAAAGATCTTTTAAGTAATAATAACATAAGTAACCATAGATGCTGTTTTAGATTCAATGGATGATACTAGAGAAAAAGATAAGATTGGCCAGCAGTAATATGACCTTCCAGAGATATTTAAGGCTTCAATATGACAGTAATATAATAAACATTGAAAGGGCAAGATACCCACTTCATTAACGCAACAGCAATGATTAGGGATTTGGATATGACAGTTTTGACAAATGACAGGAAGCTCTACAAATAAATAAAGACGAAACCGCCCGAACTGCTAATCTAGTTTCTCCTCCTCCTCGTTCATTCTGTTGGCCTTGCTGTTTGGGCTTGTTTTATCCTTCCCAGCACTCTTTAGCCATCAAGTTCCAGGGCACAGACAGATTCTTTAATTAATTGTTCAGGTTTTAAAGTCGAATCCAGCAAAATGAGCGTTTTAAATTTCCAGTTGTCAGTTAGTAGGAAGTTATTAGCTTCTCCTCCGGCACTTTCTCCAAGGGGAGAGGAGCACACTGGGTGTTCTTGTGCTTCCCTCAACAAGGGCAGTCTCAACTCCGATGTAGCTGTCATTCTCGCAGCTATGGTTTGCGCTTTCATCTGTGCGCTTGGCCTCAACTCGGCGCTCAGATGCGCACGTTGCAACACCAGACGAATGGCTGGCGACTCATCCGATGGGGTGGCTATCCGGGTGGCCAACACTGGATTGAAGAAGGCGGCCATAAAAACATTGCCGATTGTTGTTTACACATCTGCCTCTAAGCTCCCACCGGGCTTGGCCACTGATTGCCCCATCTGCTTGGCCGAATTCGGGGAAGGAGAAAAGGTGCGACTGTTGCCCAACTGTAATCATTGTTTCCACATGGAATGCATTGATAAATGGCTCACCTCGCATTCTTCATGCCCTATATGTAGACATTCTCTGAATCTCCCTAACCGAAACAGGAAGCCTGAAGGTGCAGCTGCAATTACCCAGGCCACCGAATCTAACAGATCGATTCACGTTGTGATAGAGAACACAGATTCAACTCAAGCAATTCCTCCACGCGCCGAAATGTTGGAGAGAACTCTACAAGAAGCGACGGGCGTTACGACTTCTGCACCGTTGCCTCCGTCCTGAGTTTTCCATATGGGCCGAGTTATTCATATACAAGTTTTTCATGAAATCTGTGAGATGAATCTGATATACGCAATCCCATTTTCTCAATCTACAGCCAATGTGTGCAGCTGTAATTGCAGTGCAGCTGGAAGATAGTTTCGTCGTAAAATTTTAGTATGGTCAGAATTTTTTTTGGGGGGAAATCCCCTTAGAGCTCTCGCATGTAATTATCTATCATTTTCACAAGTTCTAAAATTTCCGAAAGCTTATAAAAATACTGCAAGATTCATTCAAGATGACAAATCTGTCAGATAACTGAATTTGTTTTGTATTTTTACATCTCATGGAAATCATCATTCCCATTAACAGAGTTGAAAACTGAAACAATTAAAGTTTATAAAATATAGAGTTAAACTATAGAATCAGAGCCTTTAGGAATCTATATAAACGGTGGGCAACATGCCTGCCATCATCTTGACAACCCAAAGTGTTTCGAGCTTCATCTGTCTGAACAAAGGAATATTAAGTATCGGAGCTTATTTCTAGAATAATTCTTTTACAAAATTAATGTTTTAAAATCCATAGTATTATATTCATCCCGGTTTTAATTGGGATCATTAACCACTAAATCGTTACCATACTGACACAATCAGCGATCTTGAAAAAAAGATTAAAAAGGCAACGCGCTGCTACTGATTTCAATGTTGAAATCCAATTTTTCAAAGCAAAACAAAACGATTCCTCTGAGGCAGGCAAGCAAAGCAGCAGCAAAGAAGAACAAATCTCTTCGAAACAAAAATAAATCTCTTCAAGACTGAAGACAATACACATATGGTAAAACAAGTTGAGATTAAACTGCAAATCTCTTCAAAACTGAAGACAATAATATGGATGGGATGTTATTTTATAGAACTTTCTATTTTTTGGTGTGAATCAGTCCATATAAATTTGGACGAAATCTCTATTTTATGTTGTTTAAATTGTATTTCTGAATACATAAATAGATTCAGTATGCTGAAAAACACTTGGGACATCTGGATTATACAAACTTAGCCACTAAAATCTGCAGATCCAACCATTCATCACCAAATTTCAAGCAAAATCAAACCAAAAAAAATTAACAGGTAGAACGTTTAAACTTAAACTGCTATTTGATATGGTTTTATGGTTTCAGTTTTTGGCAGATGGGCCGTCTGCTATGCCCGTAGAAGTCTACGCGGGTCTTCTATGAGTGGGTACAACAACAGGCTCTTCCCTCCTTCAGGTCCCACAAACGCTCTACAGCATGTAACAGCCCTCCACTAGCTAATGGCCACCGACACACGCCCTACCCGCTCTCCACTAGCTATTGGCCACCGACACAAAGCTTCCACACGTATACAGGAAAATGAAGACTCAGTTACTTAGATAGGGATTTGATAAGGAGTAAGTTAACTTGGGAGCAAATCGAAGTATTTTTCAGATAAAAATAATTGGATTTGAATTTTTTCAGATTTTTAAGGGTAGTTTGAGTTTCACATGGATCAAAGTTTCATGTACTTCACAATCTTATTTCAAGGGTTTTGTCCTATTTTAAATCAACTCACATGCTTATAACATCAATCAAGGTTCTGGATTGGTTGAAAATTTAAAATGGAACAATCAAAAGACCTGCAGAAAAAGTAAAAAAACTCTGGAGGGAAGATCGCTCCAAGTTAGCCCATTCCCTTTGATAATCTTCCAATGTGTTGAATCCAAAGTATTATTATTTTTCTAAAAGAAAGTTTCTAATACAGTTTAATGTTTTTATACACTCAACATTTGCATGTATCATTAAATTATCAGGTGCAATTAAAAATAATTATTTAAATAATTTGTTGGTGATTTTTAAAGGGGAGATGTTTTTTCTTTAAAAGTATTTAAATCATGAATTTTACCTACTTCCCTAAAATCTTAAAAAGATAAGCATAAATATTAATAGACTTTTTTTCTTTAAAAGTATTTAAATCATTACTGGTTAATTTAATTTATGCATCTTAAAAAGATAATTTTAAATATTTCTTTTAAAGTGTAGATTTTTTCTTTAAAAGTATTTAAATCATGAGTTGTTCATTTATTTCTTTACATCTTAAAAAGATAATTTTTTGATAATCACAAATATTTTTAAATCATATTTTAACTCTTATCAATTAAAAGTAGATTTAGATTATATTTCAAGATTAAAAGGCTATTGTAACCTACATAGTATTTGCAAGAAACTCAATATACAATAGTGTCAATAGTGTCATTGTTAAGGCAACAATGAGAGTCATGTGCTTTCAAGTAACATCTAGCCTTAATCCTATACATGAGCCTATATACTACCTCAATTGTAGTGTAACCTCTTTAAGCAACATCTATGTAAATATTAAACTCCTTCCAATGCTTTCAATAAAAAAAAAATCAAAGAAAGAAAAAATCTACAATACTCAATGCTATCAATCTGGCCTACGTTAATACAATCTCAAGACCTTGAGTGAAACAACATCATCCTGTGTAGACAAAACATGGCCACCTGAAAGTCTCATGATTCTAAGGTGAAACAATATCATCATGTGTAAACAAAACTTGTCGTTTGAAATAACTCATTGGTGCACTCTAAGAGGACAGACTTCCACTCTTGCCATATGTGTTTGGATCTTGGGTCGTTAATGTGTTACCTTATGTCTGATGATTTTTTAACTAAAAAAAAAGCAATTTTAAATCATACTAATCATAGCCAAAGCTCTAGTACTTTGTTCTAACACCTTATCCCATACATAAAAGCAAGATAGAAAACTTTAGTTGAGATTTTAAATCCAAAGATAACATTTTATAAAATAAATTATTTGATTTTAAATATAATTTATATATATTGTATATGTAAAAAACACGTCTTTGAATAGAAAGCACTTGACTACAGAGAAATAAATACTTTACTCACCTATGAAATCATACTCACACAAAGCAATTACCACTTTAGCATAAGCTCCCCTCCAAAGAAAAATCAGTGACTTAAGCAAGAAAAGGAGATAGAAGCTCCTTCAAAGATCATATTCTCTTTCATTCACATCATGATTAATAACTCTCTTCTCCTCTTTCCAATGCATTTTTAAATGATCTTTCTTATTTGAAGTTCTTTTCAATATAGGTGCAAAGTTTATTCAACGTTGATGTTGATAACAAAAGTTCTTTGTCATATATGTGTAAAGTTTAATCAATAACATGAAGAAGAATTAAGTATCAATTTAACATGAAGAAAAATTAAGTATCAAATTTGTGTTTGATTGTTCATAATTTTAGACACATACAGTACTTAGTCATTAATGTTCATAATTAAAGTTGTTTTAATATAATTGAAAATCTTTGCAAAGATTATAATGAACTAAGTAAGAATTTTGTTGGTATTGAGTTATGTTTATGTTATTTATGTGAGTCTTATTTGAAACTAAAGAGTCAGAGTTATTGATGTTGATAATAAAAGTTCCTTCTAATATATGTGCAAAACTTCACTAGACATGATGAACTAAACAAGCATAATATAATCCTTGAATTGAGTGTCCATAAGCTTGGGAACATATCAATGGTGTTTATGAAAAGTGCATTCTAATATATGTGCAAATTTTCACTAGACATGATGAACTAAACAAGCATAATCCTTGAGTTGAGTGTCCATAAGCTTGGGAACATATCAGTGGTGTTTATGAATTTCAATTGCAAGATATAGCAACAAAGAAAAAGCATTGAGTCTTACTAGTAACTAAAAAGTGAGAGCCATTGATGTTGATAATAAAAGTTCCTTCTAATATATGTACAAATCTTCATTAGACATGATGAACTAAGCAAGCATAATCCTTGAGTTAAGTGTTCATAAGCTTGGGAACATAGCAATGGTGTTTATGAATTTCAATTGCAAGATATAGTAGGAAAACACATATGATGTTGAAGCATACTAAGTGATGTGGACAAACATCTTATCAAAGTGTTAGAAGGAAAACTCAACTATCACAATAGATTGCTACATCTTCTTTCTTTATTTCTTCATCTTATGATCATTTGTACTCTATTATATTTTGAGATAAAAACAAAAACAAAAAAAAAAACAAAATTCTTTGCATCTAGTCAAGATAAATTATTTATGCACTTACCCTTAGTTTATATGATTACATCTTGTCATCATTTTTACTCTATTGTATTTAGAGATAAAAACAAAAAACAAAAACCTCTTTGCATCTAGTCGAGATGAATTATTTATGCACTTGCCCTTAGCTTATGATTAGATTGGTGTGTTGTTGAGCTTATGATTAAGTTGGTGTGTTGTTGTAAATTTTAGTCCTAATTGTTAGTTTGTAAAACGTAATCATAACATTCATATCATTATTGTATGAAGAAAACTTCAATGTAATGAAAATTTGGAGTTGATATTCTACCAAGATTTGTGTGCCAATTGTATATGTGGTGTTACAAATTTATTTATGATTATTTCGAATTTCCTAAAAACTATCTCACTGAAAACACTCCACCGTTGGGAGTTCACGTAGAGCTTTATACAATTTCGAATTCCCTCCTAAAGTATCTAACTGAAAACTCTCATACCGTTGAGACTCGACGTGGAGCTTTATACAATTTCGAACTCCCTGCAAAGTTATCGAACCGAAAAATCTGATACTGTCGGTTGTTTCAGAGATTTTATCGAGCTATCTTCGTAATCCTATCCATCCTTAACACACGTGTTATATTCGTAATCCTATCCATCCTTAACACACGTGTTATATTCGTAATCCTATCCATCCTTAACACACGTGTTTTTTACATCTGGCCATTTTTCCAGTACTCATGCTTTAAAAACACCATGTATTTTTCTCTCCGGCTAAAGTGGAGATATGCGAATTTGTAAATATATATTTTATGTATTCCTAAGATTTCACTTGTATGTATTTTATGAAACTACATACAAAGTGGGCACTCTCCAGACAGGTGGGGACTCTACATGCTGACATGGTCCTATTTAAACACAAAATCTCTATTATGACGCCAGGTGTGCAATTATTGGAAGATAGAAAGATTTCATATTGCTTATAGCGATAAGTTCGAGAGGAGGTAGAGAGATCTTTTAAATAATAATAACAGGCGTCACCATAGCCGCTGTTATAGATTTAAGAGATCATATTTGATGTTGAGAAAAAGACGCTAATATAATTTTAGGAGATTCTCAAGAGTTCATAATGAGTGTGCTATAATAAACATTGATACCCACTTCTTAAACGCATTAACAATTATTAGGGTTTTCGATATGACAGTTCTGACAAATGACAGATAGCTCTACAGATAAATATAGCCGAAACCTCTCGGATTGTTAATCTAGTTTCTCCTCCTCGTTCATTCTGTTGGCCTTGCCGTTTGCGCTTGTTTTATCCCGCTCAGCACTCTTTAGCCCTCAAGTTTCAGGGCACTGACAGATTCTTTGATTAATTGTTGAGGATTCAAAGTCGAATCCAGCAAAATGAGCTTTTTAAATTTCCAGTTGTCAGCTAGTAGGAAGTTATTAGCTTCTCAAGCGGCACCTTCTCCAAGGGGAGAGCAGCACACTGGATGGTCTCGTACT
The DNA here is from genome assembly GCA_009831015.1 of Picea engelmannii. Taxonomy (NCBI): domain Eukaryota; kingdom Viridiplantae; phylum Streptophyta; class Pinopsida; order Pinales; family Pinaceae; genus Picea; species Picea engelmannii. The sequence goes on from ML795187.1 coordinate 326,682, forward strand.
TACCTCAACGACGGCCGTCTCAACTCCGATCTAGCTGTCATTCTCGCAGCTATGGTTTGCGCTCTCATCTGTGCGCTTGGCCTCAACTCGGTGCTCAGATGCGCACGTTGCTACAGAAGACGAATGGCGGCCGACTCATCCGATGTGGTGTTAATCCGGCTGGCCAACACTGGATTGAAGAAGGAGGCCATCAAAACATTGCCGATTGTTATTTACACATCTGCCTCTCAGCTCCCACCGGGCTTGGCCACTGATTGTCCCATCTGCTTGGCCGAATTCGGCGAAGGAGAACAGGTGCGAGTGTTGCCCAACTGTAATCATTGTTTCCACATGGAATGCATTGATAAATGGCTCACCTCGCATTCTTCATGCCCTATGTGTAGACATTCTCTGAGTCTCCTTAACCGAAACAGGAAGCCAGAAGGTGCAGCTGCAATTACTCAGGCCACCGAATCAAACAACGTGATCCACGTAGTGACACAGAGCATAGATTCAACTCAAGCGATTCCTTTACGCTCCGAAATGTTGGAGATAACTCGACAAGAAGAGACGGGCGTTACGACTTCTTCACAGTAGCCTCCGTCTTTAGTTTCTGAAAATGAAAGTTCATGTGATCCGATGAACAATGTGGGCTGAGTTATTCATATGGACCGAGTTATTCATATACAAGTTTTTCATGGAATCTGTGAGGCAAATCTGATATAAGTTTTTCATGGAATCTGTGAGGCAAATCTGATATGTACAAAATCTCATTTTCTCAATCTACAGCCACTGTGTGGAGCTGTAATTACAAGTGCAGCTGGAAGATAGTTTGGTCATGTATTGTATAAAATTTTGTAAATCGAAACAAAGATTTTAGTATGGTCATCAATTTTTTTGGAAAATCCCCCCGAAAGCACTCGCATGTATCTATCATTTTCACATGTTTTAAAATTTTCGAAAGCTTATAAACTTACTACCTAAGTAAATACAAATATTGACCCCTCGCTACAACGGACAAAAAAAATAAAGCAATTGAAGTTTATAAGATATAAAGTTAACCTATATATAAACTAGCGCAGCCACATAACCCGTGTGTGGCTGATCAACGCCGATAGGGTATTACAGCGAGTATCGAAGGGGCGCTTGGTTGTGGGAAGGTTGTTGAACTGACACTTGGTAAGGAATCTGTGTGTTATCTGAAAAAAAATAACTTAAAAGTAATAAAAGAAATCAAAGTATAGTAAATTAATGGGTGTCTCCAACATGAAATGTGTGGAGTGTTTCTTAATGATATAAAATGGTTTGCATAGATATTAATCCTTCTTAATCATTTAAACATAGCGATTATATATCCTTCCAGTAATTTTATAATATGATTAGGTAAATGTAAAAAGGTAAACATGTTAACAGATGTCTTTATAAATGTAAGGAAGTTATGAACAATAAATCTGATTTGGGAGGATGACTAAGAATATGCCAGCGTTTTCAATACACAGCCATCAGATTAGGATTTAAGATTTAAGATTGAAAGATCATTAATTAGGCCGAAAGGCGGGTACATTTAATATGTTTTTAGTACTTAAGCAGTTTTGTATGGTCAAGATTAAATATTGTTGCAATATTCATAGTCGTCCCAATAAATCAATGGTTGTGATTTCAACCACTAACTTCCTCACTATTATAAAGACATCGGTTTACATGTTTATTTTTTTACTTTTACTTAATCATATTTAAAATTTACGATGATGGCTAGCTGATTGCCACCTCTGAGTAATTAATGTTTCATTTTCTAAAGAGCCCAAGTTTACTAACCACGATTTTTACTCCAACTATTATTTTACTAGGCAAGATTTTCCTCCCTGGAGCTCTTACCGCATCGGTTATTTAATGCACAAAATTCTGCTACTCGATTATTTCTACGTTCACCACCGACAAGTGACTTGTGTCACTTGTGACTGTGCTAGTTGTACCTATTACCAATAGATGTAGGATGTAGATGTAGTAATTATTGAAATCTATATATAGATGTAGTAATTATTAAAATCTATATAAACTGTGAACATAGTTGATAGTTCTTGATAGTTCTCATTTTAGTTGTCCATTCAGGCCTATATTGAACTTTCCATGGATGGGATGTATGCCCGAAGAAGCCTCCACGAGTCTTTTATCAGCCGCCACAACAACAGGCCGTTCCACTCCTTCAGGTCCCACAAACTCTCTAAAACGGGTCGATTCTTCTAACACGGCGGTACCACCACAGCATGTGACCGCCCTCCACTAGCTAGTGGCCACCGACACACGCCTTACGTGGGCTGTATAAAGTAATTTTTTAAGAGGATCGTACAGCATCTTCATCTAAGCTTCCACGCGTATACAGGAAAAGTAGATTTAGTTATTCGTTGAGAGTCTTCCAATCTCCTTATGCTCTTATTGAACCTCCACGAACTCTCCATGCACACCTCCACGTTTCACTCAAAATATATTTTAATCTATGTTGAAAAAAATACACAAGTATTAATAATGTGCACCTAGAAATGTGTAGAAACACATTAAAGAAAAACACATCTATTATTCTACTAAATTTCCCCAACATGTATCTTCCATTTTGTCTTTTTCTTGAGTTATAGGGGCGTTTTTTTCCCCTCACATTCTACTTGGATGTAAGTCACATTCTACTTGGATGTAAGGAGGGCAATTATGAAGGAGGTTGGCATTATTAGTAATAAGATAATAGAACAATAATAAAAATAAATGAACACAGAAAAACACAATACAAGAGAGACATCGATAAACATGGTTATTTGTTGGATCTAGATTAGATTACAACCTTAATCCCTTAACATGAATTAAGGAATTAAAAAAACATGGATTGAAAAACCGAGTGTCAAAACTGCCTAAAACAAAAGAAAAAAACCACCCAAAAAAATTTGCTCGAGGACTCTGCCCCCTTGTAACCCCTTGTTGCGCTCGACGCAACGTAACAATGTGAGGTTTTAATCATGTGAAGAATAAAACACAAAACTCTCGCCAAGGACCAGGATCCAAACACAGCTGAAAAAAAAACCTCTAAATTAGGAAGATAATCAAGTTCCACAACCAACAATCTCCCATTTGGAGACTAATCACAACAACTCCACGACAGTGCTAGGCTATGTTCACATGCTTCTCATCTTCACCATCATTCTTGAAGGTGAACATAAACTAAGCAAGAATTCAGTTTCTCTTTGGTTATTGTCTCTGTTAGCATGTCTAGAGGATTATGGCTAATGTGTATCTTTTCCACCTTCAATAGTCCATCTTTTAAAACTAATTGTATGAAATGGTACCTTCTATATATGTTTATTCCTAGAATGGAAGGTTGTGTTATTTGCAAGTTGAATGCCACTCTTTCCATTACTATACAACCTATTATTCTCCTACTTCTTTCCCAATTCCTTCATAAACCTCTGTAACCAAGTCATATTTTTACTAGCCTATGTAGCATCGACATACTCTACATCTACTGTTGAAAGTGAAACAACCTTTTGAAATCTCGAAATCCAACTAATTATTATTCCACCTACAGTAAAACATACTTTGTGGTGCTCCTCTTTCTATATGTATCACCTGTCATATTTGAATCAACATATCTTTGTAGAACATTATGTGAACCTCCAAAACATAATGCCTAAGTAGGAATACCTCTCAAATACCTAAGAATCCACTTACTGTCTTCCAATGCTCTTTATCTTGATTGTTCATATTCCTACTCACAACTCCCACTGCATGTGCAATATATGACCTTATGGACACCATCACATACATCAAGCTGGCAATTTTCGATGAGGACAGAACCTTGAACATGTAGTCTATTGCTCCCGAGTCTTGGGACACATCACCTTGGTCAGTTTGAAATGGTTGGCCAAAGGTGTACTAATTATTTTTTCTTTCTACATTTTAAATATTTCCAACACCTTCTCTATGTACTCACCCTAAGACAATGTTATTTTGAAAATTTTCCCGTCTTTTGTTATTTTCATACCAAGGATTTTCTTTACAGTGCTCAAATCCTTCATCACAAATGAATTAGATAATTTTATTTTGAGCACATTCATATCCTATGTGTAAGACCCTACAACAAGCATGACATCTACATACAAGAATAAGATAATATAATTATCATTATCCAGTCTCCTAAAATATACACAGTGGTCATAATGGCATCTACTATAACTTTGCTCTGTCATAAACCTATCAAATTTCAAATACCACTACCTTGGAGCTTTCTTTAGGTAATACAAACTCTTCTTCAACCTGCATACTAATTTCTCCTTCCCTTTGACCTCACACCCCTATCATTTCTACATATAAATCTCTTCCTCCAAATCCACATGGCGAAAATATGACTTTACATCTTACTGCTCAAGATGATAATTTGTTATTGCCACTACACTTAAAATAGTTCTTATTGAAGTCATTTTAACAACAGGAAAAAATACTCCATCAAAATATACACATTTCTTCTTTGCAAAACCCTTTTACAACAAAGCTAGCCTTGTATCCATTTTTGTCGCCATCTTCTTCCTTAAACTTGTATACCCATTTATTCTACAATGATCTTTTACCTGCAGGCCAATGAACCAAGTCCTAAGTTTGGTTATCTACCAAGGATTCCACCTCCTCTTTCATGCCTTGATCCCACTTCCTTCTAGTTTCTACCTACATGGTTTCTTCATATCTTTCTGGTTGCCTCAAGATTTGTTCTACTTTCTCTATCAATATGAACAAATCCTTCACAATCTAAAGTCTTCATAAATGAATAATTTACCTTTTTACAGGTCCATTCCCCCTCTAGAATGACACCATGCAAGGAACTTGAAGGCCCTCTATTTATTAAGTAAACAAAAATATCCACATCTTCATTCCAAAATTGTATAGACAATCCTCCATGCAATCCCATACCCCTTGCACACTCCATGATTATCGTGTTCATCATTTCTGACAGACTATTTTATTATGGTGTCTTTGGAACCATATTCTATCTACAAATCCCATTGTATGAACAATAACTATCAAACTCCTTGGTGCAATATTCTCCTCCATTATCCAATCTGAGACACTTCAACTTATTTCATATCTCATTCTCAACCAAAAATTTCCATTCCGTAAAAGTATCAAAGACAACTGATTTTTTTCAAATGTAATAAAATCAAGTTTTCCTAGTCTCATCATCAATAAAAGTAACATAATAATAAGAGCCACCAAGATATGATACCTGATTCGGTCCCCATACAGATATGCATGCACAAGCTTTAACTTTCCACTATTATTTTTCTTCCCAACTTTGAGAAATATGACTCTCTTATGTTTTCCATAAACACAATGTTGACAAAAATCCAAATCAACCTATTTAAAATATGGTAATAAATTTCTTGAGTGGAGAATATGCATCCCCTTCTCACTCATGTTCCCAAGCCTATGATGCCATAATGTTGTATATGCTCCTGTAGAAACTAAGGAAATAGAAGAGTCAAGATTACTAGTACATAAATTCAACGTACCCGGACCTTCTCTCATTTTGGTGTTATCAATGATCCTTTAGTGACCTTCCACGAGTTGTCTGAAAATGTAATTGCACAGCCTTCACTTTCCAACTGCCCCACTGAAATTGGATTTCTTCTGAAATCAGGAATGTGCTTCACCTCTTTCAACAACCATTGGTTTTCATTCTGTAATTTTATCTATATCTTATCCTTTTCAACAATTTTACATGGTTTATCATCACCCAAATAAACTTGTCCAAATTCACTTTGAACATAATCTTGAAAACACTTCGTATGAAGTGTGGCATGAAATGAATCCCCTGAGTCTACCACCCAAGAATCAATAATATTATCTAATAAAGGGATTAAAGAATCTTGAAACACATCACCTGCTACATTTCCTTCCTAATTATTTTCATGGTGTGCATCTCCTTGTTTTCCTTTTTGATACCAACAATGTTTCTTCATATGTCCTTTCTTGCCGCAATGTTGGAAATCCAACTTTCCTCTAGATTTGGATCTTCCCTTCCTAGAATTCCCACGATTTCATGGGATCTTTCCTCTCTCCCTTTATCTTCCCCTCTTTTCCACTATGAAAGCATTACTTGATGTGCCACCTGATATTTTATGTCTCAATTCCTCACTAATGATAAATTAGCAACAACATCAAACTTTAAAGTGTTTGAACCATATACATAATTACTCATAGCCATGACCAAGCCATTCCATATTTCTGGCAATAAGCACAAAATAAAAATATCCCTAATCTTATTATCAAAGTTTACTCCTACAGAACTTAACTGACTGGTCACCATGTTAAACTAATTTAAATGATCAACAATAGACCCGCCTTCTAACATCTTCATATTAAATCAACACTTCATTAGAAATAACTTCTTGGAGGATTAGGGTTTTTCATACAGTTTATCCAATGCCTTCATTAGATATTTCATTTTCTTTTCTTTTGAAATGTTGAAATACATCGATGTTTCTAGGCACAATTGTATTGTTCCTAGTTCCTTTATGTCAAGAACCTCTCATTATTCATCCTTCAGTTTCCAACTTCTTTTCTATTACGCCCAATGGTAGAAAAATATTCCTATGATATAGATATTCCTCTATTATAATCTTCCATAGCCGATAGTTTGGGTGATTAAAATTATCAACCCTAAACTTTCCTTCTTCCACCATTTCTCCTACTCAAACCAGGAACCCTCCTTTCCTACGTGTTTATCATCCAAATAGACCTTCGTCTCTAATACTAGTTGTTAGGAATAGGATCACAAAGCAATAATAAAAATAAAATAAAAACGAATGTGGAAATAAAAATCATAAGAGAGACATTGATATATGTGGTTCACCCGACATGGGCTATGTCCACAGATAAATAGTGATTCCTTCCTTTATTTTTTCCAACAAAATGAATGGATAAACCCTACAAGACATCCTCTGCAACTTCACATTCACTCTCTCAGAGTATCATCTCTCAGACACAATACTCTCTCTCATTTTATATTAACTTCACCATTACAGTATAATATATAGGATCTCACATCCAAAATCCCTAATCCATTGAATTGGATTGGATTACAATCTTAATTCCTCAACCGAAATTAGAAATCCATGGGATGGAAAAAGTGCGTGCCAAAACTGTTCAAAATGGATGCAAAAAACCGCCCAATTTTTTTTTGCGCGCTCAATGCAACGTAACAACACATGTGGGTAATCATGAAAAGAATATAACACAAATTAACCTCTGTCGAGGACTGGGATCCAAACTCAGTTGAAACAAGACCTATGAATTAGAGAGATATTTAGGATCCAATCGACATCACTGCCTTTAGCCTTTCTAGTAGACGAGTTCTCATTTCGAGGTAAGTTTTATGCTGGATGTCATATTTATACTTGTTAAATTATACAAATTTAAACTTAGCTTGTAAAATTATCCGGTTATTGTTTAAAAGCGGTATTTATTCCACTAGGATGTATTAAAACCTTGATATGAACCCAAAGTTTAACCCCCAACCACCCCCACAAGACCCATACATGGAAATTAATCATTTAGGTGAAATTAGAAACCTAATTGGTGACCTTGGGAATACTTGACACCATTGTTGCTTCCACTAGCCATGCATGTGGCTAATCATCTAATATGTATAAATATACAGCTAGGATGAGAGAATACAATAAAACTGACATGAATAAGTTAGAGATGAAACATATGGATATTGCAAAGAAAACATTCTCCAATTGTTTATTCAACAGAGAACCAATCCACCCCCTTATTCATGAAAGAAGCACCTTTGCATGGATTGGTGCACTTTCCAACCATTCAAAGACAACTAGATAAGTAGGTGGGTCACGTTATTCGATAAACCTCCTTACAATAACAAGGAGGTTCCATTGTATTTTCCAAGTAAACTATAATTCAAGTTTATCTTAGGTCGACATGTCAGTTACTTTGACAATGTGAATTCTAAGGGGTTGGTCTTCAGTCTGCTAAGGATCAATAAAGGTTCAATCCTAACACAATGACATGACTTCCCCTTATTAGGTGTATTCCTAAGCCCCCCTGCCCCCTTCCACCATTAAACTACCTTAGCTTGGAGACAAGATTCATGTGACTAATACTACAATATCCATCCTCACATGTAGCATACTTCAACATAGTGTATTTGTTGCAACATCCCATTAATATGCATATATAGATGATGCTAAATACGAATTGTAGGGCCTTTAAGCCACACTATCGATTGTGGATAAACCATGACATTTGTCTAGATTGGCCATTCTGGTTTTGATTCAATTTTTCTTGATTCACACTCTCATTGCCAACATACTTGTTATGGACACCATAGGTTCTTATGTATGATAGTGTCTTGGATGATGTTACTATTATTTTTTGATATATTTTCATTGATTATGTATATAATTACAATTGACAAGCATTTGGTAAACAAAACTTCAAAGTATTTGTAAACGCCTAGTTGTTTGACATGTACATCTCCTACGATTTAATACATGTGTCGAGGTGGAAATATACATACTCTTCCATTGTTGATGTAGGAATTGTAACAACTTGTTCTATGGGGGCACCTCACACACAAGTACTATTGAGATGAGTTCAAGTTTTATTTTCCCAAAAAATAAAAATAATATATTTTATTATACTTGAAAAGAAAATACATTCAACATATGCATATAACATTACTAGAAAAAGCCTTGCATGGATTCTCGATCAATAAAATGTAATACCTATCCAAAACTGACCTCATAACTCGCCTCCATACTAACCATACATTTCAAGTCTTGCCTCCATAAGAATGAGATCATTTCTATCATTTTCAAAAAATAAATGTTCAACATGAAATTTGTAATTGATCTCTCCAATGTTACTAAATTTTCCTTGCTCAAACCAATATTATCACGTAACTCGTCAAGAATTATCTCAAATAATACAAAAAAGTAAATCATAAGTCCTTCCCTTAGATGATCTAAAAACACTCATTATGAACTAGTATGTGGACAAACTATCAAGCAGAACACACTATAGATAAAAACAACCATCATGTAGCATAAGGCCACATAAATATAAGTTATTTTGGGAATATTTTCCCATTTGTTTCTTAATTAAGGTTTTAAAGAGTTGATCAACATAACCATCCTTTTCTTCCAAGATTACCCAATTACCTATATCTAACTAGACACTTACTTTGGAGGGTCTATAAGATTTAGAGTTTTGTTCTCTATAAACATGGAAAACAAAAATTACTTTAAAAACAATAGTCATTCTTTTAATCTAATGAAAGATAGGTCTTAGAACTAGATTATCCATTCTGCATTCCTCTCTCATCCACTTTATGATCACCTGTGAATCACCAAAGACTTGTAACTTGGATACCTCTTTCTCATAAGATAATTTGATGAACAACCTCAATGCTAGAAGCTCAACATAACTTTTTGAGCCCCCTTCCAGTCTTTCCTTAAACTTAAATACACGATGAAAACCGTTTATAAAACTTATGCCATCTACTTCACATGTAGGTGGAGTTCCTTGATTGGCTCCATCAAAATATCCCCATGCCCTGTATTTTTTAGTGGGCTCATGAGGTAGTTTCCTATGAGGAATGACCTTAGTATTAGGTTTAAAACTGACAAATATGGATCTTCTTTGAGCTACATATTGAAAAGGAGGGAAAAATCTCCCTTCAAGTATGTCAACATTTCTAGAAAGCCAATTGCCCCATGATACTATTAAAGGAATATATTTAAATTCCTTAAGTAATGGCCTTTGTTTCCATTGTTTAAATCATTCTACAATTTATTCGCCTTGCCAAGAATCCCTTACCGATTTTAGGCATTCCATTTCAACCCATACCTTGGATGAATAGGTATAGGATATACTTAGATAGCTAATGGTTTCTTCTTATTCCTTACATAAAGCACATTGACTTAGGCCTTATCAGTTATTCTTCTACAATACCTCCTAGATAAGGGATTTATTCTTTATGGCTATCCATATGAAAATTCTTTCCTTTAGATGGACCTAATCCTCTAAAGTGGTTTCCACCATGATTGGTTTTCTTCGGGCGTATTATCAACAAACATTGCTTTATATCCTAATCCAGGGATACATAAAACTAAAATTGAATTATTGATCATACTAACTCATCCTTCGCCTCCTTGAGATGAACATGGCACACCTTTAATTTAGCTATGTAATCCTCCCACTGTTCAACCTCAATTCCTATCAAATGAAGAATATTTCCATTCTTCCATTCTTGCTTCCAAGTTGTTAATTGTGACTTCTATAGAGGTTTTCTGAGCTAGATTAAAATCATATCATCCTTCCCTTAAAGAGATAAAATAAAATTGTGAAATAATTTATAAATATCTCTACTCCCCACCCTAGGGTTAAACCCTATCCTCACCTTATCTTCATTCTCAACTCTATAGACTAGCCAATTTCCTATGAGAGGAAAGACTAATACAATGTCCTTCCAAACAATAAAGTCCACATGATTGATATTTTAGATAGATTATGACACAATATTATGATTAAAGTAACTCACTATTGATGTTTTTGTGTCATGCCTTCTGGGTCATCTTTGACTCAAGGTTATAATCTATGTGATGCGTACAATACTATCTTATGACACTGAGATCATGCCTCTTGGCTTGTTTTTTGAGTGTGTTTGTTAGTTCTGTGATGTTTACATTTACAATTTAGGGTTGTGGGAAAAGAAAGAGTTAGTTCTTGGAAATAGCTCTACTTGAGGATAATTTCCTTCTTTGTTGATTCTTCTTCTTTCTCCTCTCCCCTTGATTAAAAACTGTACATACTTTTCAAAATCTACAAAGAAAAACTACTCTTAAAGTAGATTTCGATCTTTAAAAAAAAGCTATATAAATAGTTCAAAATCCATTTTCCTCTTAATTGAGAACTCTACATGCTTTTCAAAATCCACAAAGAAAAACTACTCTTAAGATGGATTTTGAACTTTGAAAAAAAACTAAATAAATAATTCAAAGTCCACTACCTACATGTATAAATAGTTCATAATCCACTGCTTGTAAAACAGGTCTCATGTAAAAAAGAAAAGTGAAAATAGAGATCGAAATCTTTGAATAAGATCAATCAAAGTACCCATATACAAAGTACCCATTAGTTACGTCGAAAGGCGTACACCTATTGATAATGGGCAGATTTAATAGGTGTTTACTTTTTTACATTTACCTAATCATATTTAAAAATTACTTTGATAGCTCACTGATTGCCACGTAAGTGATTAACATAAATTAAAATATTAACACCAAATAAATGAAGCTCAACCATTTATTTGTTAATCAATAATAAAATTTAATATTTTCTTTTAATCTTAACAGACTTTCGACAACAAGACGCATATTGAGCCAGACAAACTCCCCCAAAAAGATGAGGACCGACCAAAGAACCCATGCAAGGATGAGTGGGTTAGAAAAATGTATACGTGGAGCTTTATACAATTTCGAATTCCCTGCAAAAGTATCTAACTGAAAACTCTCATACCGTTGGTCGTTTCAGAGATTTTATCGACCGCTTATATCTTCGTACTCCTATCTTTTTTTAACACTTGTGTTATTTACATCGGGCCAATTTTCGAGTAGTCTCTTAAAAAACCATGTTTATTTCTCTCCGTACAAAGTGGAGATATGCGAATTTATAAATATATATATTTAATAATATTTTATGTATTCCTAACATTTCACTTGGGAGTGCATGTATATTGCATGCAAATGAAACTACATACAAAGTGGGCACTCTCCAACCACGTGTGGACTCTACCTGCCAGTCGCGAGATGTTCACTGAGAGAAAGTTGCTGGTCCCATTTAAACACAAAATCTCTTTTATGACACCAGGTGTGCCATTATTGGAAGATAGAAAGATCTCAGATGGCCTATAGCTTAAAGTTTTCAAGAGGAGGTAAAGAGATCTTTTAAGTAATAATAACATGCGTAACTATAGCCGCTGTTGGAGATTTAAGCGGTCGTATTTGATGTGGAGAAAAAGATATGATTGACCGGTAGTAATATGATTTTTAAAAGAATCTCAAGGGAGTGTGATATAATAAACACTGAAAGGGCAAGATACCCACTCCATAAACGCAGCAGCAATTATTAGGGTTTTGTATATGACAGTTCTGACAAATGACAGGTAGCTCTACATATAAATATAGACGAAACCGCTCGGACTGTTAGTCTAGTTTCTCCTCATCATTCAATCTGTTGGCCTTGCTGTTTGCGCTTGTTTTATCCTGCTCAGCTCTCTTTAGCCATCAAGTATCCAGGGGACGAGCAGATTCTTTCATTAATTGTTGAGGATTTAAAGTTGAATCCAGCAAAATGAGCGTTTTAAATTTCCAGTTGTCAGCTAGTAGGAAGTTATTAGCTTCTCAAGCGGCACCTTCTCCGAGGGGAGAGGAGCACACTGGGTGGTCTAGTACTTACCTCAGCGAGGGCACTCTCAACTCCGATCTAGCTGTCATTCTCGCAGCTATGGTTTGCGCTCTCATCTGCGCGCTTGGCCTCAACTCGGTGCTCAGATGCGCACGTTGCTACAGAAGACGAATGGCGGGCGACTCATCCGATGGGGTGGTAATCCTGCTGGCCAACACTGGATTGAAGAAGGAGGCCATCAAAACATTGCCGATTGTTGTTTACACATCTGCCTCTAAGCTGCCACCGGGCTTGGCCACTGATTGCCCCATCTGCTTGGCCGAATTCGGGGAAGGAGAAAAGGTGCGAATGTTGCCCAACTGTGATCATTGTTTCCACATGGAATGCATTGATAAATGGCTCACCTCGCATTCTTCATGCCCTATGTGTAGACATTCTCTGAATTCCCTTAACCGAAACAGGAAGCCAAAAGGTGCAGCTGCAACTAGTCAGGCCCCCGAATCAAACAACGCGATCCACGTAGTGATAGAGAGCACAGATTCAACTCAAACGATTCCCCCACGCGCCGAAGAAGCGACGAGCGTTACGACTTCTTCACCGTTGCCTCCGTCTTTAGTTTCTGAAAATGAAAGTTCATGTGATCCGATGAACAATGTGGGCTGAGTTATTCATATGGGCCGGGTTATTCATATACAAGTTTTTCATGGAATCTGTGAGGCGAATCTGATATACGAAATGCCATTTTCTCAATTACGGCCAATGTGTGGAGCTGTAATTGCAGTGCAGCTGGAAGATAGTTTGGTGTAATATTGCATATAATTTTGAATCGGAACAAAGATTTTAGTATGGTCATAAACTTTTTAGGGAAAATCCTGAGAGCACTCGCACGTAATTATCTATCCTTTTCACAAGTTTTAAAAATTTCGAAAGCTTATAAAAATACTAAGATCCGTTTATGTTAATAATATGACAAATCTGTCAG
>ML795187.1:350374-383763 GCA_009831015.1 Picea engelmannii
CCCCCTAAAGCCTACTAGGGAGCGCTACAACGCTCTGATGGTCATTTTGAGGGAGCGCTACCTATTCTGGGCAGTAGTTAAGTTGTTGAGATGAATGGGGGAAGGATCCTTTCATTCTTGGAAGGCAGTTGGATTCGAATCCTTAGTCCAGCCATGATCTTAGGGTAGATCCTTAACTGAAGGAGGCAAATCCTTAACTTCCCCAAGGATATCTCAAGTGGTTAAAGCCCCTCAAAGGCTATATAAGCAAGCTTTCTCATGGTGAAAGGGGACTGGAAAGGGAGAATCACACCAAACTTATGATCTTATAAGTGGTGTTGGAATAGAGATATTTTGGAAGCAAGAGACCTATGATCTCATAGGGAGCAATCAGTGAAGCTATCATCATTCGGATTGTGGATCTTTTGAGCAAGGGATAGACAAGGAGGACTTGACGAAGCTACTGCAATTCATCTACGACTGTAAGCAATGTTTTGTCCTCATTAATATAATTTGCTTGACATGTTTCTTTCTAATTTGTGTTCAATCTCACATGAATTTGTCTCTTTAGGAGATAGATCTATTTTCAAGCTAATATCAATAGAGTAGAAAGTGGTCGTACTGTTGTTTTGTCTATAGAGCTCATCGAGGAGCGAAAGATTGGAGCTCAACTCAGAGCGTACAGGGACAAACGCCGATAAAAAGGTACTTCTGTTCTCCTTCCTCCTCATGCATTAGTTTGTATAGATTTGAAAGGAAGTCAGTGTCCACGTTAAGCACTTTCTGTCTTAGAGTTAGCAGTCTATCTCTTTGAGGCAATCTACCTGTCCGCAGGGAGATTTTCCTACAACAGCGATGCCCTTGACCTGTGTGTCTACTATCTGATCAGTGGATTCATGTTCCATGCATTCAGGGTTGATCTCTATTGGTGTCAACTGTTCAACGATCTCCGAGGTGTCCAATAATGGTGGAAAATATGGCCGGAGGAGGTCCACATTGAACACTGGGTGCAAGCCAAGGAAGGGGGGAGTGTTGAATTCAAAATCATTGTCCCCCATAGCCTTGATGATAGTGTAAGGCCCATAGCGAAGTGGACATAGCTTCTGATGGGGCTCTATAAGGAGTTCTTTCTGCAAATTTAACTAGACCTTGTCTCCCACCTGAAACTTGTGCGGTACCCGGTGTTGATCATGGTGCTTCTTGTACTTAGCATTGGATTTCTGTAAAATCTCATGGACCTGTTAGCAGATGTGATGAATCTACTCAATAAATCTGGTGAATTTGTCAACTTCAGAATGAACATGGGAAGATTTTGTCCTTGTGGTTGCAATAGGTAGTGAAACATCAATGGGACCCAAGGGCTAGAATCCGAGCCCCACCTGAAATAGGCTATCTTTGGTGGAGCTATGGAGAGCCCTTTTGTAGCTGTGTTGAACATAGGGAAGACTCTCATCCCATGTACACAGATGCTTAGAGTTATACATGCGCATGATATGCACAATCATCCGATTAACGAACTTTGTTTGGCCATCGGTTTGAGGGTGGAAGGAAGTGGATTTAGTGAGCTTGGTGTCCAATAGTGACTAGAGACTCGACCAAAATGTGATGAGGAACCTGTTGTCCCGATCTAAGATGATGGTCCGTGGTATCCCAAAATGGACCCACACTCATTCGAGGAAGAGCTTAGCAGTATCTATCGCTATGATTCTCTTCTTGCAGGTTGTGAGAATGGTCATCTTTGAAAACCGATCAACCACCACAAATACACAATCATTTCCTTTCTTGGTGGACAGAAGGCCAGACATGTAATCCATCGAGATGGATTCCCAAGGCCTCTCGAAAGTAGGAAGAGGGGTGTGTAAGCCTTTCTTCTTGAAGGCTGGCTTGGCAATGCAACAAGCAATGCAAGATCTGATATACTTCCTGACATCCTGCTGAATTTTTGGCCAATTAAAAAATTTCTGTAGAATGACCACAATTTTCTCTAGGCCAAAATGTCCTGCCATATGACTGTACTGAGCCTCCCAAATCAGCTTTTCACGCTCGCTTTTAAGAACATAGAGGTGGCCCAAATGGCATAACAATCCATCCTGAATGTGAAAATTGGTGACATTCATGCATGTACCCAAGAGTTTATAGGTGGTGGCGAAGTCCGGATCTCGATGATAAAGTTGGGGCCACTCAGATGCCTCATGCCCATAGGAATGGTGCATGGTGGTGAGTGCAACCACAGGAGGTCGACTGAGGCAGTCAACAACATGATTTTTTTTGCCCGTCTTATACTTGATGTTGAGATGGAATCGTTGGAGGTATGTGGACCAATTTTGATGGTGGTTGTTCTACAACTTCCCCTATGTTTGTATGAACCGTAGAGGCTTGTGATCAGTGTGGATGATTGTCTCATTTCCTAGGATGTAATGTTTCCATTGGCGACAGACTTTCATAATGGAATACATTTCCTTGGCATAGGAGGGGTCTTTTCGGATGGTATCTGAGTGTCTCACTATGGTATGCTATTGGATGACCATGCTGAGTGAGAACTATGCATACAACATAGTCGAATGCATCAGTCTCAATCTCAAACGATTGTTGCATATCTGGTAAGGAGAGTATTGGAGTTGAGCACAAGCAAAGCTTCAGATCATCAAATGCTCATTGTTGTTCATTCCCCCATACAAACATTTCCCCGCCACTTCCCTTGGTCACTTGATTGAGGGCCCATGCAATATGAGAGAATCCCAACATGAACCATCGGTAGAAGTTGGCAAGTCCCAGGAAGCTTTGAAGCTCGATTAGTGTGGTCAGGGATGGCTAGTCACGGATGACTTGGATCTTAGCTGGATCCACATGTACCCCATGCTCATAAAAAATGTAGCCCAAGTATTGGACCCTGTTCATGTCAAAGGAGCATTTTTTCAAGTTGGCATATAGCTTGTGTTGCTGCAAAGTGCTCAAAACCTGATGAATATGCTGAATGTTCTCCTCCCAAGTTCTACCGAAGATGAGGATGTCATCCAGATATACCACCACAAAAGAGTTGGTGAAGGGTCTCAATACATTATCCATCAACCTCTTGAAAGTTGTTGGTGCATTTGTTAAACCAAAAGGAATGACCAACCATTCAAAGAGACCATCTTTAGATTTGAAAGTTGTCTTCCATACATTAGTCGGTTCGATGGGAACTTGGTGGTAGCCAGAGTTTAGGTCAATCTTGCTGAAGAAATTTCCCCCCTTGAGTTGGTCAAGAAGGTCATCAATTCGGGGAATTGGGTACCAATTCATGACTGTGATTTTGTTTAATGCTTTGTAATCAATATAGAGCTTCCATGTTTCGTCTTTCTTCTACACTAGTATAATCGAGCTTCTGCAAGGGGAGGAGCTGGGTCTGATGTGCCCCTTTTGAAGAAACTCTTGGATCTGATGCATGATTTTGTCATTTCCATTAGCGAGTGATGATAGAAGGGTCCATTAGGCATAGGTGCATCGAGGGTTAGATTAGATCATTTGGATGCTTGACTTAGCAGTGCGTCGGTACCTCAGTGGGTGAGGAGAAGATGTCTCTGTACTCTTCTATGATCCTTTTCACTTTCTTCGTTTGCAAAGATAGGATTTGTATAGAGGTCACAGATGTGGCAGTGACCTTCTTCTTACTATGAGCACGGATCACAAAGAAGATGAACTTCTCGGTCTGTGAAATGACCTTACTGCATTGCTTAGCAAAGATTAAAGAAATAGCAGTAGGAAGCGCTACCTCTGGTATCTTGTACAATTGTATACCCAAAGTAATAATAAAAATGTGGGGTCTAGACTCATACACAACATGTCACTTCCAAAAATATGGCTGTCCTAAAAGAACATCACAAACTTCAAGGGGATAAATATCACACAATACCTCGTCTTTGAAGGGATTGATGTCGTAGGGAAGACGACACTATTGGCTGACACAAATACCTCTTGCTTGGATAATCCAGTCGATGGTGTAGGGATGCGAGTGTGGTGTCATTGGTAGGTCCAACCGATGATGACCTCTATTGAGATCATTTTACTCTGACTTCCACTATGACAATGAAACGAAGTGGATCCCACTTTACCCACATATGTGAGTGAAAGAGGCATTCCCCTTCGTCTGGTTCTTCTAGTTCACTTGGATGGAATTTTGTGGTAGCGACAGTGGCACTGGGTTCAACATAGATAATCCGCTTCCCTCCTTATGGATTTGATTCGGAGTCAGAATCTTCCTCTGACTTAGAATCTTTCAGCTCAACCACTAGTGACTTCTTGGAGAGACATTCTTCGGTGTTGTGCCAAGGGATTTTATGGTATTCACACCACTTTCCTATGTCCTTATTTGACTTCTCATTACCCTTCTTGGGTTGTGACTTGGATTGGTTGTATTGAGAGTGGAAATATTTGTTATGTATCTTATTTTGTGGGTTGGGGCCGCCTTTTCCCTGCTTCATTTTTGAGGAGTTTGTAGATCCAAACTCTCGTCTCTTCTACTTAAATTTATGCTCGATCTTGACAACATATCTATAAGCCGCACCTAATGATGCGATGGCCAGAAAATCCATTTATGTTTAAATGTATCTATGCATAAAACCACAGTATTTGAGCACCAAATGTCATTCAGAGTCATTGATACCCAATTTGGTGCGCAGGGTATGGAAAATATTGGTGAAATCTGGTACCGTCTGGTCCCTTTCCTCACACAAAATGGTCCATCTTGTGTATTAGTCCTTGTAGCTTCCAACAGGGTAGTACTGTTCTTTAATGGAATCCTTGAAGGAATCCCATGTGGGGCCGACCACAAGTATTTCATATTCCTCTATGGCCCTTTTATTAGAGTAAGTATCCCACTAGTCATTAACATGGGGGACAACCTTGAGGAGTGCAAAAGTAATCTTTTCCCTGTCAAAAAAATTGTGGACTGAAAAATACCTTTCAAACAGATTCAACCATTTATCTACAAAACACACATCTATTAGTCCTTCAAATAATGAAATATAAAAATTTACTTGTACCTTGAAGGGGGTGCATGGCCTCTTGATGAAGATGCGTTTCCTATGGGAAACCGCCGAAGGATTTGTGTAAAGTTGTCCATCATTCCATTATTTTGTCATGCAAGGGCTTCCTCGAGCAAAAATTTAAAAGGTTCTCCTGCTCCATCATCTTGCTTCTCATCCCCCATGAGTTGTTGTCGGGCTCGGCGTGGCCGATCTTGCAAAGTCTTGACTCGTTCGAGTCCCAAATTCTTGTACCCAGATCTTGTCAGGGACATGCACAAAGAAAAATAAATGGAGAGTAGACCACTTTGATACCATTGATCCAGATTTATGAGCAGAACGTAATGAATAACATACTAAATACAATAACACAAAGATACAAAGAACACCAATAGATATCTAGTGAATAATAACTTCTATTGAATAAATAAAATAGGCTGAAATTGTAAAAATGCAGAACTGAAATAACTTGCTCGAATGGTGGTAGCTATCTTTGAGAAGAGATGTGGTTGCTACGTGTATCCTTTTGAAAAAAATGATTACAATGAGGCTCCAGAGGCATTTTTAACATTACTCATGAATTCCAAAACCATATACATCCAAAAAACTAACCCTAGGAGATGAAACACCAAAAGTTATGTGGGCCCCGATGGGTAAGTTGGTACCTCAAATTCCCAGGGTCGTAACTTTTGCATACGACCTCCGTTTTAGGCGTGTGATAGCTCGTTGGAAAGGAAATTTCGCAAAATATGCATTGTGCCGTCAAAATCTAACTTCATCTACATTATGACTATGTAAAGCCAATAAAAAATTGTTTAGGGCCACAAAATGGCCCTGTAAGAATGATGTACTGATATGAAAACTTCCAAAATAAGCCAGTTGGAATAGGTGGGTGGCCACCAATATCCACCTGGATGTTGTGTAGGGCTTCAGGATAGCCCTAGAAGTGTAGAACCCACAATTACAAATAAATTTCATCATTACAAAGAAACGTGTTGAACTAAAATTTGTCAAGAGAAGTCAGTTGGAATAGGTGGGTGGCCACCAATATCCACCTAGATCAGGAAAAAACGATGGGCTTGGAAAAATTGCATTGCAAACGAAGGTGCCACACACCCTCTACAAAGGAACCCATGAATGAGACACTACAACCCCTTGTATGTCATGAACCCCATTCCCATTGAGTCTTGACCCTTAACAACTTCATCCACTTTACATGGCTTAGAGAGGGATCTCATGGAAACACTCCTTGACTGATCCAGGTGGATATTGGTTGTCAACCACCTATTCCAATTAGCTCCTCCTATCAATTTTTAGTTCAGAACGTTCTTCTGTACTTCTTTGTAATTATGGTTTCTACATTTCTGGGGCTTTCTGAAGGTGGAGACTGATGGTCGCCCACCTAATCGAACTAGCTTATTTTGGAGTTTTTCATGTCATCACATATTTCTGTACTTCTAGGGCCGTTTTGGTGCCCTAAAAAATGTTTTTTTTTGTGTGCCATAGTCAAATTATAAACAGAGTTAGAGTTGACGAAATAATGCATAGTTCTCGAAAATACCTTTCCAACGGGCTATCACGTGCCTACAATAGAGATTGTATGCAAAAGTTACGACCTTGGGAAGTTAATGTACTAACTTACCCAGATGGGGCCCACATGAATTTTGGTGTTTCATCTCCTAGGGTTAGGTTTTTGGATGTCTAGGGTTTTGACATTCATGTTTATCATAAAAATACTTTTAGAGCCTCATTGTAATCATCTTCTTGTGAATGAGCATATCCGTCACATCTCTTCTAAGAGATAAAGCTTCCACCATTCTAGCGAGTCTTGCACTCTGTATTGTTACAATCTCTTTACAATTCTTTGATTAATAGAAATCAAGTATTGTTGTATTTCTGTGTTTCTGGAAATTTTCATGAGTATTTCATTGTAATTTCTCTTCTTTCATTTCATTCCGAAAATAATCCGAATCAGTGGTATCAGAGAAGGCTGCTCTTGATCATTTTTCAACGCATGTCCCCGAAGAGGTTCAAGTATAGACATTTAGGTCTCGAGCTTGTCTCTCTTGAGGACAATCACTCTCGCACGCCCAAGAAACCCTCGATGGAGCCATAAAATAAAAACTACGGAGCATAAGATTCTATTAACCTGTTTCTTGAGAAAGCTCTCGCACGACAGATGGATGAAATGATGGAGATTTTTTCACACATCCTTCAATGCCTACCAATAGAAACAAACGCATATTCATCAAGCGACCATTTTGGAGGAACCTGTCCCTTCAATGTACAAGTTATTTTTGATATTCCCATATTTGAAGGTCTGATAGATGCGAATGCCTTAGAAAATGGTTAAATCTATTAGAAGGTTATTTCCCTGTTCAAATTTTTTTTGACAGGGAAAATATCACCTTTTCACTCCATAAGGCTCTCCCCCATGTCAAACATTGGTGGGAAACTTACTGGGAGCAAAGTTCCACAAAGTAATCTAGAATATATGGGGCCGAGCCCACTTGGTATTTTTTGTGGATGCGGTCAATGAACAGTACTATCATGTTGATAACTATGAAGACCAATACATGAGATGGACCACACTACGACAAGAGAAGAGCCAAACAATGTCGGGGTTCACAAATACTTTCCATACCTTACACACCAAAATGGGTATTAAAGAATTCGAGTGACATCTGGTTTTAAAATACGACTCGGCTCTGCATAGGTACATCCAAACTGAAATTTATTTCCTAAAAATCTCATCATATGGAGCTGCCTATTGATATGTTGTCAAAAACGAGCATAAATTTAGGCACCAGAATAATAGGAATTCATGTCTACAAATTTGCAACAACCAAACCATGGTAAAGATGGCCCTAACCAACAACCTATAGACAAGTAGTCCAAGATGCATGAAAAAAAGGGTAAAGGAAAGACGAAGAATGACATTGGGAAGTGGTGTGACTTCCACAAAAGCCCCTGGCACAACAACGATGAATGTCGCTCGAAAAAATCATTGGTGGCTTAGGTCAAAGATACGAAGATGAACCCTGATTCAAAATCTGATCTAGAAAATATTGAAACAAGATAGATCATCAATGCAGACCCCACTGCTACTATCGTGACCACAACAATTTAATCAGAAGAACCAACAGATCCCGAAGAGGGGGAGCGCCTCTTCCATTCACAGATGTGGGTGAAGGGGACCCTGTTGCATTTCATTGTTGATAACGAAAACCAAAAGAATCTCATATCAGCTAAGGTCGTCAAACAATTGGGGTTGTCGACAACACCACACTTGCAACCATACAAAACCAAGTGGCTTCACTAGGGACAAGATCTTTGTATTAGCCATCAGTTTCTCTTGTCCTATGGCATCCATCCCTTCAAGGATGAGGTAGTGTGTGATTTTTCCCCTCTTGATGTCTGTGATGTTGTTTTGGGCCAACCATATATGTGGAAAAGTCACGTTGTCTATGAGTCTAGACCCCATAGTGTCATTATTACTCTGGGTGGTCATCTCTATAGGATACCAGAGGTAGTTCTGACTACTACTCCACCAAAGCAGTGCCACAAGGTAATATCTCATACTGCGAGATTCATCCTCTTCACAGTCTATTTAAATGATGCACAAAAGACCATTACAACCATTGCAGCCTTAACACCTGCTATCCAGAAAAAATAGATTGCTGAAGAGAAAGAAGATATTGTTTCTTCACCTACAATGGTGCCTACACAATACCTTATCAAATCCAGAGACAACAGGTTGATGGAACATATTGAACCCTACCAACAATAGGTTTGTGACAGTCTTACACATACCAAGAAACACAAATTCTCCAACAAGGCACACAACTCACCAAGATTCAGATTTAGAAAACGCTTTCCCCTCTTCCTTGGGAACTCAACCCAATGGAGACCATTGCTTCCTCAGGGAGGTGGACTGGTCTAGGTGGATATTGGTGGCCACCCAACTATTCCAATTGGCTCCTCCTGTCATTTTTTAGTTCAACATGTTCTTCTGTACTTCTTTGTAATATTGGGTTCTACACTTCTGGGGCTGTATGAAGCCCTACACATCTTCCAGGTGGACACTGGTGGTCGTACACCTAATCCAATTGGCTTATTTTGGAAGTTTTCATGTCAACACATCTTTCTATACTTCTAGGGCCATTTTGGAATTCATGTTTATCATAAAAAGGCTTTCAGAGCCTCATTGTAATCATCTTCTTGTGAATGAGCGTAGCCGTCACATATCTTCTCAGAGATAAAGCTACCACCATTCTAGCGATTCTTGCACTTTGTATTGTTACAGTCTCTTTACAATTCTTTCATTAATAGAAATCAAGTATTGTTGTATTTCTTTGTTTCTGGCAATTTTCATGAGTATTTCATTGTAATTTCTCTACTTTCATTTCATTTTAAAAATAATCTGGATCATTGACCTAGGGAAATATCTTCCCGATAGGACACCTCATCAACCCTCCCATATTCAAGCTTGGAAAGTTGCATAATTTCTTTGAGCACTTGCTTGTTTGACATGGTAATATTTGATGCACATGATTAGGTGTCTCATTTATTGACTTGATTTACTTATCATGATATTTTCACTTGAGATCCTTGGAGGGCATGCTTATTTGTCTTTGCAAGACCTAGTTGGTGGACAATTTTTGAGGAACAAGCCTAGCTTGGGCTTCCATGGGGCTTGAAGCCCATAGGTGGATGCCAAGGGCTCACATGTCGGATGATAGAGATGAAACTTTGGAGGCCTAGAAGAAATTGTGGACGCCATAACCTAGCCATTACATGCCAAACATTTTTCCTAGGAGAGAAAAAATATCACCTTTATAGGCATGATGTCACCTAGGGGGGCTAGGGTTTGGTGGTGATCTTACCACTCATTGACACATGGACATTTTGAGGAGAATGGGGATTTGACCATGAAGGAAGTGACTTGGATTCTTGACATGTGGCTTTGGGAAGCCTAACTACACTCCTCCTATGTAACACCCCTAGTTTTGAGCCCCCATATTAAATAATGTATTGTTACATCGCTAAGAGGTCAAAGTTCCCAAACAATTATTAAAATGCCAATGTGCATAAGAAATCTAATGTGTGATCATTATTAATATTACATACATCGTTGGTTTCTAGACGAGCAAGGACTAGGAATAGATGAAACCACGATGGCCATAGGATATATTCGGGAAATATCTGAATCCTTCACAATCATCAGATTTGAGAAAATAACGTGGAGGTTAAACCCTCAAGTCCTTCGGACTTTGCTGCTTCGATAGTTTCAAGTTCCTTGTCATAAAATAAGCCCGAAGACCTGAAGCTCTGAAGTCCTGTAGTGAATCTACGTCGTAGATTATAGGGAGAAGTGCTTGATCGTTGGATATGGCCAAGGGCAAATCAAAGCCATTGGATCAACCGAAGATAATGAGGTGAAGCAAAGTGGAGAAGATCAGACTCCAACCATTCGATCTGTGTGCGAGCAAATGTGAGCCGTCGATCTCACAACGGTTTGGAGATTGGGCACTCTGGGAGAAGCGAGCCTTAAGCTACAAGGAAGAAAGTCTCCCAAAGTCTCGAACTCCAGAGTAAATCTAGACCGTTAGTGTTTGGGGATATGTGTCTATAGATCATCCTATTTAGAAATTTGACGTTGAGGGGATTTGAGGTGTAGTGTGGAGAAGTCTCTTGAAGTCCCGAAGTCCCAAATTCGTAAAGCACCATAGTGATGTGGAATGATGACATCACCTAGGGTGATGTGGACCTACTCTAAGCATGCCACATGTCACTTATTTTTCTACCACTTACAATCCCTTAGTACCAATTGGGACATGACACATGTCACCCGTTGGTGGGGCCACGTGTCATGACATTAATTGTTGGACAACCGAGCAAAGGAGATTTCCATATTCACCAATTCAACGTTCAGAAGGAATGAAGTGGAATGAAGGTGAAACCTCCCGAAGTTCTGAAGAGAAAAGTAAATCCTCATCGTTGATCGAGAGAGGACACGTGGCAGCAGATCTCGTAGTCCAAAGACTTGGCACTCCAGAGGATTCAAGGTATAAGTAGGCGGGGTCAAGGACTCTCAAAGGCCCGAATGACGGAGTCCATCTCAATCATTGATTACAGAGGATACGTGGTAGTAGATCCTGCAATCTCGATACTTGGCACTCCAGAAGGATTGAGTGTGTGGACAGTCCATAACTCCTGAAGCCGGAGTCCCCGAGCTCATGTTGACCGTTAGATCTATAGATCTGTGGTGGAGATTTGGTTTAATATTCCACATAATGTTAAAGTTCCAAACAATAATTGGATTTCAAATGTATAACTGTGTATTTCATAAAAAATGCGGACCTGCCAAAGGTAGGATCCACCACTACGCTTTATAATCTCCGCAATGAATACACATCATTCAATCTACGATCAAATTTCAAACTCAAAACAAAACTGTATTGAATTTAAATTACAGGTACAGGTCCCTATGTTAACCCGTGTGCATATACAATCTCTGCAATGGATTATGACTGTTGATCTCAGCCCTCGATTGATTTGTAACCACATGATTTTAGATGTAATAATTCAAACACAGAAAAGCGCTAAGAAGGGCTAAGCCCGCGGTTTCGAGTCGTGGTCAGTTGGGAAAGTGGTTTGAAGGAAGTGCTTGTGCATAATTGATTTCTGTATCAGCCCAAGGATAACATGAAAGTGTTATTTATATCTATTCTTCATGAATTAAAAGTACCTTTAACATTGTTTGGAAAATTTTGTTCTTCATCTGCTTAACTCTGAAAAAATGGTCACTTGCACATTTTGCAGAATTAAGGGGTTTAAAAATACCATGTCAAAATGCGTATTCGAGAAATGGAAGAAGATGAGGGAGCCTCCAACCATGATAAAGAGGCCGAAGGCCATAATACCAGAGTTGGTAATGCAAAGATGAAATCCAACAGATACAAGGGCCGAGGGGAGAAAGAAACTTTGATAGAAATGTAGGAATCCTGAAAATAGAAGTGCAGAGCTACAATGAAGACAATGGGAGGCTTATGAGAGAGAAAAGTTAGATAAATTCTTGAGTGCTGCATATTTTAAATCAGTTGCAAGGAAAAGCAAAGAATGACTCAAAGCAAGAGGAAGAAGGAAGGAATCATGAAACAAGAGATGATTGTGAAAGGGTCAGTTATTCCAGGAGTGCTAGCAGAGATCATAGGAATCACTCGACTCCTTACTCAACAAGAAGGTCTTATGAATATGAATATTCCATAAGCAGTCCAGAGGTGTCTCCTTTTAGGTAGTAAAGAAGAAGGCATGAAATGGACAGTTTGAAAGGAGAGATGAGGAATCTCAAGAGACCATCCTTTGATGGTGAAAGAGAAAGGGAAGAAGATGTTGAATCATGGTTTCTTGGACTCGGGAGATATTTCCAATTGCATAACTATTCATCAAATCTAGAAGCTAGAATTTCCACCTACCACTTACATGGGAAATATGCAATGTGGTGGGATCAAATGAATTAAGTTGGTCATGTTAATGAGAATAGGATCACTTGGAAGAAATTCAAGAAGTATTTTCAGGAGGAGTACCTCTCAGATCATTTATATGACAATAAAATGGAGGAGTTATTTGAACTCTGGTTGGGAAGCATGTCCATGGTAGAATATGAGAAGAAGTTCTTGGGATTGTTAAAGTATGTTGGGTTTATAAATGATGAAAAGGTGAAAATACAGATGTTTTTGAGTGGACTGCCAACCTTTTATAAATAAAATATTCGGTATGATGAACCCAAGACCTTGACTAAGACTATCAGGAAAGATAAGTACCTGTATGAGCAAGGTTAAGGCAGAGAAACCATGCAAAAATATTGGAAGGATAAGAAGAAGGAGAAGTATGATCAAAGGAAGAAGGGATTAAAGCTTCCTTTCCATAGAAATGAGCCTAATAAAAATTATCAAGACCGGTATGCTATGGATAAATCCAAGAAAGAAGACTCCTCGGGAAAAAGGGGAAGACCACGAATCCAATGTTGGGGATGCAAGGAAGATCACCTGTAAAAATATTTCCCACACAAAAAGGACAGAGTGAAGACTCTGCACAACATCCAAGAGGCTACAACAATGGAAGACATGGGGAGAATTTATGTAGCCTTAGATGATCGACAAGAATAACACCAATCCAACATGATCAAGGTGAAAGGTAAGATCATAAATCAACCTGTTTCTATTTTAATTGATTCAAGAAAAAATCATTGTTACATTGACCCTAAAATAGTGGAAATATTACATTTGGAGAAAACTAAGCTTGGGAAATAAAGTTTGGCTCAACTAGCCACATGAACCAAAAGGAGAATCCATGATATGGTTAGAGGTTGCTCCATAAGTCTTAATGGTGTGAATACTAGTGCTAATCTGAATATCATACCATTGGGATCTTACAATATTCTAATTGGAAAGGATTGGTTGCACAAGCATCATGCTGTTCTATATTGTCATAGCAAGGCATTTACATGTCTTAATGGAGATGGAAAACAAAGCACTGTGAAAGGTGTACCAAGACCCATCTCTATAAGGGATATTTAAGCTTATAACTGAATAGATGTTTAAGAAAGGGTTTCAATCGTATGGAGCCCATGTGGAGGAGCCAAAAAATACAAAGGGGCCAAGCCTTGAAGATTTTACAGTACTACAAGAATTCGAGGATGTATTCCAGGAAATACCAGGGTTTCCACCAAAAAGGGAAATATATTTCTGTATTGATTTAGTCCCAAGAGCTGCCCCGGTGTCAAAAACACCTTACAGAATGAGCACACCATAGTTAAAATAATTACAAATGCAGTTGGAGGAATTGCTGAAGAAAGGGTACATACTCCCAAGTGTTTCACCTTGGGGAGCACCAATACTCTTTGTGAAGAAGAAAGATGAAACCTTGAGGCCGTGTATTGAATTTTGACAACTGAATAAGTCTACTATAAATAAGAAGTATCCTTTACCCAAAATTGATGACCTCTTTGATCAACTAAGAGGAGAAAATATATTTTGAAATATAGACTTGAGATCGAGATACCATCAGGTACGAATCAAGGAATAAGACATCCATAAGGAAACCTTCAGAACCAGCTATGGGCATTATGAATTTGTAGTGGTGCCATTTGGACTAACCAATGAACCAATTGTCTTTATGTGCTTAATGAATGTCATATTCAGAGACTACTTGGATAAGTTTGTCATAGTATTCCTGGATGACATACTTGTCTATTCTAAGTTAGAGAAAGATCATGAACATCACCTAAGATTGGTATTGCAAGTGATGAGGGAACATCAGTTGTATGACAAGCTGAGTAAGTGTTCCTTTTATCAAAAGAAGATCCATTACTTGGGGCACATTATTTCAGAACAGGGTATAGTAGTGGAGCCAGAGAAGATTGAAGCCATTAGAGGATGGCCAACTCCCATGAATGCTTCAGAAGTTAGATATTTTATGGGATTAGCTGGTTACTACAAAAGGTTAATATCAGGGTTCTCTAAGATTTCTCATCCCATCACTTCTTTGCAAAAGAAGGGAATGAAATTTGAATGGACATCTGAGTGCGAAGAGAAATTTAACTTGTTGAAGGAGTTACTCACTAGTGCACCTGTGTTAAAGATTGTTGACCCCAAATGAAAGTTTTGTGGTATGCACAGATGCATGCAAGGAAGGAATTAGTGGATTACTCACTCAAAATGGACATGTCATCAGTTATGAGTCCAAAAATCTTAAGGAACATGAGAGGAACTATGCCACACATGACTTGGAGCTAGCTTCCATTGTTAACGCATTGAATATGTGGAGGCATTACCTCATGGGGAAGAKATTTGAATTAATAACATACCATAGTGGTCTGAAGTATCTTTCTGAACAACCAACTTTGAATTCTAGGAAAACAAGATGACTAGAATTTTTAAGTGAATACGACTTTGATATCAAGCATATCAAAGGAAAATAAAATAAAATTGYCGATGMACTTAGTAGAAGAGTACATCTAATGCATGCTATAACTGTCAGTATGCATCAGTCAATATTGAAGGGAATAATTTTAGATGTTGTTGTTATAGATCAACATTACCTACATGCAAAGGAAATCTTGCAGAAAGAGGATGTACAACATCAAATGAAATAGTATGAGATAAAGGAAGATGGATTACTTATGCATAAAAATAGAATAGGATAGCAAGATAATTTAAAGTAGGAGAGCATGTTCTTTTGAAAGTAAATCCCAAGAAGAGCTCTTTGAAGTTGGGTAGCTGTACAACCTTATGTTTTCATTCTAGTATCGTGGTCTTTGAATCTTGAGTTTCACCAGTGTTTAGCTAGTCTATCTCTTGCATCTTTCACTTGATTTCTAGGACTTGTTTAGCAGCTTATTGTGCCATTTCATTGCTGATATATATTGTTACTAACAACTTCTATTAGGGACAAAAATATTAACTTTATAGTCGAATTTATTATATTGCATCATATACTTGGTTTTCTCGTGTCTTGAACATGTACTTCACTATTTGAAAGTCACTCAACACATTTGGAAACCCTTGAACCTTCTCAAGACTTTTTTCCAAGATCTTCATACCATTTATAATTGACCTCTAGGGACATCCTCTTCATATTCATCCTTTTCCATCTCATTCCCCCTAGGGTCACTAGGATTCCCCCCTTGAGTTGACTACCTCACCTCTAAAGTGATGGGAACACCTACCTAAGATGACACTAGGTAGGTGCCCTCCTAGTTGTCACTAATTGATGGTTGGGTTGGGGTTTTCCCAACCTAAAACTTGTACGGTAACATTTTGGTGTCATTACTTGGGGGGTTTGAATCATCTTATGGACCCTAACGAAACTTTGGAAAGCTATCCCAAACCCTTTTCTCTAGCTTTCATGTTGACTCCACCCAAGGGACATTCCCGTTCCACTTTTCTTGATGAGCTCTTCTTGAATCTCATTTGACAAATCCACCTTCTATGAACCCACCTTTCCCTTTTTCCCCCTTTCCCTCCTTCAGTGAGACTTGACCTCACTTGGCAAATCCATTGAGGTTTCCTTTCGGTCAATGGAATTATGGCTCCATGGGATGAAATCTCATCCATAACTTGTTATGACTCGAATATGGAATTTATACAGATGGGAAAGGAAAAGGCCGCTAATAAAGCTGGTAAGGAAATGATGAATCACATAAAAGAATTTCTTCCTACCCTTCACAATGAAGATCCAGATGAGACATTTGATGAAGAAGAAGTGATCATATCTGCCCTTCCATTTGATGAAGACATCCAAGCCTTTGTTCCTCCCACACATCAAGAAGAGAACATGATTAGTTGTAATCCTTTTGAATATCTTGATGAAACTTTATTCCATGACTTTGGAAATGAAGAGGTGTTGGAGGAGTCCTTGGACATGAAAAATATTTCTGAAAAAGGGCACATGAAGTAATCTACATTAAGAATCAAGCCTCATGTGATGAATAGGTGATGGAGGAGCATGCCCATGAAAAAAAAAATAATCTTGATGAAATGAAACATCCCAAGGCATCATTATCTTTTCTCTCGCATGATGTAGTTGAGGTTGTCCAACCATACTCTCCTCCTTTTCATGAAGTTCAAGAAACAACTATCCTCAGTGTTAAATGTGAAGATGCCCATGCCTCTACTCCTCCTGCACACAAAGACAAAGAGATGGTCACTTTTTCTGATGGTATTGTAAAAGAACCTTTACATATGGTTGATGAGAATATAAACACTTTCATACACACTAGCAGACGCAAGTGGGATTTTGGTCATCTCATTTTTGATAGAGACCCCATTTACGACATTGAGGGTAGCCCTTAAGAAAAGGGGTTTGAGTTGTCATATTCAGAGGACTACTTTTCATGCGTATATGATTCATATGTTTGCGAGCTTGATTATGACATGATTAAATATTTATTTGGGGACACTAAACCACTTTTGTCCTCAATTTTGGAGGAATACCAGGACATGGCCACCTCAAAGCGATTAGAGGATCATTCTTCAAAGAAAAAGTATTTTCATCCTGGATATTTTCATGAAGATTCACAGGTGAAGAGGTGGTGTTTTTATACACTTGAGCATGTCCCTTACCTCTTACCCTCTTCTCCAAGAGACCATGAATTATTCTTTCGATCTCTCATTTCCTCTCAGTCCTCAACAATTAGTGAGTCTTTGTGAACATATGAAGATGAGCCTTTGTCTACGTATAGTAGCCCCCTTCAAATATGGATTGATCGAGCTTGTGGATATCACTTCAAGAAATATTCCTTGCATGATCAGAGTTGTGGATATTCTTTCCAGCAGGATTTCCTCCCTCCCATCCATCTCCATGAGTTTCATTTCATTTCATGATTATATATCTATTTATGCTCATGATCATTACGTGCTTGAATTATCTTTGTTGTTTTACATAATCAATAACAGGGGGAGATACTTTGATGAGATGATCAACTAGTTTCACTGGTTGTATGAATTCACCTAACATCACCCATCACATGATCTTCAGGGTCATGAGGAGCCCAGGTAAGTAGGTAAGTTATTTTGATTACTTGCAATTTCATATTGATTTCTCATATTAGTTTAGATGCATTCTTTTTTTTCATTTTTCTCTACTTGCATATTGATTTGATGTTTAGTTTATAAGTTTTTGAAAAAATGCTAAAATTTTATTTTCTAGATTAGCCATTTTTGTATTTTTTATGTATATGGACAAAGGGTGATAGCACCACCATAGATGCTATGATGTTTTTGTCTAATTTTTGGAAGGCATAGGTCTACCAGGAGATGTTGTGGTTATCATTCACTCTAAGACCAACACATATCCCCAAGTAGGAGCCATATGTTATCCCCATTTTGTGGGGTAACTAAGGATATCATGTCTCGAGGCCCTTAGGTTGCACATATGGAATGCCGAGAGACTACATGACCAACGATATCCACTTGCACAGA
This sequence comes from Picea engelmannii, assembly GCA_009831015.1. Classification (NCBI taxonomy): domain Eukaryota; kingdom Viridiplantae; phylum Streptophyta; class Pinopsida; order Pinales; family Pinaceae; genus Picea; species Picea engelmannii. Next base: position 368,343 of record ML795187.1, read on the forward strand.
TGGAGACCCTTCTCACCACCATAGAGGTCAGGATTTTTAGGATGGAATCCACCACATCCAATGGCTTCCGGAAGGAGATGGGGCTTGCTCCATGAGTTAATCGTTAGGTATTATGGTGAGTGTCATTTCAATATTTGAGGCATTTGAGTATGCTGTATCTTAGACTACTTTAGATTTCATGAAATATGCTTGGACATTATGTGCTTTTCCCTATTGCACCTCGATGGTTAACATTGTTCCCTAGTAAGTGGTCTTCCTTGGGAATGGGTTTGCTACTAGGAAACTCCCTTGAAGAGCCATCATACCGTTCCCGATCATACTTACCACTTTTCATCGCTTAACCCCCCCCACCCCCCCATTTCCTTATCTCTTAGGATTTTAGGGTGTATTGACCCAAGAAGGGGTTGTCCCTCATTATATTGGAATAAGGGGATAAAGGCCTAGATGGATTGTTGTCGGGTAAAATATAAAATCCTATGTATAAACCTTTCATATACTTCGCCCAAGGATCCTCCAAGAAATCAACGAAATACTTATCTATAAGAAAAGGGGGACCCACAAGAAATATGATTATGAATGCTTAAGAGGTTAATTAGAGGATAGGAGGTCTCATCATGAGTCGGCCTATCATGTTCATGGATGAGACACTACAACCCCTTGTATGTCATGAACCCCATAGCCATTGAGTCTTGACCCTTAACCACTTCATCCACTTTACATGGATTAGAGAGGGATATCTTGGAAACAATCGACCTAGGGAAAGATCTACCCAATAGGACACCTCGTCAACCCTCCCATATCCAATGTTGGCAAGTTGCATAATGTCTTTGAGCACTTACTTGTTTGACATGGTAATATTTGATGCACGTGATTAGGTGGATCATTTATTGACTTGATTTACTTATCATGATATTTTAACTTGAGATCCTTTGAGGGCATGCTTATTTGTCTTTGCAGGACTAGTTGGTGGATAATTTTGCAGGAACAAGCCTAGCTTGGGCTTCCATGGGGCTTGAATCCCATAGGTGGATGCCAAGGGCCTGCATGCCATATGAGAGAGATGAAACTTCATAGGCCTAGAAGGCATTGTGGATGAAATAACCTATCCCTCACATGCCAAACGTTTTTCCAAGGAGAGGAAAAACGTCACCTTTAGAGGCATGGCGTCACCAAGGGAGGATAGGGTTTGGTGGTGAGCTTACCACTCATTGACACATGGAAATTTTGAGGAGAACGAGGCTTTGAAAATGAAGGAAGTGACTTGGATTCTTGATATGTGGCTTTGGGAAGCCTAACTACGCTCTTCCTACACCAACGACTTGCTCCTAGTGTCAAAACGTCCCCTAAAGGGGTGACACCACTTTGCATTAGGGTTTGTTTTTGTGTACAAGTAAATTTTAAGTGAATTATTTAATATTATTTTGTAAAATGGGTAAGATTAGGGTTGTTGACCCCTAGTCTTGTGGTTTACCATAATATTATGTGGATAAACTGTTTTGGAGACATTTTGTATAAATATAGATCATAAGATCTCATTTCATAATATAACTCTCCCATTGTGAGAAGTATTGGGCTGAAAGTTTTGCTACTCTTGGTTATTTTGGTGTTTCTCTCTTATGGTCTGTCTTTTGATGAATGTCTCTTAGTGAATGGATGACTATGAGTGATGTGCACCCCCCTAAAGGCTTGTTCTCTTGACTCTTGGATAAATGTTGCATGGTAACTAGGGTTTGATATATTATTTTCTTTGATTAGGTAAGGAAAAATCTGCATATTGCTATTTATTTCTTGCTTATTTTGGTTATTGTTGGTGGAAACCCTAGGGAGGAGTATTCTATATACACCCTCCATCATTTCTTCATCTCTTTGTTAAGTTTTTAAGTCTTTCCTTTTTGCAAGGATTGCTAGGATAAATATGAGTGTGTATACCCTCATAGATTTACCCTAAGTTTGGTTGGCATACCCTAGGGAGTAAGAAGGTTTACACACCTAAGGTTGTTTTTGATCTAAGTTGTTCTTTAAATACCCCATTCACCCAATTTTAAAGGAACTAATTTGAAATATTCTTTCATTGGAGAAATAAAATATTGCATTGGGAAACATGATTTCTTGCCGTATTAACTTTTTGCAACTTGGGTTTTGTTTCTTGTGCTTAGAGCATCTTTCAACCACTGGGGCGTCCCCATAAATGTGTTGGTATATTTAGACACTTAGGAGTTAGTTAATATCTACTTGGTCTAATGTGTCATTAGGTAAAAGTGTGTTTCTTTAGTATGCATTTGTAGTTACGAAGTCCGACGGTCATGATATGTTCTCGACATAGAGTGATCTGATGGTTCATATTGTCCTCGATCTTAACGACCATTGATCTATGGATTAGCACCTGATTTTTCTATGATATCTATTTAAAGAGAATGAAGGGTCATTTTTTGATGATCGATTGTGAGAAACTCTCTTGTAAAATCTCTCTGTAATATTTTTTCTTTTGCATTAATAAACTGCTCCAAGTGGCCGTGTTGGCTGGGGCCGTGGATGTTTCCCCATAGGATTTTACCACGTCAAAAAATCGATGTGTTGATTTTTGATATAGTTGTGTGAGTGGTTACTGAAGGTTTCCATCCTCTATTGGAATACTTGTGTTTTCAAACATGGTATCAGAGCCTGTGTGAAGACCCACTCCTATTGTAGATCGAGATCGTGAAGCTGAGTTTTGTAATCTCCATTTTCTACCATTTTTGTACTTTTTTGGTATGAGAGGACTATTTCATTGCATCGAGAGTGCTTGTTTCATTCAAGAATGATTTTCGTTTCACTCGAAAAGGTTTTCGTTTTCCCAAGATACAACCATTTCAGTTAGGTCCAGAGGTATAAAGCTTGAATATGCCCTTTTAAAATTTTTTGCAGAGTATTATTTCGGTTTTATATTGTTTTTTTCCGGGTTGCTACTCTTTTAGATATGTGTATTCTCTTTTCCCCGTTCCATGTGCGATCTCGAAAAATCAGAAACAAATAGGAAAAGGTGCATTTTCCGAGTAAGCTAACCGAGATCTAACCCTTGTTGTTATCGAGAAGTGAAATTTTTTTCTTGTGTGAAAAGAGGTTTTTTTAGCATGCTCTCCAAGGTCGTGTTCAACAACAAGAACAAGAAAAAGAGTTTTTTTAAGCACACTCTCCAAGGCTATCTTCAACAACCCCAATCCTCTTGCTAGACAATACAATATGTTTTTCTAGCCCACTTGGTTAAAAGTTTCCTTATTAAGTAAGAGGTCTTGAGTTTAGGTTTCTCTTTTTGTTACTTTTTTTTTGAAAAATTTGATGCTCCATTGTAAAATGTATTTCACTTCAAGTATAAAAGTGAATCACTATAAGTAGCTTTTAGACTTATTTATTTTGCATGCAACTTTTATTTTATAAAGTAATTTCATTGTAAAAGTGACCCCCACTTCTTTTTATAAAATTGGGTCACTTCATAAAGCAACTTACACCATCACATGGTCCTTTGGTTACCGTTTATGCCATTTTTTAAAAGGGCATAACTTTCACATTTGAGACTGTTTTTAGTGCCCCTTGTTTTTAAAAAAACTGCCTAATTTTTCGAGATCTTTCCATCCAGATTATCAGTTTCATTTTTTAAATCCATATTATACACATATTTAATATGGCTTCTTCAAGTAATCTTTTTCTTACCAACACCAACTACTTCCAATGGAAATCCCATATGGAGGATTTATTAAGAAGTAAAGGCTTGTACCAAATTACCTTGGGAAAGGAAACAAAACCTACCGATGCTGATAAGAAAGTAAAATGGAATAATAGGAATGACGAAGCACGTGGCATAATCAAAATGTCCATCTCTCTTGATTTAAGGTTCCACCTTCAACAAATTGATAAACCCAATGAATCTTGGGAAAATATTGAATTTGTGTTTGGTAAACACAATATTATTCGAGCAAAATAGTTAGAAAATCAAGTACTGACTTTAAGTCCAAGTGATGTTTCTTTCATTGAAGACTATTTATCTAAGTTTAAAACACTCAGCATTTTATGTGAAGAATGTAAGATAAAGATGTATGAAGAACGTTGCATCTATCTTATTCTTTCTAAGCTAGGTAGTGCATATTCTGTATTTTTATTTATCTTTTATGCCATGAAAGATTCTCTAGGGACAACTTATCAAAAACCCACTCTTGATTCCTTTTTTGATTCTTTGATTAGAGAGCAATATAAGCTTGTACAACTTGGAGTGATCAACACTGTAGGTACCTCCAACAAAGCCTTAGTCATCCATCAAAAAGATAAACCCAAGAATCCAAAGAAGTAACATCCTCACCACAAAAACAAGCAACATAAGGGTCTCAAACCCACTCAGACAGCTTCTAATCCTAATGGTGACAAAGGAGAAAAATATAAATATAAGAAGACTAACAAACATTGCAAATTCTGTGATAAATATGGTCATGATGAGTCCAAATGTTTCAAGAAGATGGAAACTTTAGAAGCAACGATGAAGAAGCACAACATCAATATTGATTCTACTTCTTCTTCTTCTTCTCATGGACATGCACTTTTTGCTTTTAGTTTCTCCTTCAATACAATTTCTACTTCTTCTTCTGATGAATGGCTTATTGATTTTGGAGAATCTTATCATATGGCTAAAGATAAAGACATATTTTCTGCTCTAAATGAATGTAACACCAAGAAAATATTTGTTGGTGATGATAGATCTCTTAGTGTTGTCGGATCTAGAACAATTCAAGTAGAAAATGGTCATTTCAATGATGTATTATGTGTTCCAAGTCTTTATTGTAACCTTCTATCAGTATATCAAATCACTCATTTAGGTGAAGGTAAAACCGTATATTTTTCACCTCACCAAGTTGTAATCAAGGATCTAAAATATCCTAAGAACGTTCTTGCAACTGGAACTACTGATGATATTACCAGGTTGTACAAGTTTGACAACTTTGGGTCATCATTTTTTTCATCAGTTTTTGTTGCTCATAGCGATGACTTGAGAAAACTTTGGCATGAGAGGTTTGGTCATCTAAACTATAGCTCATTACAACAACTATGTAATCAACATATAGTGAATGATCTTCCTCCTGTTTCATGTAGATATGTTTGTTCCGGTTGTGTTCTCGAAAAACATCATCGGGATAGTTTTGACAAGTGTGCCTCTTGGCACACCTCAGGCCCTTTACAACTTGTTCACAGTTATTTGTGTGGTCCGCTTTCTTCTCTTTTTTTTGGGTGCAAGTATTTATTAACTTTCATTGATGAATTTTCTATATGTACTTGGGTTTACTTCTTAAAACTTAAGAGCAAAGTTTTTGGCCTACAAGGCCCTTGTAGAAAAGCAATCTGGACATCAAATTCAAAGGTTAAGAACAGATAATGGAGACGAATATGTGAAAAATAATTTTACAAGTTACTGCACTACACAGGGCATCCAAATGCAACACACTGTTCCATATACACCAAAACAAAATGGTGTTGCTGAGAGAAAGAACCGCACATTAAACAAAATGGCTAATTGTATGATCCAATCTAAGGGATTAAGTCTATAGTATTGGGAGGAAGCCAACAAATGTGCAAATTACAAAGTAAATCGCATTCCCACAAAGGCTCTTAAAAACATAACACCGGAAGAAGATTGGACTCAAATTAAACCATATGTAAGTCACTTTCGTGTATTTGGCAGTATAGCATGGGCTCACATTCCTGATGAGAAAAGGAAAGCATTGCAGTCTAAAAGTGAGAAGTGTATATTTGTTTGTTATTCTGAAGATGTCAAAGTTTATAGACTTCTTCAACCACATTGTAATGAAATTATTATTAGAAGAGATGTTAAATTTGATGAAAATCTCTTGGCCTGCGAGCCTAATTCTATTTTTGTGCCTTCTTTGGCCTGCGAGCCTAATTCGATGTTTGTGCCTTCTTTGGTCTATGAGCCATTTTTGACATTTGTTCCTTCTTTTGTTCTGGTTTCTTCTTCAGATGATGAAAGTGAGGATGAAAATGTACCTTCGCCTGCTCACCTTCCTTCAGATAAGTCCTTTGAGCCTGAACCAACACCAGCTCCAACTCCACCACTTCCTAGATGGTTCCGTTCAACACGAGAAACAACTGGTGATCTTGTTGGTGATCCTTCAAATCAGCGTCAGACACGTTCACAGTTCCAGTGAGCCTATTCTCTTTTGGCTCAAGTTTCAGAGACTCATGATCCAGAGACATTTGCAGAAGCTTCAACTCATCCAGATTGGGATACAAAAATGAATGAAGAGTATCTTTCTTTAATGGAAAATGATACTTGGGATCTTGTACCTCTTCTAAAAGGAAGAAAACTTGTCGGATGTAAATGGGTCTACATAACTAAGTATGCATCATATGGAAGTGTTGAAAGACACAAGGCTCGGTTAGTTGCCAAAGGATTTTCCCAAGTTGAATGAATTGACTATAATGAAGCCTTTTCCCCTATAGGCAAAATGAATTCTATCTGCCTTGTTCTTTCCCTTGCTGCCTCATATAAATCGGAGGTCCATCAGATGGATGTTAAATCCACCTTCTTGCATGGATATTTGCAAGAAGAAATGTACATGTAACAACCTCTTGGCTATGTCCAGAATGACTCTAGCCTTGTTTGTCTCCTTAACAAAAATCTTTATGGTATTAAGAAATATTCTCGAGCTTGGTATGCCAAAATGGACAACTTTCTTATTGCCACTGAATTCTCTAGATGCCATTCTGATCCTAATGTATATACCAAGAAAGTAGGAAACCATCTCATAATCCTTGTCCTTTATGTTGATCACCTTATCCTTACTGGTAGTAACTCAAAACTTTTAAACCATGTGAAAACCATCCTTAAGAAGAAATTTGAAATGACAAACTTAGGAATTTTGCACTATTTCCTTGGTCTCCAAGTTTTGCAAACCAATGAAAGAATTTTTCTTTCCCAATATAAGTATTTTTGTGACCTTCTTCATCGATTTCACATGGACGATTGTAAGCCAAACCCTTCTCCCTTCAAGTATAGAGTCAATCTTGCTGCTACCTGTACTTCTCCCGAAGTTGATGCCACCTTGTACCGTCAGTAAGTTGGTAGTCTCTTATACTTGACTCATACCCGTCCTGATCTTTACTTTGTTGTTGGTCTTGTATCCCAGTATATGTAAACACCCCATGAAATCCATTGGAAAGCAACTAAAAGGATACTTCGCTATGTTTGTGGTACAGTTCAACTTGAGATATATTATAGTTGAGGGGGGACTCCTTTATTGGTTTGTTTCATTGATTCAGATTGGGACAACGAACCTGATGATCGGAAGTCTACTACAGGTTATGTTTTCAGCCTTGGTTCATGACCTGTCACTTGGGCCTATAATAAACACCATGCTATTGCACTTTCTTCAGAAGAAGTAGAGTACCGAGCAACGGTAAATGCAAGTCAGGAATCCTTCTGACTTCGATATATTCTTTCAGAGGTTGGATTCCAACAACAACATCTGACTAGCCTTTGGTGCAATAATAAGAGTGTCATCAAGCTCGCCAAAGACCTAGTTCAACAACTGCATATAAAACACATCGAGATACACATCCACTTCATTAGAAATCTCATTCATGATCAAGTTATTGAAGTGGTCTTTTTCCCTACATAAGATCAAGTTGCAGACATTTTCACAAAGTCTCTTACAGATCAAAGTTTTCCAAACTTCGATTTATGTCACAAGTTCAGGAAGTTGTCATCAAGGGGTGATAGGATCTAATGCCTCTTTCCTTCTCCGATTGTGTCACTATAGTAAATCCTTCAATCCTATCCCAACTTGTTCTTAAGGGGGGATGTTAGGATATTTAGACACTTAGGAGTTACTTAAGATCTGCTTGGTCTAATGCGTCATTAGGTAAAAGTGTGTTTCTTTAGTATGCACTAGTATGAATTTTTAGTTAGCAAATTTGATGATCATGATATGTTCCCAATATAGAGTGATCTGACGGTTCATACTCTCTTCAATCTTAACGACCATTCATCCATGGCTTAACACCCGATTGGTCCATGATATATATTTAAAGAGCATGGAGGGTCATTTGATGATGATTTATTGTGAGAAAATCTCTTGTAAAATCTATTTGTAATATTTTTCTTTTGCATTAATAAACTTCTCCAAGTGGCCAATCAAATCAAATATCAACACACCGACTTAATTTTAAAACGAATTGTTTAATTTTAAATAAAATTTATATATTTTGTGCATGTGAAAGCCACCTCTTTCCATAAGACTATGCCCATACAAAGCATCTGCCCCTTCACCATGGGCTACTCTCCAAAGGTGACTCTGTTTCTTGAAAAAGAAAAAGGAGGTGGTGGTAATAGCTCAAGTGGTTGGGAGGTAAGTTTCGTACTCTCCTCACCCAAGTTTGTGTCCCCAATGAGACATTTGGTCCATTGTGATGAGGCTATAATGGTAGGAATCTCCTCAGGTGTTGGACCCTCACGGGTGCATCTACAAATGTCTTGGATCTTGCTAAGTCATTAGTTACCTAGCTAGTGATGGCTTGTAGGCTATTGGTGCTAGAAAGGGTTTATAGTGGGAGCCACTCCAATGACTCCCACTATAAACCTTTTATGTCTAAAAAAGAAAAAGGAAGTGGAAGAAACTTCAAAGATGATATTATCTTTCATTCACATCATGAATAATAACTCTCTCCTCCTCTTTAAATGCATTTTAGATGGTGTCATTCCTTCCAATATTCGTGAAAAGTTTAGCGACCATTTATGTTGATAACAAAACTTCTTTTGAATATGTGAAAAGCTTATCCAAGAACATGAAGAATAATTAAGTATCAAATTTTTGTTCGATTGTTCATAAGCCTAGGCACACACATTACTTAGAGTCCCCAAACATTTTACAATTTTCATATTAAGGACCAATAAGATTTGCACAGGTTTCTACATTTTAAGATAAATTCTCATCCTTAAAATTATGCCTATAAATAAGTAAGCATAATGGTTGTATTGAGTTATGTTTGTGTTGTTTATGTTGTTTATATTTATTTTTGTTCGTAATTAAAGAGTTGAAGTTATTGATGTTGATAACAAAAAAATCTTTCAATATAAGTGCAAAGCTTTACTAAACATGATGAATTAAGTAAGAATAATTCTTGATTTGAGTGTTCATAATCCTGGGCACACATGAGTGGTGCTTATGAATTTCAATTGAAAAGTGTAGCAAGAAATAAAAAAACATTTGATGTCAAGGCACACTAGGTGATGTGGATGGAAATCTCATCAAAATGTTACAAGGAAATATCTACTATCATAGAAAATTGCCACATCTGATTTCTCTATGTCTTCATCGTTTTACCATTTGCACTCTATTGTATTTTGAGATATGAACAAAAAAGAAACAAAACTTTGTATTTAATCAAGCTAAATTATTTATACACCACCCTTAGATTATAATTAGGTTGGTGTTGTGTTAGTGGTTGGTGTAAATTTTAGTCCTAGTTGTTAGTTTGTAAAACCTAGTCATGTTATTCATATCATTATTCTACAAACCTATTTTCAATGTAATGAAAATTTGGAGTTGATGTTATAACAATATTTGTGAGTTGATTGTGTATGTTGTATTACAAATTTATTTATGATCATTTTCTTAATAATAATCTTTCCACAACTTCTTGACTGTGTATGTGAGAGAAGTCATTATAGTGGTTGTTGTGGAAACATTATTTCCACTAGGTGCACTATCTAAGGTCAATTTGACATCAAATCATTCATTTTGCACATAGTTTTTGATTAATTATACACTTTATGGTTAAGCATGCTCTAGGAAAAATAAAAAGAATGGAGGATGAATTGTAAAAATGCATTGACATGTTCAAAGATGAAGGTTGGGTCTATGGATGGTCAATTATTTAATATCACCCATTATATGCATAATTTGACAACTTTTATGACGACATTGCATTCCACTATTTAGTAGAAACCCTTAGGAAGAATCTCATGTAACATTCCCCAGTTTAACCGAAGAACATTACTAGTGGAAAATACACATAAATTCAAAAAATTTCTTCTAATTAACTTTTTTTAGCTTATCATCTACGAATTATACATAGATTTAACCATTCTAGATAACATTATTTAAATGCAGCTACATCATTCCGACCAACATGAATGTCACACCCTCCCTGAGACAAACCATGCACACAACAACCTTTGTATTACGCATGACAACTATTCATAGTACACACACAACATGCTTATTACTGCGCATGACAATTGTTCCCAGTGCACATGACAATTCAAGCACCGTGTTGAAATCATGTTGTTGTTATTACTAAATTTGACTCACATATGCAATTAAGTACAAAATTATGAACAATGTGATATTCAAGCTCATGCAATTGTCCATACTAGTCATGGGCCACCAGGACATGTGCCTCACTTCCTTGGCCACTCAAGATGAGGGGGTGATATTTAATTAGTATTGTATTTAGAGTTGTAGTTAGTTTCATATATTTCTATTGTAGACATTAGTTCACTTCAACACTTTCCGCCGCAAGCATTTAGTGCACTTTTAGCAATTACTGTTATAAGCATTTAGTTAGTTGCTGCAAGTTCTATTGTAATCAACTAATAACGAGAAATAAAAAGTATCATTTCTTATAGGAGTCACTCCTCTCTCACTCAAGAAAATGTGATGGTTATTTTTTGTTCTAATTGGTGTTCTCCAGTTTTGTGTATATTCTATTTTCTCTGCTCCGCACTATCTAATTTATGTTCCTCATTGCACATTTTAGTTTTCTGTGTCTTTTCAGATTTGAATTGTAGATGAATTGGTATCAGAGGTTGGATCCAAGTCAACTAATTCTCATCCATGGAATTCAGAAGAGAGGTCATCCAACAAATTTTCTTTTTTCTCAGAGCCAAATATCCTTCTCATGACTTCCAGTGCGCCCTCCTCAGGGCTTCCAGCATGTTCATTTTTGACCATACTCCACATTCCCTCTTCAAGGTACCAGATGCCTTCTTAGAGCCCTCAAGAGTTTAATGATTCTCAACACAACATCTAGTGATAGATTGGCATACTTGGTGAATGAAAATTATGCCACTGCGAAGAGAGCCATCTACAAAGGATTCAACATCCACTACCACAACTCCAATTTAGGATTTAACGATGGCTATCTAGGAGATACTCCATATGCAACAATGCAGAGTTCCAACACCCATGCAACTTGATACACACTTCCAATTACTGAAGTTTGCAAGCCAAATGAATGGATAGAATGTTGACTCTTAACTTCACTTTATTTCCACATACTTGTGTACATGTCCTTAGATGAACGAAGACATGAAGCTTCAGATCACTGATTTGCAACTCAAGGGAATTGCACAGATATGGTGGAACAATCAGCTAGATAATTCTTCCTGGGCGATGGAAATAGGTGACCCAGTTGAGACACAGATACCACACATTACGACGTGGGAGGGATTTTTCTAGGCACTCAAATACCACTTCCATCCCCTGGGATATCAACAAAACCTCCTTTCCAAATGGTTGCATCTCTGACAACTCACCCATTAGTCAATACATATCTACATAGATTTCTTCTGTAAGTTGTGCATACAACTACACATTTAATATCCATAAGATGTATTGATTGTCAAATTTAATTTTGTTTTATTAACAATTTTCCATCATGAAGTTGATTTGTTTGAGTCTCCTTCCTTGGAAAAGGAATTTATCTGGGCCTTGGCCATGAAGCATAAAGTGGACCCTCAAATCCCCTCTCCCCCATCTTGATATGGTCCTTCTACTGCTAGTCCTTTGCATACTAAGCATTCCCTAGTTTGCCCTGCTTCCCCATCCACACCCATAAATGTGCCCTAATATACCTTTCATAATACAAACTTACATGCATATGCATATTATCGGGCACTTAAGAACATTCCCTCCAACCAGACTCTATTTGTAGAGGTCACTCAACTAGATTCCCATGACCATATTGAAGTAGTCTCTCTCGACAATCCTACCGAAGTGGACCCTTCTTTGATCCTAATGACCAATAATGAACTTGACATCTCTAATATAACCTTGTTTACACCTAATTGTCATATTAAGCATGATTTGGCTACTCTCATCTTGGAAAACGAAATCCAAAAGAACCTTGTGGCCCAGAACTTGGTCACACACTTGAACCTCCCCACAACTCTAGACCTGGCCCCATACCATCACAACTGGGTAAAAAAGGAAGGCCCTTGTCTCACTGTCTTCCAATGATATTTCGTTACCCTTGTGATTGGACCTTTACGGGATACTATGGTTTTACTCTTGTTACCCTTCTTCTATGGTGTTACTATGGTGCTATGCAATTACCCTTCTTCTAATTCCCCATTCAGAAAGGTTGATTTAACATCCATCTTATACACCTTGATTCTTTTGGAACATGCATAGGATAAGATCACTATGATTGATTCCATCCTAGAAACTGGTGCAAAGGTCTCTTCAAAATCTACACCTTCAATATGAGTGTATCCTTTGCATACTAATCTTGCTTTGCTTATGGTTACTTGTCCATCCGCGTTCAATTTTTTTTAGAAAGCCCACTTTGTACCAATCAAGTTCTTGTTCTTTGGCCTTAGAACCAACTCCTATGTGTCATTCTTCTCTATCTGATTCAATTATTCATCCATTGCCTTGATCCAATGTTCATCTTTGTTGGCCTCTTTAAAACTTCTTGGTTCAACTGTAGATAACAATGCTAGGTGCTATTTTTCTAGTGAAAGTGTTCTTCTTTGGGTTTCAACTCCTGCATCTTTATTCCCAGTAATCTGTTATGGTGGATTCTTTTTCTGTACTTGTCGACTAGGTGTCTTAGGAGGTATATGCTACTCATCTTCCTCTTGTTCTTCTTCTGGCAGCTCTTCTTCTTCTTCTTCATCTTCTTTTAGATATTCTTTGTCATCCCACACTTTTGAATATTTGCTTCCTTATTTTCTCTTCCATACATTTGTATCATCAATAATTACATTGATGATTTCCACAATTCTTTTGAGTCTTCGACTGAAGCATTTATATGATTTTCTTTTGCTTGAATACCCAACTAGTATGCCCTTATTGACTCAGGAATCAATTTTTCCAAGCCTGCCATTTTCTCTTTTGATATAACATTTTCTTCCAAATACTATGAAATTCTTCACATTTTCCAGTCTTCCTTTCCATAACTCATATGGATTCTTATCACTGTTACTTCTAAGCATTCCTCTATTCAGGATGTGAACCATTGTATGTACTTCTTGTGCCCAAAATATGTCACTCAACTTGGAATGTTTCAACATGGTTCTAGTCATTTCCTGTACTATTCTATTCTTCCTTTCGATAACTCCATTTTGTTGAGGTATCCTGGCTATTGATAAATTTCTCTTTTTTCCATGTTCACCACAAAAATTCATGAATTCCTTTGATGTAAATTCTCCTCCATTGTCAAATCTCAAACACTTGATTTTCAAATCCATCTTGGTTTCAATCGTCTCTTTGTACATCTTGAAGTGTTCGTATTCCTCTAACTTCTTCCTGAGAAATAAAATTGCATTCATTCTTGTGTAGTCATCAACCAATAACATAAATTATTGTTCTCCATCTAATCCCTTCATTCTTGTAGGTCCACATAGGTCAGTGTGTACAATCTCCAATGGATTTGTTGTGGAGTAAATTTTTGATTTGAACTTGGTCTTGGTTTGTTTTCCTTGTAGACAATGCTCACATAGAGTGTTTGTTGGCTTTGAGATCTCGTGTATTTCTTTCACTACTTCCTTTATACTGACTTTGACAAGGATATCAAATTTCATGTGACCCATTTTTCTGTTCCAGAGAAAACTTTCATTTTCCTTTCCTAAGCAACATATTTCCTTTACAATTTCATTCAGGACATATATGTTGTTTGGATTTATTCTAGTTGTAGCCACCAAATTTCTTTATCCTTCTTTTCTTATCTCACATTTTTCTGAGTCAAACAAAAGTTTGTGTCCTTGATCATAGATTTGACTTACACTTAGAAGAATGTGCTTCATATCTTCGACCAATAGAACATTTTCTTCCTTGGAATATTTTCTTCTAAGCTTGACTGTTCCTCTTCTTATAATTCTGGCTGAGTTATCATTTCCAAATGAAATTGATCCATCTCATTACTTTTTCAGTGTAAGAAACTTGTTCTTGTCACCTATTATATTCTTCGAACAACCACTGTCAACATACCACCCACTTTTCTTGTGTTGATCTTGTAAAGGAAGAGATCATTCTTCAGTATTGAATTGATCTTACTTCCTTCTCCATATTATTTGTGGTTCCTATTTGTAATTGTTGATATTATTCTTTTGTTCCCTTGGAGGAACAATCAATATACAATCTTTGGCCATGTGTCCAAATTTTTTGCACTTGTAGCACTTTATTTCATTACTGAGTGAGCCAAAACTATTGTGATTTTTGTTTTGTGCTTCATGTGAATTTAAGAGATAAGTTTTGTTTGAATGGCCTTCTCAATTGCTTCTGTTTTTTTCATAGGCTCTACAGTTTGCAACTTTGTGACCAAAATTGTGACAAGAATAACATAAACCAAGAAAAATTGTTTGATACATGGATGTAGGGGATCTTCTGAATGGTGTTTCTCTTCTAAAGCCTTATTCTTCTTGAGATGTTGCTGATTGCTAGTTTAGTGTTCTGAATATTCTTGGTGGTCCAATTCCTCTATGATTTTCTTCTTGAATACCTATGACTATTTTTGCATAGGTGCTTTTTTCTGCTTCCTATTCTGTCATCTTGGAGCTCGATCCTTTCTCAATTTTCATCTAGTTTTATCCTAGCCCTAACCTGTTATATTATGGCCTTTGAATGTTGATGATATAATCCAATATTTTGGTGCTATTGTACTGCATATATTTCTTCTAAAGATATTTTCTTAAGGTAACTATTTATGCTTCCAAGCTTTAAATCATCTTCTCCTTTTCTTCTAATTGACTTCTAAGTGTTTCTTCAATCCTTTTGTCTTATTCTACTTCGATATTTAACTTCATGATTATCTTCTCGACTTATTATGATTTGGAATTTTGAGATCCTTCTTTCTTCTTTAACTCTTCCTTGAGTGACTTGATTTTATTTCTTTCTTTCCCCAGTTCTTCTAAGGCATTGATTAATTCTGCACTAAGATAGACTTCACCTTCTTATTTAGTATATTCATAATATTCTTCATCATATTCCGCTGCCATGAAGATTACTCTTTCTGAATCATTGTCACTATTATCATCCTTTTCTGATGAAGAGCTATCTTCCTTCAAGTATAAAATTTTCTTGAAGAATTTCTTTTTGTTCCTTCTATTGTCTCCCTTTTGATTTTTCTTTTTCTTCATAGGATCTTCTTCTTCATC